>CM029022.1:69813178-70300678 GCA_016801055.1 Panax notoginseng
GGGTTATTTAACCATTCAAAATAAATTTTGAAATCAAGGGGAGGTATACAGACAAAAGATTGTGAACTACACAACTAATAATATTTGAATGGAGCAACATTAAACAAAGGGTTATTTAACCATTCAAAATACAACAAAGGGTTATTTACACTTGGTAATACATTTTTAAAAAAAATTACAACAAGTGTATTCAGAAAATATTTACAGAATTAATATATTTTTAATATTTTATTTACAAAATTAGTGTAATTGGTATCCCTTTAAAGCACTTTAGTTGGTACAAACATAGCATTAATATGAAAATTTAGCATCATATTTATATACCTCTGCTCACTTTTTCCTGGTGGCTACATGAAACTCTGTGTTACTAAACTTGTCTGGGAGCATCACAATAGCTGCATCCGCCTCAAGCAGCAGTTCAACCAAGTCACAGCTAACACCTTTTACAGCCATATGCAATGCATTCTGTCCTTTTTTACCTATTCGTCTTGCCAACTGCGGATCTTTGTCAAGCAATGACTTTACAATGTCTACATGTCCCTATCTGGTGGCTAGATGCAATGCATTTTTCCCGTTGGATATGGGCAATCTCTAACAAACTACAAGCCTTTGACAGCACCTCATTCACTACAGCTGTATGTCCTCTTCTAGCCGCAGATATAAGAGGAGTTCCAGACGTTGCTGCTTCGTTTGGTTCGTTTGTGGTCATCGCCATTGCTTCGTTTGGTTACTGTTATATTTTGATTTGGTTACTATGTATTTTTTGACGATATGGAGGTTGATTAAATTGGTTTTGGAAACTTGTTGATTGTGTTTTGGTTACTAGTGCTTATATATTTGGATACTGCTGATTAATTCTATTACCAATAGTTTGACATTGTTTGTTTGTTTATATTGGGTTTTTTGGAATCTTTTCTTTAGAGGTAACCAAATGTGTATTAGTGAGTGATAGAATTTCATCATGTTGGTTACTATTTATCTTTTGATTATTTTAACACATTGAACATATTAAGGTATTCCATTATTACTTATCCAATTTATAATGTTTTTTGAATTTTAATTTGAAAGTATTCAGTTATGGTATGTCGAAGTTCTAATGTATAATATATCCCAATTAGACAGCGCAATAAACAGGTGTCCAATTGTCCAAGTAGTGACCAATAAATCTCATTGAGGTATCTCGAATTATCAATTTTATAGTGATGATAATGTATGTATGATTAATTATTTTTTTAACAGAAGGTGCAGATAGTATCCGAAATGCCATGTAAGAGTTCCCATTTATGTAGCTACTTGTTACTTATAAATAACTTTTTAAAAATAAAATTATTTTGAATATATACAGTTAGTAGCCAAACTTTCATATAAAGGTAACAATTTTAGTGTTTGTGGGTAATTAAATAGTCATAAAAAAATTTCATTTATGGGGATGAACAACTTGGTCCACTTTTTTTCTCTCTTGTTAAACTTGAACATTATCCAGCAACAAATGAATTTATTTAATATTTTTTTTTAAATCAAAACGTTACAAAGATGATGGCACAGACCAAACAAGAGAAAATTAACAAGTTTGATGGCGCATGCCGGGGCATTTTGGTGATTATCTTTTCAAAGTTGATGGTTTCCAAATGAAGGGATGAAATACTGATTAAGCAATCCATTTTTTCATTGTTGTGACAAAAGATATACAAATAAAACATGGAAGAGATGCAAGTAAAGGCACCCCCTCCTCTGCTACCTTTAATCAATTCCCATAAGCCAGCAGGTGTGACACCCCAAAAAAAGTTCACATAATTTATTCTGAGTCGTCAAATACATAGTACAGAAAATAAATATAATTTCATTATTATAATTGTCATGTAAAATACGACAACACATATGTTGTGAGTTTAAATATAAATATTGTCTTCTAGACAATATTCAAACTCAAATAAGTCCTCATTACAATTATTGATACACTATTTTACAAAATAGTGAGGACTGCTAAAACAACTGTCTGAACCCATCACTCTACACCCCGATAATGAAACAAAAAGGAAAATGGTGAGCTCAACTAGCCCAATAAAGAATATTATAACTAAGATAATGTAGAACAAATTATCGTTAGTCTTCAATAAATCAGATAAAATATAATGGACAATAAGTTTTAGATCAATATTCGCAGTGAAAATAACAATTCATTAGAAGAGTTAAGTAGAGAATAAAGTATACTATCTTCTATGATTTAAAAGTCCATCATCAATATTTTATCCATATAGCATCAATCAATATACATCTTGAACGAAATATTCATCTTTGCACTACGGCCCAAAGATATTCATTTGTATCACCCGTTGGTCATGTTCATCTCAACACCTGTCCATCTTTGCACTACGGGCCAAAGATATTCATCAGGTAATCATTCATCTTTGTACTACAGGCCAAAGATATTCATCAAGTATCACCATTTTAAGACTGAGGATGATGAAAAATATCTTAAAGAACGAATCTAGTGAGATAAAAGGATAAAGATTAGGAATTCGTACTTCAGTTTATCCAAGTTCAAAAATACTCCATAATAATCAATTGTGGAACAAAATTCAAGAATGAAGATCAAAACATGGATACAATCAAATATAGTAACCAAAATAGACAACTTGGACAAAAAAAAAAGAAGATTTAATTTTTCTGTGAATAGTGTCATATTCGTGAATAGTGTCGTATACGTGAATAGTAATCCCGACACGAAAAGGTAGAAATTTCACAAGAAAAATCATATTTCATGAATACCGTATTCGTGAATAGTATCGTATACGTGAATAGTACCGTATACATAAATAGTAACCCCGACATAAAAAGGTAAAAACTTCATAATACAATTCATACCAATATTTCGGTATAATGATATTGAAAGAAATAACATCATCTACGAAGAAAATAACATCTCTTACCTTAAAAGAATAGTATTGCTTGCTGAAATATCGGATATAATGCTGAATGAAACTTGCACTGAATAGCAACTCTCAAAGTATCGAAATACTCACAAAAATACGCTCGATATTATAGAGAGAGAAAACTTCTGATTTTGGTGTAATTTTTAATTCTAACTAAGCACCTTATTTATAGGAAAATGCCAAAACGCCAAAGCAGACTAAAATTTAATAAAATAATATTTTAATAAAAATTTGCACGCACACCTCTTGACCAAACTCAGCACACCACAAGTGGAGCCCACCAATTTCAAAAAATTCAACAACAACCAAAAGTGGGGCCCACCCATATTTTTAATAAAAATATTTATTTTCGAAACTTTAATAATTATTAATAAATAGCCCTTTTATTAGAAAAATATGAATTTTATGTCCATTCCATAGAAAATTTAATTCTCTACAACTTTGTAGAAGAAAATTTTTCTAAATTCCAAACAGAAGATGACCGAAATCTACATACGGATGATTTTTAATACCTCCATTCTGACAAAATAGTAATAAAACTCCTCAGCATTAATTCCTTCATTTATATCCACATAAAATAAATATTTTCTTATCATATAAATCAATAATTAATTATTCACAAATAATATTACAGAATCACAATAATGACAACCAGGTCGTTCCCAGGAAAGTGGGGGCTTTTTGATAAGAATTTCTCCTTACTGTCACGTAATTAGGTGACCAAACCCCTTTCCTAGACAGAACTTTGTTAGACATTGCCAATTATGCTATCTAATAATATTATTCAAATAATATGAATTATTGATCTGATAATAGGAAATACTGTGCAGTGACAATTATTGAAACAACAATAATATAAAAATATCAACGTAACAATTATTGAATCAATAAAATAAAATATTGAACAGTAATTACTGTAGCAATTATTGAGTAGTGCCTTCTTACGTAAGAATTAATAATCCAAAAATACTGTGCAATACCGTGTGCTACTGTGCAACCACGCGTATTACTGTATTTTAACAACGGGGTATTCTAACAGTGTTAACGGTAACAACTACGCCGTTATTTATAAAAAAACTCATACTTGTCGTTTTCTTCATCCGACAGTTTTCCGTTATGGGGCCCAAAAATGGTTGCGCCATCGTACGAATATTCCCCAATAGTAAGAATATTCCACGACCAAACGAATATTTCCCGACAATAATGAATATTCAACGAATCTAGGGTTGAGCTTTCCTCTCTTTCCAAATCTCGTAACTCCTTTCCATAGAGCAACACATAACAATACATAATCTCTAATATTGAATTTCACGTCCCTTCGATGAAGATCAACATAACTCTTTTGTTGATCTTGTGAGGTTTGTATACGTTGCTGGATCATTTGAATCTTTTCTATAGTCATACGTACCAATTTTAGTCCCAACAACGTTGCTTCACCCACCTCGTCTCATCATACTGGAGAATGACACTTTCGTCCATATAATTACTCGAATGGAGCCATGCCTATACTTACTTGATAACTGTTGTTGTAGGAGAATTCCACCAATGGCAAATACTTATCCCAACTTCCTTTAAAATCTAGGATACAGAGTCTTAATAAATCTTCAAGAGTTTGAATAGTTCTTTCTGATTGCCCGTCCGTTTGAGAATGGTATTCCGAACTAAATCGTAAATCCGTGCCCATAGCTTTCTGCAAGCTAACCCAAAATCGTGAAGTGAATCTTGGGTCACGATCCGAAACTATGAATACTGGCATGCCATGCAATCTCACAATCTCATTCACGTACATACAAGCAAGACGTTCAAGGAAATAAGTCTCCCGTATCGACAATAAATGAGCAGACTTGGTTAACCTATCTACAATAACTCAAATCGCATCTATGCCTTGAGAAACCTTGGGAAGACCCGTAACGATATCCATGGTAATGTGTTCCCACTTCTATTTTGGAATCTCAAGTGGTTGCAATGGACCCTTTGACACTTGATGCTCCGTCTTTACACGTTGACAAGTTAAACATCTCGAGATAAACTCCGCGATATCTCTCTTCATATTGCTCCACAAAAATGTTTGTCGAAGATCATGAAACATTTTGGTACTCCCAGGATGGATTGCAAATGGTGTGTTGTGTGCCTCCATCATGATTCTATGTTTCAAGTCAGAATTGTTAGGAACACAAAGTCTGGAGTTGACTCGAAGTATCCCTTCTTCATCGATTCTTACTTCTGGAATAGCACCTTCTTGCACTTTCTTCTTCATACGCATCAACTCTAGGTCCGTAGCTTGAGCAACTTTAACTTTATCAATTAAAGTCGGTTCTACTCGTATATTTGATATCGTCACGTGGGTACTTGGAGTCTTTAACTCTATCTCCATCCTTTACAAGTCATACAAAATGGGCCTTTGCATTGACAATATCGCACTCGTACCCGCATATGATCTTCTACTCAATGCGTCAGCTACTACATTCACTTTTCCAGGATGATATTGGATGGTATGATCGTAATCTTTCAACAGCTCGAGCCAACGTCGTTGTCGCATGTTGAGTTTCTTTTGGGTGAAGAAATATTTGAGGCTTTTATGATCTGTATAGATCTCCACTTTCTCCCCATACAGGTAGTGTCTCCAGATCTTCAATGTGGAAACGATTGCTGCCAACTCTAGATCACAAGTAAGATAATTCCTCTTATATTCTTTGAGTTGTCGCGAGGCATAGGCTATGACTTTCTCATGTTGCATGAGAACACATCCTAACCCGTTGCCTGAAGCATCACTGTAGATACCAAATCCATCTGAACCAGATGGTATTGTCAGAACAGGTGCCGGAATGAGTCTTCTCTTGAGCTCTTGGAAACTCTTCTCGCATTCCTCGCTCTATACGAATTTTGTACCTTTCCGAGTCAGTTGAGTTAACGGAGTAGCGATTCGAGAAAATCCTTCCACGAATCTCCGATAATAACTAGCTAAGCCCAGAAAGCTACGTACTTCGGTCACCGACTTCGGTTGCTCCCAACTTTGTATTGCTTCAATCTTCGCCGGGTCAACAGATACTCCATTTTTTGACACCACGTGCCCAAGGAATGCTACTTCCTCAAGCCAGAACTCGCATTTATTCAGCTTGGCGTATAGCTTGTTATCACGAAGCCTTTGAAGTATCAGCTTCAAATGGCACTCATGATCTTCACGACTTTTAGAATAGATGAGGATGTCATCAATAAAGACAACAACAAACTGATCCTAATATTCCTTGAACACATGGTTCATCATATCCATGAAAGTAGCAGGAGCATTAGTCAATCCAAAAGACATGACTAAGAATTTATAATGCCCGTACCGAGTTCTGAAGACAGTCTTTGGAATATCCTCAGTTTTAATCTTCAGCTGATGATATCCAGAACGAAGATCAATCTTTGAAAAGAATTTTGCTCCTTGCAACTAGTCGAACAGGTCATCAATGCGAGGTAGCGGATACCTATTCTTGATGGTGACATGGTTCAATTTCCGGTAATCAATACAAAGTTGAATACTCTTGTCTTTCTTCTTTACGAATAAAACAGGAGCACCCCAAGGAGATGTACTAGGACGAATGAAATCTATGTCTAACAATTCCTGTAGTTGGACCTTTAACTCTTGAAGTTCAATAGGAGCCATTCGATATGGGGTTTTAGAAATGGGTTTTGTACCAGGTTTAAGGTCAATAAAGAATTCAACTTCATGTTCTGGGGGTAGACCGGGAAGTTCTTCAGGAAATACGTCAGAAAATTTACTAACAACAGAAATATTATTCAAATCGGACGTATTTTTGTTCAAGTCCATGACATGGGCTAAGAAAGCTTGACATCCGTTTTTTAATAAACGAATGGCTTTATGGCTTGATATGATAGTGATTGACTTTAGTGGTTTAGTTGCTTGAATTCGCATAACAGGTTGGTTAGGAATATGAAAACTAACAACCATACGAAAATAATCAATTTTGGCATGATGAGTGGTTAACCAATCAATCCCTAAACTCACATCAAATACAAGTATTTTCAAAGAAATAAGATCGATAGGTAATGTGATGGTCCCAACTTGAATCAAGCAAGATTTATAAATCATGGATGTAACGAAAGTTTCTCTTAACGGAGTTTCAACAGATAAGTAAAAGTCTAATTTCTCAGGGGTCAAGTTCAAACGTTGAGCATAAGCAGGAGAAATAAAAGAATGGGTAGAACCGATATCTAATAAGGTATAAACTTCGCAAGAGTTTATGATTACCTTACCCGTGATCACCTCGTTCGGTTCCTCGCTTTTTGGGAAGTTACGAAAAGCACTCTAACTTGAACCACCGATTTTGACTTATCTGGGACAGCCTTTGGTGTCATCATTACCGCTAGAATTAACTTTCGCTATAGGGCATATTTCACCCTCAACTGCTTTGTCGTACTCCTGTTTTATGATCTGAATTATTAATCTTCGATCCATATCGAATTGGGGTTGACCGCAATGTACAAGGTAATTCAAAACTCGATGTTGGGTTCTCCCAATTGCTGTCCAAAAAGAGAAATACATATCATCTATTTTAGCCTTTTTGGATCGGACTTCTCTTTCCACAATATCAACGCGTCGTGCGGCTTTTACCCATGCATCCTTCATTCTCACTCGTTCAGTTGTTTCTTCTTTTAGCTGATCCTTGACATTTGAATTCTCAGATTCTAGCTTTATCATCTTATACTCTGCCAAAGAGTTCTTCTGTTCAAGAATCACATATCGGGTAACACAAGCTTGAATTGTTACATCCTTTTGCTCCACGACCGCCTGTCGTTCTTCAGCCTGCTCTTCTAACTCATGAATAAGATTTTGCAATTTTACATTTTGATCATATAATACCTCTAACAAACTCTTCTCAGGTACCTCTTCTTCCTCTTCTTCCTCACTCTCAGCTGTTACCTATACCACCATTTCGGGTGCAACTATCAATTCTTCACTCACCACATGGATTTCTCTAATTCCTTCTTCATCTGACATCACATTATCATGGTTAGTTTTTAGAGGTATCATGGTCTGCCATAAAACAAGAGTTAATTAAGCAAATTAACGTATCACATAATATCATTATATTATGACCAACCAACAATTAAGCTTAGATAGGACACACTAGCAAAGGATTTACTCATCTCTCCCCTCCTAGTTATGTTCCCCGATCTCCGCCAGAGACCATATCCCTAAGCTCTGATACCAACTGTGACAACCCCAAAATAGGTCAATTCCATCCAACCTATTCTGAGTCGCCAAATACATGGTACAGAAAATAACTACAACTTTATTACAATAATTGTCGTGCAAAATACAACAACACAATTTTTGTCGTTATCTTCATCGGACCGTTTTTTATTATGGGGCCCACAAATAGTTGCGTCGTCGTACGAATATTCTCCGACAGAAAGAATATTCCACGACCAACGAATATTCCCCGACAACAATGATTATTTTATAACCACTTGTTTATTTTGAAAAATTTTCACATTTCACCCATAACTTTAACTTTTTATCAATTTAACCATTTACTAAATTGTAATTATAAAAAAAATTGAATACTTTTATTTCATAAAATTCGGGGTCTTACAATCTCCCCTCCTTATGAAATTTTGTCCCCAAAATTTACGTACCTGGTATTTCGAAGAGTTGAGAATACCTTACTTTCATTTCAGATTCTATCTCTCAGATCATCATGATTTCTCCATTGCTCATCTCCCATGATAACTTCATTTGGGTTCCTCATTTGTTGGGAAGTCATGATAACCGCCATCCCTCGAACTACCCGGCTTTGACTTGTCTGGGGCAGCATTTGGCGTCATCACTACCGTAGGAATATACTTTTCTATAGGACATATTGCTCCCTCAACTGCCTCATCGTACTCCTGATTTATGATCCGAATCATCAATCTTCGATCCATATCGAATTCAGGTTGACCGCTCTGTACAGGGTAATTCAAAACTCGATGTTGGGTTCTCCCAATTGCTTTCCAAAAAGAGAAATTCATATCATCTATTTTAGCCTTCTTAGATCGGACATCTCTTTCCACAATATCCACATGTCGTGCGGCTTTTGCCCATGCATCACTTATTCTCACTCGTTCAGTTTTTTCTTCTTTCAGCTCAGATTCCATCTTTATCATCTTATACTCTGCCAAAGAATGCTTCTGTTCAAGGATCACATATCGGATAACACAAGCTTGAATTGTTGCATCCTTTTGCTCCACGACCGCCTGTCGTTCTTCAGCCTGCTCTTCTAACTCATGAATACGATTTTACAATTCTACATTTTGATCATATAATACCTCTAACAAACTCTCCTCAGGTACCTCTTCTTCCTCTTCTTCCTCACTCTCAGCTGTTACCTCTGCGACCATTTCGGGTACAACTATCAATTCTTCACTCACCACATGGATTTCTCTAATTCCTTCTTCATCTGACATCACATTATCATGGTTACTGATTAGAGGTATCCCCACAGTCTCATTCACTCTATTGTTAGCATTCTCAGCTGCCATTCTCAAATACTGCCATAAAACAATGGTTAATTAAGCAAATTAACGTATCACATAATATCCATATATTATGACCAACCAACAATTAAGCTTAGGTAAGACACACTAGCAAAGGATTTACTCATCTCTCCCCTCCTAGTTATATTCCCCGATCTCCGCCAGAGACCATATCCCTAAGCTCTGATACCAACTGTGACAACCACAAAATAGGTCCATTCCATCTAACCTATTCTGAGTCGTCAAATACATGGTACAGAAAATAACTACAACTTTATTACAATAATTATCGTGCAAAATATAACAACACATATGCTGTGAGTTTGGATACAAATATATACCAAATGTGACTCATGTCCCAACCGTGGACAGCACCTCATAATGACACCTTACATAAAGGTATAGTCAAAAACTGTTTTAGAAATTAGAATCTTTGGGAAGTGCTCAAGGAAACCTTCGTACATGGGAGGCCATGCTTCTAGGTTATGATAGATATCATATGGCCACAGAATTATCATTGGTTGACCCAATAAACCCCAAAGAAAAACGAGAAGATTACTATCATATTCTTCCCAATGGGAAGTCTTTCTTGACATATCATTATCTCTACTGTCTCTAATTGAGAATTATACTTCAAACAAACACCAAGATTATATAGGTAGTGCTCGTAAATATACTCAGTAAGTGGATGAGCACATCCCTGTCTTATGATGACACGAGGTTGTATATCATTAGACATCTTGTATGATAGTGGCAAAACACCCTTCCAACGTTGGGTTCGCCTCACCCTATTTGATTCACCAAATATAACTACTAAATGATGTATACAACACTTTTCTATACTGCTTAGGGGGAACCTCCACAGCTAGAGACCACCGTTCTATTTTTTCGTTACCCTTACTCGACCCAGCTACACTCTTATTACCTGAAAGAAATTGTAAAACAAAAGGGTGAGCACAACTAGCCCAGTAAAGAATATCATGACTAAAGATAAATAATTTATTAATAGCCTTTAATAGTAACAAATCAGAGATTTAGAACATATGGTAGTTGATAAAAAATTTCAACCATAGTTACAGCGGAACGAGCAATCCATTAGAAGAGTCAAATAGACCATAAAGTCTATTATCTTCTCCATGTTAAAAATTCACCAACAATGTTTTATCCCTGTAACATCACTCAACAGTTCCTTTCCACAATCATATGAATAGCTCATAATCATAATTGTGATTCTAAATTTTTTTGCGCACCCAGGACGAAGAATATTTTCATCACCTGTCTTTACCTGAAACATCAAAGATCATGGTTACACCAAATCACAGTTCCTGTTCATAATCATGCTAATAAATCCATCTTTGCACTATGGCCAAATATATTCATCAACAAATAATCTTTACACTACAGGCCAAAGATATTCAACAACAGTTCATCTTCGCACTACAGGCCAAAGATATTCATCAATAATTCATCTTTGCACTACAGACCAAAGATATTCATCAACAGTTTATCTTTGCACTACAGGCAAAAGATATTCATCAATAATTCATCTTTGCACTACAGCCCAAAGATATTCATCAACAGTTCATCTTTGCACTACAGGCCAAAGATATTCATCAATAATTCATCTTTGCACTACATGCCAAAGATATTAATATCTCAAAGAAATATATAATCATTTTAGAATTTATATGAACAATAATTATAATCATGTTGATCATTTCACCTTTGTACGTAAGCTAAAGATATTCAATTATAAATTCAATGGTCATGATCATACCAGTCAATAATTCAACTTTGCGCTACTGGCCAAAGGAAACCCATATTCATGATCATACCAAAAATCTACCCATCTTTACACTTAAGTCAAAGAAAAATTTCTTCACCAGGATTATAAAAATGTCATAGATAATAGTAAAATCAATATAATCAAAACATCTAGATTTAATCTTAAGAGTAATATTCATAAATCAACTATAATTTAGTTAGAAAAAGAAGCCAATTTTGTCGTGAATAGTAACTCGTGAATAGTAACTCGTGAATAGTAAACCCGACACAAAAAGGTAAAAATTCTACAATAAAATACATACCAATATTTCGGTATAATGATATTGAAAGAATAATATTTCTTAAGCTTATAAATAATTTATTTTAATTATTTACACTTCACTAAATAATGCATTTAATCATCCAAAAATGCCAAACTCATAAGATTTTATTACCAATAACCAACACTCTCATCAAAAATCTGCATATACCTCATATAGGATTCTCAAGCCATAAAATCCTATTTTTTAATTTTCTTACTTCGCATAACATATTTAATTCATTTACTCATAACTAGTCTATTTTCATGAAAAATACAAAATCAGTTCTAAAAATATTTCTTTTCTGGAATTTAGCAGACTATAGTCCCATATTGAACATATATTTTTCTCAGAATTTTTAAAACTCATTTACTATTTTTCATATAGCCAAAACCGCCGAATATTTAGATATTTATCATAAATTGTACATTTATCTAAAAATTTCGAAATTCATAGAGTACACTAATATTATATAGATATACTTCCAATAAAATTTTTATCAATTTTGGAGTTAACCACAAGGAGTTATAAGCGGTTACTTTTAAAATAGTCTTTCCCCGTAAAACTCATAACTTTTAATCTATGCATCCAAAAATCGCTGATTTTGGACACAATCAATAAAACTCATCAAAATATCATTTTAAATTTTTCCAGAATTTTTTGAAGGTCAGAAGAATTACGAACTGAAAAACATAATAACCCTTAAAATCCCTCACCTCAAAAGAGCAGTATTTCTGACTTGAATATTGGATATAACGCTGAGCAACACTCAAGATATCAAAATACTCACAAAAATATGCTTGATAATTTAGAGAGAAAGAAAACTTGTTTCTGGTGTGATTTTCAATTCTAACTTATGCACCTATTTATAGGAAAATACTAGAACGCCAAAGGAGACTAAAATAATAAATTAATATTATTTATTCTCTATTTTCTACACACCAACCATTAGAAATCAAAGCATGCCAAGGCTAAAAAAAAATCTCAGCAGCCCACATGTGTTCAACAACCAAAGTGGGTCCCACCTATAAATTAATAAAAATTATTTTATTTTCTGAAACTTCAATAATTCATAGAAAATAGCCCTTTTATCAAAAAATTCAAATCTCACATTTTTTTAATAGAAAATTCAATTCTCTACAACTTTGTAGAAGAAAATTTTTTCAAATTCCAAACAGAAATTGACCGAAATCCATAAACGGACGATTTTACAGGTTATAATCAAATTTCAGTCAAAAAATGGGGTCCACCGATATACAAAGCATGTGTTAATCATTTAATACAACAAAAATACTATTCCTCCTCATATACTCATATATCCCATATTTATTATAAAACAATCACCATTATTGTAAGACTCCAAATTATTAATAAATGAAATTTAAATTCCCTCTATTTATTATTTTGAAATAGTAAGTGTTAAATTGATTAATGAGGTTAGTTATGGGTAAAATGCGTAAATATTTTAAATAAGCAAGTGGTTATAAAATATTCATTGTTGTCGGGGAATATTCGTTTGGTCGTGGAATATTCTTCCTGTCGGGGAATATTCGTACGACGGCGCAGTCTTTTGTGGGCCCCATAACGGAAAGCGATTGGATGAAGAAAACGATAAGTATATGTTTTTTTATTAATAACGGCGTAGTTGTTACCGTTAATACTGTTGGAATACCCGGTGGTTAAAACACAGTAATACGCGTTGTTACACAGTAGCACACTGTATTGCACCAATTATTGATTCTTACGTAAGAAGGCACTACTCAATAATGGTTACAGTAATTACTGTTCAGTATTTTATTTTATTGATTCAATAATTGCTGCGTTGATATTTTATATTACTGTTGTTTCAATAATTGTCACTACACAGTATTTCCCATTATCAGATCAATAATTCATATTATTTGAATAATATTATTAGATAACATTATTGGCAATGTCTAGAAAGTTCTGTCTAAGGAGAGGTTTGGTCATCTAATTGCGCGCCAGTAAGGAGAAATCCTTATTGGAAAGCCCCCTCTTTCCTGGGAACGGCCTGGTTGTCATAAATGTGATTCTGTAATATTATTTGTAAATAATTAATTATTGATTCATATGATAAGGAAATATTTATTTTTGTGGATATAAATGAGGGATATATTTTTGTGGTTAAAAATGAAGGAGTTAATGTTGAGGTTTTTATCAGTATTTTTGTCGGAATGGAGGTATTAAAAATCAGGGTTTTTGAGATATTTTGCGGGAGTTATAATTTTTAATCCGACCGTTGGATCGTGGTAATTTTTGGATATATTATACATATATAAGTTGAGTATATGTCCACAAATTTTGAACCGTTAAAAATGAACGTATGATTTATTATGAATTTTACGAGATGACTGGTTCAGAAATTGTTGAATTTTCGGAGTTAATCATTTTGGTAAAAAATTCTAGAATTGGTGGGCCCCACTCTTGGTTGGTGAAGAAATGTGCTGAGATTTTTATTCAAATGTGGTGGGTGGGAATAGTAGCAGGTAAAGCCATCAGGTTGCAGGTTAAGTCTGCTTCGGCGTGCTAACATTTTTCTATAAATAGAGGGCTAAGTTAGAATTGAAAATCACACCAGAAACAAGTTTTCTCTCTTTCTCTCTCTAGATTATTGAGTGTATTTTGTGAGTATTTAGATACTTTGAGAGTTTCTATTCATCAGAGCAAGTGTCTTTCAGCCTTATACCGGTATTCCGACCAGAAGTACTGTCTGTACGAGGTAAGGGATGTTATTTTATTCAAAAATGATATTATTTCTTCAATATCATTATGCCGAAATATTGGTTGGAAATTTTTATCAAATTTGGAACTTTTCACGTCGGGGTTACTATTCATGAGTTACTATTCACGAGTTACTATTCACGAGTTACTATTCACCGAAAAATAAAATTTTCTTCTTTTCGTCCAAAATATCTATTCTGGGTACTAGCTTTGATTGTATACATGTTTTGATCATTCTTGAATTCTACTTCACTATGAATAATTATAAGGTATTTTTGGACATGGATAAATCGAAATACGAATCCTTAATATTTGTTATTTTGTTTCACTGGATTCGTTTTCTTTAATATATTTTTCATCATCCTCAGTCCTAAATGATGATATTACTGAATATCTTTGGCCGTAGTGCAAAGATGAATGATTAACTGATGAATATCTTTGGCCCGTAGTGCAAAGATGAACAGGTGTTGAGATGAACATGACCGACTGGTGATACAAATGAATATCTTTGGCCTGTAGTGCAAAGATGAATATTTGATTAAAGATGGTTATTGATTGTTGTTACAGGGATAAAATATTGATGATGGACTTTTAAATCTTAGAAGATAGTAGAACTCATTCTCTACTTGACTCTTCTAATGGTTTGCTGTTTCCGCTGCAGTTATTGATTTAAAATTTGTTGTCTATTGTATTCTATTAGATTTTTCCCTGTTGAAGACTAACGATAATTTGTTCTGTATTATCTTAGTCATAATGTTCTTTACTGGGCTAGTTGAGCTCACCCTTTTCCTTTTTGTTCCATTTTTCTCAGGAGGCGAGAATGTAGCGAGTACTAGTCGGGGTATGGAATGATGGTTCTAGAAGTTACTTTAGTAGTCCTCACTATTTTTGTGAAATAATGTATCAATAATTGTAATGAGGGCTTATTTGAGTGTGGATATTGTCTAAATGACAATATTTGTATTTAAACTCACAGTTCTTGTGTTGTAATAATAAAGATGTAGTTGTTTCTGTACCATGTATTTTGGCGACTCAGAATGGGTGTTGTATACCTATTTTGGGGGCGTCACAGTTGGTATCAGAGCTTAGGGATATGATCTCTGGCGGAGATCGGGGAATAGAACTAGGAGGGGAGAGACGAATCCTTCGCTAGTGTGTCCTACCTAAGCTTATTTATTGGTCAGTCATAATATAGGGGTATTATGTGATTTGTTAATTTATTTAATTAACCCTTGTTTTATGGCAGTATTTGAGAATGTCGACTGAGAATGTTAATAGTGGAGTAAATGAGACCGTGGAGACACCGGTGCTTACCAACGAGGAGAACGTGCAACAGGCTGGCAATGTTCCTCCTGTGAACAACACCAATGAGCAGATGATGAACGATGGAATGTTTAGAAGTTTTTTGCAATTCATGCAAAACCAGACAAGGGAGACTCGTGTTCAAAATACAGGAGGAAATGATAGCAATTCACGGTTTGTCACAGCCAAACAGTTCAAAGAATTGGGACCACCAGAATTTAAGGGAAAGCCGGATCCGATCATGGCGGAAACGTGGGTCAAGCAAATTACCAAGATATTCGATGTCTTGGGATGCACGGAGGAACAGAAGGTTCCATTCGCCACCTTTATGTTCCGTGGCGAGGCAGATTACTGGTGGGAGTCTGTGAAGCGTACCCATCCAACCGCACTCAGCATGTCTTGGGAGACATTTCAAAAACTGTTCAATGACAAGTACTTTCCTGAAAGTATTCGTCATATGAAGGAGGTAGAGTTTATTAGACTAGAGCAGAATAATATGACGGTATCTCAGTACGAGGGAAAGTTTGCAGAGTTGTCCAGGTTTGCACCTCATTTGGTGGAGAATGAGGAACGTATGACGAGGATGTTTCTGAGAGGTTTGAAACCCGGCATACGTCAATATCTCATTTCTCATAAATTTTCTCTCTATTCAGATGTTGTCAACAGGGCTCAATTATTAGAGCGAGATAACGAGTACGGTCAACTGAGGGATCACAACCAGGATCATATCGGTGACAGCAGTCATCAGAACAATGATAACCAGCGGAGAAAGAAAAATACAGACAAGAACGGCAACCACTCTGGTGGTAATCGTGGCTATGAAAATAGAAGAAGCGAGTCGGGAGGAGATTTTAAAAAGAGGAGATTCAACAATGACAATACGAAGACGTCAGCACCAACAGCAATTGGTTCCAAGGGAGGAGAACGACCACCGGTTATATGCTATAAGTGCGGAAAAGAAGGACATATCAGCCCAAACTGCCCATAACAGTTTAAGGTATGTTATAATTGTGGAAAGGAAGGACATATCGCTCGAGATTGCACTGTAGCAAAACCAAGTCCAGCGGGGATGGTGACTCAAAAAGCTGTCCCAGAAAAGATAAAGTCAACGGTTCCTGGAAGAGCGTTTGTCGTGACTGGTCAACATGCGAGGAACCCAAACGAGGTGATCACAGGTAAGCTAATCATAAATTCATGCGAAGTTTATACCTTATTAGATACCGGTTCTACCCATTCTTTTATCTCTCCTGCTTGTGCTCAACGTTTAAACTTGACTCCGGAGAAGTTAGACTTTGATTTATCTGTGGAGACTCCGTTAGGAGAAACTTTCATCACATCCACTGTTTATAAATCTTGTGTGATCCAAGTTGGTACCATCACCTTACCTGTTGACCTTATCTCTTTAAAAATACTTGCTTTTGATGTGATTTTAGGGATTGATTGGCTAACTACTCATCATGCCAAAATTGATTGTTTTCGTAAGGTTGTTAGTTTTCATATTCCTAACCAACCTGTTGTACGAATTCAAACAACTAAGCCATTAAAATCAATCACTGTTATATCAAGCCATAAAGCCATTCGTTTATTAAAAAACGGATGTCAAGCTTTCTTAGCCCATGTTATGGATTTGAATAAAGACACGTCAAATTTGAATAATATTCCTGTTGTTATTGACTTTCCTGACGTATTTCCTGAAGAACTTCCCGGTCCACCCCCGGAACGAGAAATTGAATTCTTTATTGATCTTGAACCTGGTACAAAGCCCATTTCTAAAACCCCATATCGAATGGCTCCTATTGAACTTCAGGAGTTAAAGGTCCAACTACAAGAGTTGTTGGACATCGGTTTCATTCGTCCTAGTACATCTCCTTGGGGTGCTCCTGTTTTATTTGTAAAGAAGAAAGACGGGAGTATGCGACTTTGTATTGATTACCGGGAATTAAACCATGTCACTATTAAGAATAGGTATCCGCTACCTCGTATTGATGACCTGTTTGACCAGTTACAAGGAGCACAGTTCTTTTCAAAGATCGATCTTCGTTCTGGATATCATCAGCTGAAGGTTAAAACTGAGGATATTCCAAAGACTGCCTTCAGAACTCGGTACGGGCATTATGAGTTCCTAGTTATGTCTTTTAGATTGACTAATGCTCCTGCGGCTTTCATGGATATGATGAACCGAGTATTTAAGGATTATTTGGATCAGTTCGTTGTTGTCTTTATTGATGACATCCTCATATATTCCAAAAGCCGTGAAGATCATGAGCATCATTTGAAGCTGGTACTCCAAAGGCTGCGTGAAAATAAGTTATATGCCAAGTTGAAGAAATGCGAGTTCTGGCTTGAGGAAGTAGCTTTCCTAGGGCACGTGGTGTCAAAACATGGAGTATCTGTTGACCCGGCGAAGATTGAAGCAATACAAAGTTGGGAGCAACCAAAGACGGTGACCGAAGTACGTAGCTTTCTAGGCTTAGCTGGTTATTATCGAAGATTCGTGGAAGGGTTTTCTCGAATCGCTACCCCGTTAACTCAGCTGACTCGGAAAGATATCAAATTCGTATGGAGCAAGGAATGCGAGAAGAGTTTTCAAGAGCTTAAGAGGAGACTCATTTCGGCACCTGTTCTGACAATACCATCTGGTTCGGATGGATTTGTTATCTACAGTGATGCTTCAGGCAAAGGGTTAGGATGTGTTCTCATGCAACATGGGAAAGTCATAGCCTATGCCTCGCGACAACTCAAAGAATATGAGAGGAATTATCCTACTCATGATTTGGAGTTGGCAGCAGTAGTTTTCGCGTTGAAGATCTGGAGACACTACCTGTATGGGGAGAAAGTGGAGATCTATACAGATCATAAAAGCCTTAAATATTTCTTCACCCAAAAGGAACTCAACATGCGGCAGCGACGTTGGCTCGAGCTGTTGAAAGATTACGATCATACCATCCAATATCATCCTGGAAAAGCAAACGTAGTAGCTGACGCATTGAGTAGAAGATCATATGCGGGTACGAGTGCAATGTTGTTAACACAAAGGCCCATTTTGTATGACTTGCAAAGGATGGAGATAGAGATGAAGGCTCCAAGTACCCACATGATGATATCAAATATACGAGTAGAACCGACTTTAATCGATAAAGTTAAAGCTGCTCAAGCTACGGACATAGAGCTGATGCGTATGAAGAAGAAAGTGCAAGAAGGTTCTATTCCAGAAGCAAGAATCGATGAAGAAGGAATACTTCGAGTTCACTCTAGACTCTGTGTTCCTAACAATTCTGATTTGAAGTACAAGATCATGATGGAAGCACACAATACACCATTTGCAATCCATCCTGGAAGTACCAAAATGTATCGTGATCTACGACATACATTTTGGTGGAATAATATGAAGAGAGAGATTGCAAAGTTTATCTCGAGGTGTTTAACTTGTCAACGTGTAAAGGCGGAACATCAAGTACCAAAGGGTCCATTGCAACCACTTGAGATTCCGAAATGGAAGTGGGAACACATTACCATGGATTTCGTTACGGGTCTTCCCACGGTTTCTCAAGGCATAAATGTTATTTGGGTTATTGTTGATAGATTAACCAAGTCTGCTCATTTCTTGCCGATACGGGAGACTTATTCCCTTGAACGTCTTGCTCGTATATACGTAGATGAGATTGTGAGACTGCATGGCATGCCAGTATCCATAGTTTCGGATCGTGACCCAAGATTCACTTCAAGATTTTGGGTTAGCTTGCAAAAAGCTATGGGCACAGATTTACGATTTAGTTCGGCATACCATCCTCAAACGGACGGACAATCAGAGAGGACTATTCAAACTCTTGAAGATCTATTAAGACTTTGTGTCCTAGATTTCAAAGGGAGTTGGGATAAGTACCTACCATTGGTGGAATTCTCTTACAATAACAGTTATCAGGCAAGTATAGGTGTGGCCCCATTTGAAGCATTATATGGACGAAAGTGTCGCTCTCCAGTATGCTGGGACGAGGTGGGTGAAGCAACATTGTTGGGACCAGAGTTGGTACGCATGACTACAGAGAAGATCCAAACGATTCGACAACGTATACAAACGGCACAGGATCGACAAAAGAGTTATGCGGATCTTCATCGGAAGGACGTGGAATTTGACATTGGGGATCATGTATTGTTGCGTGTGGCTCCATGGAAAGGAGTTACAAGATTTGGGAAAAGAGGAAAGCTCAATCCACGATTTATTGGTCCATTTCAGATTCTTGACCGAGTAGGAAATGTGGCCTATAGACTTGCGTTACCTCCAAGTATGTCTCGTGTTCATAATGTTTTTCATATATCTGTGTTACGTAAATATGTGAAAGACCCAGACCACGTTATTGAGTTAGAACCGGACGAGATAGCTGAAGACTTAACGTACGAAGAGGTACCTGTCAAGATCTTGGATAGAAAGGAGCATGTCCTACGCACGAAGGTCATACCACAAGTTAAAGTTTTGTGGAGAAACCATGCTATTGAGGAAATGACCTGGGAGTTGGAAACAGAAATGAAAGCGAGGTATCCTCATCTTTTCGAAACACCAGGTACGTACGTCAATTTCGAGGACGAAATTTCATAAGGAGGGGAGGTTGTAAGACCCCAAATTATTAATAAATGAAATTTAAATTCCCTCTATTTATTATTTTGAAATAGTAAGTGTTAAATTGATTAATGAGGTTAGTTATGGGTAAAATGCGTAAATATTTTAAATAAGCAAGTGGTTATAAAATATTCATTGTTGTCGGGGAATATTCGTTTGGTCGTGGAATATTCTTCCTGTCGGGGAATATTCGTACGACGGCGCAGTCTTTTGTGGGCCCCATAACGGAAAGCGATTGGATGAAGAAAACGACAAGTATATGTTTTTTTATTAATAACGGCGTAGTTGTTACCGTTAATACTGTTGGAATACCCGGTGGTTAAAACACAGTAATACGCGTTGTTACACAGTAGCACACTGTATTGCACCAATTATTGATTCTTACGTAAGAAGGCACTACTCAATAATGGTTACAGTAATTACTGTTCAGTATTTTATTTTATTGATTCAATAATTGCTGCGTTGATATTTTATATTACTGTTGTTTCAATAATTGTCACTACACAGTATTTCCCATTATCAGATCAATAATTCATATTATTTGAATAATATTATTAGATAACATTATTGGCAATGTCTAGAAAGTTCTGTCTAAGGAGAGGTTTGGTCATCTAATTGCGCGCCAGTAAGGAGAAATCCTTATTGGAAAGCCCCCTCTTTCCTGGGAACGGCCTGGTTGTCATAAATGTGATTCTGTAATATTATTTGTAAATAATTAATTATTGATTCATATGATAAGGAAATATTTATTTTTGTGGATATAAATGAGGGATATATTTTTGTGGTTAAAAATGAAGGAGTTAATGTTGAGGTTTTTATCAGTATTTTTGTCGGAATGGAGGTATTAAAAATCAGGGTTTTTGAGATATTTTGCGGGAGTTATAATTTTTAATCCGACCGTTGGATCGTGGTAATTTTTGGATATATTATACATATATAAGTTGAGTATATGTCCACAAATTTTGAACCGTTAAAAATGAACGTATGATTTATTATGAATTTTACGAGATGACTGGTTCAGAAATTGTTGAATTTTCGGAGTTAATCATTTTGGTAAAAAATTCTAGAATTGGTGGGCCCCACTCTTGGTTGGTGAAGAAATGTGCTGAGATTTTTATTCAAATGTGGTGGGTGGGAATAGTAGCAGGTAAAGCCATCAGGTTGCAGGTTAAGTCTGCTTCGGCGTGCTAACATTTTCCTATAAATAGAGGGCTAAGTTAGAATTGAAAATCACACCAGAAACAAGTTTTCTCTCTTTCTCTCTCTAGATTATTGAGTGTATTTTGTGAGTATTTAGATACTTTGAGAGTTTCTATTCATCAGAGCAAGTGTCTTTCAGCCTTATACCGGTATTCCGACCAGAAGTACTGTCTGTACGAGGTAAGGGATGTTATTTTATTCAAAAATGATATTATTTCTTCAATATCATTATGCCGAAATATTGGTTGGAAATTTTTATCAAATTTGGAACTTTTCACGTCGGGGTTACTATTCATGAGTTACTATTCACGAGTTACTATTCACCGAAAAATAAAATTTTCTTCTTTTCGTCCAAAATATCTATTCTGGGTACTAGCTTTGATTGTATACATGTTTTGATCATTCTTGAATTCTACTTCACTATGAATAATTATAAGGTATTTTTGGACATGGATAAATCGAAATACGAATCCTTAATATTTGTTATTTTGTTTCACTGGATTCGTTTTCTTTAATATATTTTTCATCATCCTCAGTCCTAAATGATGATATTACTGAATATCTTTGGCCGTAGTGCAAAGATGAATGATTAACTGATGAATATCTTTGGCCCGTAGTGCAAAGATGAACAGGTGTTGAGATGAACATGACCGACTGGTGATACAAATGAATATCTTTGGCCTGTAGTGCAAAGATGAATATTTGATTAAAGATGGTTATTGATTGTTGTTACAGGGATAAAATATTGATGATGGACTTTTAAATCTTAGAAGATAGTAGAACTCATTCTCTACTTGACTCTTCTAATGGTTTGCTGTTTCCGCTGCAGTTATTGATTTAAAACTTGTTGTCTATTGTATTCTATTAGATTTTTCCCTGTTGAAGACTAACGATAATTTGTTCTGTATTATCTTAGTCATAATGTTCTTTACTGGGCTAGTTGAGCTCACCCTTTTCCTTTTTGTTCCATTTTTCTCAGGAGGCGAGAATGTAGCGAGTACTAGTCGGGGTATGGAATGATGGTTCTAGAAGTTACTTTAGTAGTCTTCACTATTTTTGTGAAATAATGTATCAATAATTGTAATGAGGGCTTATTTGAGTGTGGATATTGTCTAAATGACAATATTTGTATTTAAACTCACAGTTCTTGTGTTGTAATAATAAAGATGTAGTTGTTTCTGTACCATGTATTTTGGCGACTCAGAATGGGTGTTGTATACCTATTTTAGGGGCGTCACAATTATTATATTATTAAATATAATAATAAATTATTTTATCAGAAAAGATAAAATATCATTTTTCAACAATTGTCACTTTAAAAATTTTATCAATCTATATTCACATAAAATTAATATTTTTCTCATCATATAAATCAATAATTAATTATTCACAAATAATATTACAGAATCACAGTACTGACAACCAGGCCGTTCCCAGAAAAGAGGGAGCTTTCCAATAAGGATTTCTCCTTATTGGCGCGTAATTAGATGACCAAACCTCTCCTTAGACAGAACTTTCTAGATATTGTCAATAATGATATTTAATAATATTATTCAAATAATATGAATTATTGATCTGATAATGGAGATGATGTGCAGCAACAATTATTGAAACAACAATAATATAAAATATCAACGCAGCAATTATTGAATCAATAAAATAAAATATTGAATAGTAATTACTGTGACAATTATTCAGTAGTGCCTTTTTACGTAAGAATCAATAATTTCAAAAATACTATGCAATACCGTGTGCTACTGTGCAATAACGCGTATTACTGTATTTTAACTATCAGGTATTCCAACAGTGTTAACGGTAACACCTACGCCATTAATTATAAAAACTCAATTTTTGTGGTTATCTTCATCCGACCGTTTTTTGTTTTGGGGCCCACAAATAGCTGCGTCGTCGTACGAATATTTTTCGACAAAAAGAATATTCCACGACCAACGAATATTCCCCGACAACAATGATTATTTTATAACCACTTGTTTATTTTGAAAAATTTTTACATTTCACCCATAACTTTAACTTTTTATCAATTTAACCATTTACTGAATTGTAATTATAAGAAAAATTGAATACTTTTATTTCATAAAATTCGGGGTCTTACAATCTCCCCTCCTTATGAAATTTCGTCCCCGAAATTTACGTACCTGGTATTTCGAAGAGTTGAGAATACCTTGTTTTCATTTCAAATTCTATCTCTCAGATCATCATGATTTCTCCATTGCTCATCTCCCATGATAACTTCATTTGGGTTCCTCATTTATTGGAAAGTCATTACAACCGCCATCCCTCGAACTACCCGGCTTTGACTTGTCTGGGGCAGCATTTGGCGTCATCACTACCGTAGGAATATACTTTTCTATAGGACATATTCCTCCCTCAACTGCCTCGTCGTACTCCTGATTCATGATCCGAATCATCAATCTTCGATCCATATCGAATTCAGGTTGACCGCTCTGTACAGGGTAATTCAAAACTCGATGTTGGGTTCTACCAATTGCTTTCCAAAAAGAGAAATTCATATAATCTATTTTAGCCTTCTTAGATCGGACATCTCTTTCCATAATATCCACGTGTCGTGCGGCTTTTGCCCATGCATCACTTATTCTCACTCGTTCAGTTTTTTCTTCTTTCAGCTCAGATTCCATCTTTATCATCTTATACTCTACCAAAAAATACTTCTATTCAAGCATCACATATCGGGTAACACAAGCTTGAATTGTTGCATCCTTTTGCTCCACAACCGCCTGTCGTTCTTCAGCTTGCTCTTCTAACTCATGAATACGATTTTACAATTCTACATTTTGATCATATAATACCTCTAACAAACTCTCCTCACGTACCTTTTCTTCCTCTTCTTCCTCACTCTCAGCTGTTACCTCTGCGACCATTTCGGGTACAACTATCAATTCTTCACTTACCACATGGATTTCTCTAATTCCTTCTTCATCTGACATCACATTATCATGGTTAGTGATTAGAAGTATCCCCACAGTCTCATTGTTAGCATTATTAGCTGTCATTCTCAAATATTGCCATAAAAAAAGGTTAATTAAGCAAATTAATGTATCACATAATATCCATATATTATGACCAGCCAACAATTAAGCTTAGGTAGGACACACTAGCAAAGAATTTACTCATCTCTCCCCTCCTAGTTATATTCTCCGATCTCCGCCAGAGACCATATCCCTAAGCTCTGATACCAACTATGACAACCCCAAAATAGGTCCATTCCATCCAACCTATTCTGAGTCGCCAAATACATGGTACAGAAAATAACTACAACTTTATTACAATAATTGTCGTGCAAAATACAACAACACATATGCTGTGAGTTTGTATACAAATATATACCAAATGTGACTCATATCCCAACCGTGGACAGCACCTCACAATGACACCTTACATAAAGTATAGTCAAAAACTGTTTTAAAAATTAGAATCTTTGGAAGTGCTCAAGAAAACCTTCGTACATGGGAGGCCATGCTTCTAGGTTATGATAGATATCATATGGCCACAAAACTGTCCTTGGTTGACCCAATAGACCCAAAAAAACGAGAAGATTACTATCATATTCTTCCCAATGGGGAGTCTTTTCTTGACATATCATTATCTCCACTGTCTCTAATTGAGAATTATACTTCAAACAAATACCAAGATTATATAGGTAGTGCTCGTAAATATACTCAGCAAGTGGATGAGCACATCCCTGTCTTATGATGACACGAGGTTATATATCATTAGACATCTTGTATGATAGTGGCAAAACACCCTTCCAACGTTGGGTTCGCCTCACCCTATTTGATTCACCAAATATAACTACTAAATGATGTATACAACACTTTTCTATACTGCTTAGGGGGAACCTCTACAGCTAGAGACCACCGTTCTATTTTCCAGTTACCCTCGCTCGACCCAGCTACACTCTTATTACCTGAAAGGAATTGTGAAACAAAAGGGTGAGCACAACTAGCCCAGTAAAGAATATCATGACTAAAGATAAATAATTTATCAATAGCCTTTAATAGTAATAAATCAGAGATTTAGAACATATGGTAGATGATAAAAAATTTTAACCATAGTTGCAGCGGAACGAGCAATCCATTAGAAGAGTCAAATAGACCATAAAGTCTATTATCTTCTCCATGTTAAAAATCCACCAACAATGTTTTATCCCGTAACATCACTCAACAGTTCCTTTCTACAATCATATGAATAACTCATAATCATAATTGTGATTCTAAATTTTTCTTCGCACCCAGGACGAAGAATATTTTCATCACCTGTCTTTACCTGAAACATCAAAGATCATGGTTACACCAAATCACAGTTCCTGTTCATAATAATGCTAATAAATCCATCTTTGTACTACGGCCAAATATATTCATCAACAAACCATCTTTGCACTACGTTACAAAGATATTCAACAACAGTTCATCTTCGCACTACAGGCCAAAGATATTCATCAATAATTCATCTTTGCACTACAGGCCAAAGATATTCATCAATAATTCATCTTTGCACTACACACCAAAGATATTCATCAACAGTTCATCTTTGCACTAAAGGCCAAAGATATTCATCAATAATTCATCTTTGTACTACAGGCCAAAGATATTAATATCTCAAAGAAATTTATAATCATTTCAGATTTTATATAAACAATAATTATAACCATGTTGATCATTTCACCTTTGCACGTAAGCTAAAGATATTCAATTATAAATTCAATGGTCATGACCATACCAGTCAATAATTCAACTTTACACTATTGGCCAAAGAGAACCCATAGTCATGATCATACCAAAAATCTACCCATCTTTATACTTAAGTCAAAGAAAAATTTCTTCCTCAGGATTATAAAAATGTCATATATAATAGTAAAATCAATATAATCAAAACATCTAGATTTAATCTTAACAGTAATATTCATAAATCAACTATAATTTGGTTAGAAAAAGAAACCAATTTTGTCGTGAATAGTAACTCGTGAATAGTAACTCATGAATAGCAACTCATGAATAGTAAACCCGACACAAAAGGTAAAAATTCCATAATAAAATACATACCAATATTTCGATATAATGATATTGAAAGAATAATATTTCTTAAGCTTATAAATAATTTATTTTAATTGTTTACACTTCACTAAATAATGCATTTAATCATCCTAAAATGTAAAACTCATAAGATTTTATTACTAATAACTAAAACCCTCATCAAAAATCTGCATATACCTCATATAGGATTCTCAAGCCATAAAATCCTATTTTCCAATTTTCTTACTTCACATAACATATTTAATTCATTTACTCATAACTAGTTTTCTTTTCATGAAAAATACCAAATCAGTTCCAAAAATATTTCTTTTCTGGAATT
This sequence comes from Panax notoginseng, assembly GCA_016801055.1. Taxonomy (NCBI): domain Eukaryota; kingdom Viridiplantae; phylum Streptophyta; class Magnoliopsida; order Apiales; family Araliaceae; genus Panax; species Panax notoginseng. The sequence continues at coordinate 69,839,971 of CM029022.1, forward strand.
TAGCAGACTATAGTCCCATATTGAACATATATTTTTCTCAAAATTTTTAAAACTCATTTACTATTTTTCATATGGCCAAAACCGCCGAATATTTAGACATTTATCATAAATTGTACTTTTATCCAAAAATTCTGAAATTCACAGAGTATACTAATATTATATAGATATACTTCCAATAAAATTTTATCTATTTTGGAGTTAACCACAAGGAGTTATAAGCGGTTACTTTTAAAATAATCTTTCCCCGTAAAATTCATAACTCTTAATCTATACATCCAAAAATTACTATTTTTGGACACAATCATTAAAACCCATCAAAATATCATTTTAAATTTTTCTAGAATTTTTTGAAGGTCAAAAGAATTACGAACTGAAAAATATAATAACCCTTAAAATCCCTTACCACAAAAGAGCAGTATTTCTGACTTGAATTTGGATATAACGCTGAGCAACACTCAAGATATCAAAATACTCACAAAAATATGATTGATAATATAGAGAGAAAGAAAATTTGTTTCTGGTGTGATTTTCAATTTTAACTTAAGCACCTATTTATAGGAAAATGCTAGAACGCCAAAGGAGACTAAAATAATAAATTAATATTATTTATTCTCTATTTTCTACACACCAACCATCAGCAATCAAAACATGCCAAGGCTGAAAAAAAAAATCCCAGCTGCCCATATGTGTTCAACAACCAAAGTGGGTCCCACCCATATTAATAAAAATTATTTTATTTTCTGAAACTTCAATAATTCATAGAAAATATCCCTTTTATCAGAAAATTCGAATCTCACAATTTTTTATAGGAAATTCAATTCTCTACAACTTTGCAGAAGAAAGTTTTTTCGAATTCTAAACAAAAATTGACCGAAATCCATAAACGGGCGATTTTACAGGCTATAATCAAATTTCAGTCAAGAAATGGGGTCCACCGACACACAAAACATGTGTTAATCATTTAATACAACAAAAATACTCTTCCTCCTCATATACTCATATATCCCACATTCATTGTAAAACTATCACCATTATTATATTATTAAATATAATAATAAATTATTTTATCAAAAAAGATAAAATATCATTTTTTAACAATTGTTACTTTAAAAATTTTCTCCATCTATATCCACATAAAATTATTATTTTCCTCATCATATAAATCAATAATTAATTATTCACAAATAATATTACAGAATCACAGTACTGACAACCAGGCCGTTCCCAGAAAAGAGGGAGCTTTCCAATAAGGATTTCTCCTTATTGGCGCGTAATTAGATGACCAAACCTCTCCTTAGACAGAACTTTCTAGATATTATCAATAATGATATTTAATAATATTATTCAAATAATATGAATTATTGATCTGATTATGGAGATGATGTGCAGCAACAATTATTGAAACAACAATAATATAAAATATCAACGCAGCAATTATTGAATCAATAAAATAAAATATTGAATAGTAATTATTGTGACAATTATTCAGTAGTGCCTTCTTACGTAAGAATCAATAATTTCAAAAATACTATGCAATACCGTGTGCTACTGTGCAATAACGCGTATTACTGTATTTTAACTATCAGGTATTCCAACAGTGTTAACGGTAACACATACGCCATTAATTATAAAAACTCAATTTTTGTGGTTATCTTCATCTGACCGTTTTCCGTTTTGGGGCCCACAAATAGCTGCCTCGTCGTACGAATATTTCCCGACAAAAAGAATATTCCACGACCAACGAATATTCCCCGACAACAATGATTATTTTATAACCACTTGTTTATTTTGAAAAATTTTTACATTTCACCCATAACTTTAACTTTTTATCAATTTAACCATTTACTAAATTGTAATTATAAGAAAAATTGAATACTTTTATTTCATAAAATTCGGGGTCTTACAATCTCCCCTCCTTATGAAATTTCATCCCCGAAATTTACGTACCTGGTATTTCGAAGAGTTGAGAATACCTTGTTTTCATTTCAAATTCTATCTCTCAGATCATCATGATTTCTCCATTGCTCATCTCCCATGATAACTTCATTTGGGTTCCTCATTTATTGGGAAGTCATTACAACCGCCATCCCTCGAACTACCCGGCTTTGACTTGTCTGGGGCAGCATTTGGCGTCATCACTACTGTAGGAATATACTTTTCTATAGGACATATTCCTCCCTCAACTGCCTCGTCGTACTCCTGATTCATGATCCGAATCATCAATCTTCGATCCATATCGAATTCAGGTTGACCGCTCTGTACAGGGTAATTCAAAACTCGATGTTGGGTTCTCCCAATTGCTTTTCAAAAAGAGAAATTTATATCATCTATTTTAGCCTTCTTAGATCGGATATCTCTTTCCACAATATCCACGTGTCGTGCGACTTTTGCCCATGCATCACTTATTCTCACTCGTTCAGTTTTTTCTTCTTTCAGCTCAGATTCCATCTTTATCATCTTATACTCTACCAAAGAATGCTTCTGTTCAAGCATCACATATCGGGTAACACAAGCTTGAATTGTTGCATCCTTTTGCTCCACGACCGCCTGTCGTTCTTCAGCCTGCTTTTCTAACTCATGAATACGATTTTGTAATTCTACATTTTGATCATATAATACCTCTAACAAACTCTCATCAGGTACCTCTTCTTCCTCTTCTTCCTCATTCTCAGCTGTTACCTCTGCGACCATTTCGGGTGCAACTATCAATTCTTCACTCACCACATAGATTTCTATAATTCCTTCTTCATCTGACATCACATTATAATGGTTAGTGATTAGAGGTATCCCCACAGTCTCATTCACTCCATTGTTAGCATTCTCAGCTGCCATTCTCAAATACTGCCATAAAACAAGGGTTAATTAAGCAAATTAACGTATGACAATATCCATATATTATGACCAACCAATAATTAAGCTTAGGTAGGACACACTAGCAAATGATTTACTCATCTCTTCTCTCCTAGTTATATTCCCCGATCTCCGCCAGAGACCATATCCCTAAGCTCTGATACCAACTATGATAACCCCAAAATAGGTTCATTCCATCCAACCTATTCTGAGTCGCCAAATACATAGTACAGAAAATAACTACAACTTTATTACAATAATTATCGTGCAAAATACAACAACACATATGCTGTGAGTTTGGATACAAATATATACCAAATATGACTCATGTCCCAACCGTGGACAGCACCTCACAATGACACCTTACATAAATGTATAGTCAAAAACTATTTTAGAAATTAGAATCTTTGGTAAGTGCTCAAGGAAACCTTCGTACATGGGAGGCCATGCTTCTAGGTTATGATAGATATCATATGGCCATAGAATTATCCTTAGTTGACCCAATAGACCCCAAAGAAAAACGAGAAAATTACTATCATATTCTTCCCAATGGGGAGTCTTCTCTTGACATATCATTATCTCCACTGTCTCTAATTGAGAATTATACTTCAAACAAACACCAAGATTATATAGGTAGTGCTCGTAAATATACTCAGCAAGTGGATGAGCACATCCCTGTCTTATGATGATACGAGGTTGTATATCATTAGACATCTTGTATGATAGTGGCAAAACACCCTTCCAACTTTGGGTTCGCCTCACCCTATTTGATTCATCAAATATAACTACTAAATGATGTATACAACACTTTTCTATACTGCTTAGGGGGAACCTCCACAGCTAGAGACCACCGTTCTATTTTTCTGTTACCCTCGCTCGACCCAGCTACACTCTTATTTCCTGAAAGGAATTGTGAAACAAAAGGGTGAGCACAACTAGCCAAGTAAAGAATATTATGACTAAAGATAAATAATTTATTAATAGCCTTTAATAGTAATAAATCAGAGATTTAGAACATATGGTAGATGATAAAAATTTTCAACCATAGTTGCAGCGGAACGAGCAATCCATTAGAAGAGTCAAATAGACCATAAAGTCTATTATCTTCTCCATGTTAAAAATCCACCAACAATGTTTTATCCCTATAACATTACTCAACAGTTCATTTCCACAATCATATGAATAACTCATAATCATAATTGTAATTCTATATTTTTCTTCGCATCCAGGACGAAGAATATTTTCATCATCTGTCTTTACCTGAAACATCAAAGATCATGGTTACACCAAATCACAGTTCCTGTTCATAATCATGCTAATAAATCTATCTTTGCACTATGGCCAAAGATATTCATCAACAAACCATCTTTGAACAACGGGCCAAAGATATTCAACAACAGTTCATCTTCGCACTACAGGCCAAAGATATTCATCAATAATTCATCTTTACACTACAGGCCAAAGATATTCATCAACAGTTCATCTTTGCACTACAGGCCAAAGATATTCATCAATAGTTCATCTTTGTACTACAGGCCAAAGATATTAATATCTCAAAGAAATATATAATCATTTCAGAATTTATATAAACAATAATTATAACCATGTTGATCATTTCACCTTTGCACGTAAGCTAAAGATATTCAATTATAAATTCAATGGTCATGATCATACCAGTCAATAATTCAACTTTGTACTACTGGCCAAAGGGAACCCATAGTCATGATCATACCAAAAATCTACCCATCTTTACACTTAAGTCAAAGAAAAATTTCTTCACCAGGATTATAAAAATGTCATATATAATAGTAAAATCAATATAATCAAAACATCTAGATTTAATCTTAAGAGTAATATTCATAATCAACTATAATTTGGTTACAAAAGAAACTAATTTTGTTATGAATAGTAACTCGTGAATAGTAACTCATAAATAGTAACTCATGAATAGTAAACCAGACAAAAAAAGATAAAAATTCTATAATAAAATACATACCAATATTTCGATATAACGATATTGAAAGAATAATATTTCTTAAGCTTATAAACAATTTATTTTAATTGTTTACACTTCACTAAATAATGCATTTAATCATCCTAAAATATAAAACTCATAAGATTTTATTACCAATAACCAAAACCCTCATCAAAAATCTGCATATACCTCATATAGAATTCTCAAGTCATAAAATCCCATTTTTCAATTTTCTTACTTCACATAACATATTTAATTCATGTACTCATAAGTAGTTCATTTTCATGAAAAATACCAAATCAGTTCCAAAAATATTTCTATTCTGGAATTTAGCAGAATATAGTCCCATATTGAACATATATTTTTCTCAGAATTTTTAAAACTCATTTACTATTTTTTATATGGCCAAAATCGCCGAATATTTAGACATTTATCATAAATTGTACTTTTATCCAAAAATTTTAAAATTCACAGAATACACTAATATTATATAGATATACTTCCAATAAAATTTTATCTATTTTGGAGTTAACCACACGGAGTTATAAGCGGTTACTTTTAAAATAGTCTTTTCCCGTAAAATTCATAACTATTAATCTATACATCCAAAAATTATTATTTTTGGACACAATAAATAAAACTCATCAAAATATCATTTTAAATTTTTTTAGAATTTTTTGAAGGTCAAAAGAATTACGAACTGAAAAACATAATAACCCTTAAAATCCCTTACCACAAAAGTGCAGTATTTCTGACTTGAATATTGGATATAACGCTGAGCAACACTCAAGATATCAAAATACTCACAAAAATATGCTTGATAATATAGAGAGAAAGAAAACTTATTTCTGGTGTGATTTTCAATTCTAACTTAAGTACCTATTTATAGGAAAATGCTAGAACGCCAAAGAAGACTAAAATAATAAACTAATATTATTTATTCTCTATTTTCTACACACCAACCATCAGAAATCAAAGCATGCCAAGGCTGAAAAAAAAATCCCAGCAGCCCACATGTGTTCAACAACCAAAGTGGGTTCCACCCATAAATTAATAAAAATTATTTTATTTTCCGAAACTTCAATAATTCATAGAAAATAGCCTTTTTATCAGAAAATTCGAATCTCACGCCATTTTATAGGAAATTCAATTCTCTACAACTTTGCAGATGAAAGTTTTTCTAAATTCCAAACAGAAATTGACCGAAATCTATAAACAGGCGATTTTACATGCTATAATCAAATTTCAGTCAAGAAATGGGGTCCACCAACACACAAAATATGTGTTAATTATTTAATACAAAAAAAATATTCTTCCTCCTCATATACTCATATATCCCATATTTATTGTAAAACTATCACCATTATTATATTATTAAATATAATAATAAATTATTTTATCAGAAAAGATAAAATATCATTTTTCAACAATTGTCACTTTAAAAATTTTCTCCATCTATATCCACATAAAATTAATATTTTCCTCATCTTATAAATCAATAATTAATTATTCACAAATAATATTCTAGAATCACAGTATTGACAATCAGGTCGTTCCCATGAAAGAGGGAGCTTTCCAATAAGGATTTCTCTTTATTGGCGCGCAATTAGATGACCAAACCTCTCCTTAGACAGAACTTTCTAGACATTGTCAATAATACAATCTAATAATATTATTCAAATAATATGAATTATTGATCTGATAATGGAGATGATGTGCAGCAACAATTATTGAAACAACAATAATATAAAATATCAACGCAGCAATTATTGAATCAATAAAATAAAATATTGAACAGTAATTACTGTGACAATTATTCAGTAGTGCCTTCTTACGTAAGAATTAATAATTTCAAAAATACTGTGCAATACCGTGTGCTATTGTGCAATAACACGTATTACTGTATTTTAACCACCGGGTATTCTAACAGTGTTAACGGTTACAACTACGCCGTTAATTATAAAAACTCAATTTTTGTGGTTATCTTCATCCGACCGTTTTTCGTTTTGGGGCCCACAAATAGCTGCGCCGTCGTACGAATATTCCACGACCAACGAATATTCCCCGACAACAATGATTATTTTAGAACCACTAGTTTATTTTAAAAAATTTTCACATTTCACCCATAACTTTAACTTTTTATCAATCTAACCATTTACTGAATTGTAATTATAAGAAAAATTGAATACTTTTATTTCATAAAATTCGGGGTCTTACAATCTCCCCTCCTTATGAAATTTCGTCCCCGAAATTTACGTACCTGGTATTTTGAAGAGTTGAGAATACCTTGTTTTCATTTCAAATTCTATCTCTCAGATCATCATGATTTCTCCATTGCTCATCTCCCATGATAACTTCATTTGGGTTCCTCATTTATTGGGAAGTCATTACAAGCGCCATCCCTCGAACTACTCGGCTTTGACTTGTCTGGGGCAGCATTTGGCGTCATCACTACCGTAGGAATATACTTTTCTATATGACATATTCCTCCCTCAACTGCCTCGTCGTACTCCTGATTCATGATCCGAATCATCAATCTTCGATCCATATCGAATTCAGGTTGACCGCTCTGTACAGGGTAATTCAAAACTCGATGTTGGGTTCTCCCAATTGCTTTTCAAAAAGAGAAATTCATATCATCTATTTTAGCCTTCTTAGATCGGACATCTCTTTCCACAATATCCACGTGTCGTGCGGCTTTTGCCCATGCATCACTTATTCTCACTCGTTCAGTTTTTTCTTCTTTCAGCTAAGATTCCATCTTTATCATCTTATACTCTGCCAAAGAATGCTTCTGTTCAAGCATCACATATCGGGTAACACAAGCTTGAATTGTTGCATCCTTTTGCTCCACGACCGCCTGTCGTTCTTCAGCCTGCTCTTCTAACTCATGAATACGATTTTACAATTCTACATTTTGATCATATAATACCTCTAACAAACTCTCCTCAGGTACCTCTTCTTCCTCACTCTCAGCTGTTACCTCTACGACCATTTCGGGTACAACTATCAATTCTTCACTCACCACATGGATTTGTCTAATTCCTTCTTCATCTGACATCACATTATCATGGTTAGTGATTAGAGGTATCCCCACAGTCTCATTCACTCTATTGTTAGCATTCTCAGCTGCCATTCTCAAATACTGCCATAAAACAAGGGTTAATTAAGCAAATTAACGTATCACATAATATCCATATATTATGACCAACCAACAATTAAGCTTAGGTAGGACACACTAGTAAAGGATTTACTCATCTCTCCCCTCCTAGTTATATTCCCCGATCTCCGCCAGAGACCATATCCCTAAGCTCTGATACCAACTGTGACAACCCCTAAATAGATCCATTCCATCCAACCTATTCTGAGTCGCCAAATACATGGTACAGAAAATAACTACAACTTTATTACAATAATTATCGTGCAAAATACAACAACACATATGCTGTGAGTTTTGATACAAATATATACCAAATGTGACTCATGTTCCAACCGTGGACAGCACCTCACAATGACACCTTACATAAAGATATAGTCAAAAACTGTTTTAAAAATTAGAATCTTTGGAAAGTGCTCAAGAAAACCTTCGTACATGGGAGGCCATGCTTCTAGGTTATGATAGATATCATATGGCCACAGAATTATCCTTGGTTGACCCAATAGACCCCAAAGAAAAACGAGAAGATTACTATCATATTCTTCCCAATGGGGAGTCTTTTCTTGACATATCATTATCTCCACTGTCTCTAATTGAGAATTATACTTCAAACAAACACCAAGATTATATAGGTAGTGCTCGTAAATATACTCAGCAAGTGGATGAGCACATCCCTGTCTTATGATGACACGAGGTTGTATATTATTAGACATCTTGTATGATAGTGGCAAAACACCCTTCCAACGTTGGCTTCGCCTCACACTATTTGATTCACCAAATATAACTACTAAATGATGTATACAACACTTTTCTATACTGCTTAGGGGGAACCTCCACAGCTAGAGACCACCGTTCTATTTTCCCATTACCCTCGCTCGACCTAGCTACACTCTTATTACCTTAAAAGAATTATAAAATAAAAGGGTGAGCACAACTAGCCCAGTAAAGAATATCATGACTAAAGATAAATAATTTATCAATAGCCTTTAATAGTAATAAATCAGAGATTTAGAGCATATGGTAGATGATAAAAAATTTCAACCATAGTTACAGCGGAACGAGCAATCTATTAGAAGAGTCAAATAGACCATAAAGTCTATTATCTTCTCCATGTTAAAAATCCACCAACAATGTTTTATCCCTGTAACATCACTCAACAGTTCCTTTCCACAATCATATGAATAGCTCATAATCATAATTGTGATTCTAAATTTTTTTGCGCACCCAGGACGAAGAATATTTTCATCACCTGTCTTTACCTGAAACATCAAAGATCATGGTTACACCAAATCACAGTTCCTGTTCATAATCATGCTAATAAATCCATCTTTGCACTACGACCAAAGATATTCATCAACAAACCATCTTTGAACTACAGGCCAAAGATATTCAACAACAGTTCATCTTCGCACTACAGGCCAAAGATATTCATCAATAATTCATCTTTACACTACAGGCCAAAGATATTCATCAACAGTTCATCTTTGCACTACAGGCCAAAGATATTCATCAATAGTTCATCTTTGTACTACAGGCCAAAGATATTAATATCTCAAAGAAATATATAATCATTTCAGAATTTATATAAACAATAATTATAACCATGTTGATCATTTCACCTTTGCACGTAAGCTAAAGATATTCAATTATAAATTCAATGGTCATGATCATACCAGTCAATAATTCAACTTTGCACTACTGGCCAAAGGGAATCCATAGTCATGATCATACCAAAAATCTACCCATCTTTACACTTAAGTCAAAGAAAAAAATTTTCACCAGGATTATAAAAATGCCATATATAATAGTAAAATCAATATAATCAAAATATCTAGATTTAATTTTAAGAGTAATATTCATAAATCAACTATAATTTGGTTGAAAAAAGAAACCAATTTTGTCGTGAATAGTAACTCATAAATAGTAACTCATGAATAGTAAACTCGACACAAAAAAGTAGAAATTCCACAATAAAATACATACCAATATTTCGGTATAATGATATTGAAAGAATAATATTTCTTAAGCTTATAAACAGTTTATTTTAATTGTTTACACTTCACTAAATAATGAATTTAATAATTCTAAAACGTCAAACTCATAAGATTTTATTACCAATAACCAAAACCCTCATCAAAAATCTGCATATACCTCATATAGGATTTTCAAGCCATAAAATCCTATTTTCTAATTTTCTTACTTCACATAACATATTTAATTCATTTACTCATAACTAGTCTATTTTCATGAAAAATACCAAATCAGTTCCAAAAATATTTCTTTTCTGGGATTTAGCAGAATATAGTCCCATATTGAACATATATTTTTCTCAGAATTTTTAAAACTCATTTACTATTTTTCATATGGCTAAAACTGCCGAATATTTAGACATTTATCATAAATTATACTTTTATCTAAAAATTCCGAAATTCACAGAGTACACTAATATTATATAGATATACTTCCAATAATAATTTCATCAATTTTGGAGTTAACCACAAGGAGTTATAAGCGGTTACTTTTAAAATAGTCTTTCCCCGTAAAATTCATAACTCTTAATCTATACATTCAAAAATCACCATTTTTGGACACAATCAATAAAACTCATCAAAATATCATTTTAAATTTTTCCAGAATTTTGTGAAGGTCAGAAGAGTTACGAACTGAAAAACATAATAACCCTTAAAATCCCTTACCTCAAAAGAGTAGTATTTCTGACTTGAATATTGGATATAACGCTGAGCAACACTCAAGATATCAAAATACTCACCAAAATATACTTGATAATATAGAGAGAAAGAAAACTTGTTTCTGGTGTGATTTTCAGTTCTAACTTAAGCACATATTTATAGAAAAATGCTAGAACACCAAATGAGACTAAAATAATAAATTAATATTATTTATTCTCTATTTTCTACACACCAACCATCAACAATCAAAGCATGCCAAGGCTAAAAAAAAATCCCAGCAGCCCACATGTATTCAACAACCAAAGTGGGTCCCACCCATAAATTAATAAAAATCATTTTATTTTCCGAAACTTCAATAATTCATAGAAAATAGCCCTTTTATCAGAAAATTCGAATCTCGCAATTTTTTATAAGAAATTCAATTCTCTACAACTTTGCAGAAGAAAGTTTTTCTAAATTCCAAACAAAAATTGACCGAAATCTATAAACGGACGATTTTACAGGCTATAATCAAATTTCAATCAAGAAATGGGGTCCACCGACACACAAAACATGTGTTAATCATTTAATAAAATAAAAATATTTTTCCTCCTCATATACTCATATATCCCACATTCATTGTAAAACTATAACCATTATTATATTATTAAATATAATAATAAATTATTTTATCAGAAAATATAAAATATCATTTTTCAACAATTGTCACTTTAAAAATTTTCTCCATCTATATTCACATAAAATTAATATTTTCCTCATCATATAAATCAATAATTAATTATTCAAAAATAATATTACAGAATCACAGTACTGGCAACCAGGCCGTTCCCAGTAAAGAGGGGGCTTTCCAATAAGGATTTCTCCTTATTGGCGCGTAATTAGATGACCAAACCTCTCCTTAGACAGAACTTTCTAGACATTGTTAATAATGCTATCTAATAATATTATTCAAATAATATGAATTATTGATCTGATAATGGAGATGATGTGCAACAACAATTATTGAAACAACAATAATATAAAATATCAACGCAGTAATTATTGAATCAATAAAATAAAATATTGAACAATAATTAATGTGACAATTATTCAGTAGTGCCTTCTTACGTAAGAATCAATAATTTCAAAAATACTGTGCAATACCGTGTGCTATTGTGCAATAACGCGTATTACTGTATTTTAACCACCGGGTATTCCAACAGTGTTAATGGTAACAACTACGCCGTTAATTATAAAAACTCAATTTTTATCGTTATCTTCATTCGACCATTTTCCGTTATGGGGCCCACAAATAGCTGCGCCGTCATACGAATATTCTCCGACAGAAAGAATATTCCACGACCAACGAATATTCCCCGACAACAATGATTATTTTATAACCACTTGTTTATTTTGAAATTTTTTTAAATTTCACCCATAACTTTAACTTTTTATCAATTTAACCATTTACTGAATTGTAATTATAAAAAAAATTGAATACTTTTATTTCATAAAATTCGCGGTCTTACATAAGTAGAGAATGAAGTCTACTATCTTCTATGATTTAAAAGTCCATCATCAATATTTTATCCCTATAACATCAATCAATATACATCTTGAACCAAATATTCATCTTCGCACTATAGGCCAAAAATATTCATTTGTATCACCAGTTGATCATGTTCATCTCAACACCTGTCCATCTTTGTACTACGGGCCAAAGATATTCATCAGGTAATCATTCATCTTTTCACTACAGGCCAAAGATATTCATCAAGTATCATCATTTAAGACTGAGGATGATGACAAATATCTTAAAGAACGAATCCAGTGAGATAAAAGGACAAAGATTAGAGATTCGTACTTCAGTTTATCCAAGTTCAAAAATACTCTATAATAATCAATTGTGGAGCAAAATTCAAGAATGAAGATCAAAATATCCTATTTTGACCCTTGATATTGGTAATTATTTGATTATAGTTAGATCTTGTTTGTTTTTGAATTTCTTAAGTTTACATTGCATGATGCCTTCAAAGAGACCTGTTATGTGTTAAATTTGATTAAGTTTGGGGGAGTTTAATGAGTGGGTTTTATACATACGAATCGGCGTCTAATTCGAGCTTAAACTGTGTGAATCTTGTATAATTATGTTTTTTTTTACTTGTTTATATTTGTTTTATGTTTAGGTGGCATGGCGTAACATTCGTGGCATAAAGGTGGCATTGTGACGTGAAGTGGCAGCAAAATGAGCAAAAATTGTGGCTTCTACAGAACTACCCCCTGCCGGGGCTGTGATACCCCGAATTTTATGAAATAAAAGTATTCAATTTTCTTAAAATTATTATTCTATTTAGTAAATTGTTAAATTGAAAAAAGATTAGAGTTAAGGGTGATATGTGAAAATTTTACAACGTAAGCAAGTGGTTATAAAATATTCATTTAGTCGAGGAATATTCTTTTTGTCGGAGAATATTCTTTTTATCGGAAAATATTCGTACGACGACACAATCATTGGTGGACCCCACAACAAAAGTATTGTCGTAGTTAAAAAATGACAGAAATATCTTTTTATAAAATAACGGTGAAAGTTTTACCGTTAAACTATTGAAATACCCGGTGGTAAAAGAACAGTAATACGCATGGTTGCATAGTAGTACACGGTATTGATTATTGATGCTTACGTGAGAAGTAACTCAGTTATACTCAATTATTGCTACAGTAATTGCTGCATAATATCTCTCATATTATTGATTCAATTATTATCACAGTATCATCTGCATAATATTTTATATTATTAAATTAATAATTGATACGACAAAGTTATTCATATTATTATTTTTAATATTGGCGATGTCTAAAAAGTTCTGTCGAGGAAAGGGGTTTGGTCATCTAATTGCGCGCCAATAGGGAGACATCCTTATCGAAAAGCCCCCTCTTTCCTGAGAATGATCTGGTTATTAAATATTATGAGTTATAATATTAATGATGAATAAGTTCGTGTTGATTAAAGATAAAATTGATATTTTCATTGTGTTGAGATTATTAGTGTTAGTGGGAATCGACATTTATTTCGATAATAATTGATTTTTGGAGGTTATATTGACCAATCGGGTAATTAATCGGATAAATGAGCAATTAATTGCTATTAGTTCACATGCTTATAACTATTTATTCACATATATGTACTATTGATTTACATGCATTTACTATTAGGGGAGGTGGTGCAAGATTGATAATACTTGTATGACTAAATTAAAAATTGAGGTATAGATGAAGGTACTATACTGTAATTGTTTGTTCACATGTATGGAAATAATTCACATGCATGTGCTATTGATTCACATGTATGTACTATTAGGGGAGGTGGTACAAGTTTGATAATACTTATAGGACTAAATTAAAAATGATGAAAAAGATGAATGTATTATACTGTCATAATTCGAGCCCCAAAACGTGCAATTATCGAAACTATATTTTCTTATAAATAGAAGCTCATTCTTCTTTCATTCACATCAATTCACTAAGACTCACAAGAGAAATTATAGAGAGAGAAGCTATAGAGAGAAAGAAGAAGAGTATTCTGCTACTTCACTATTGCAGTATCCAACCTTCTACTAAGGTAAGGGGTATTATTTCTTTCATATTCATATTGAATATTATTTTTGTTCAATATTCATATGAAACAATATTTTCTTTCATACTCTATAGTATGTAAGTAATATTATTTCGTTTCGTATCCCTAATTCTATACTCATTTTGTTGAAGTATTGCTTCTATACACCGTGAAATTAGTAGAATATCCTTAAAATTTGCGCTTCATCTAGTATCATTTCACAAGGATATTTTTCTTAACATTCTTGTTAAATTTTAAGCTTTTCATGCTGGTGTACTATTCATGGGTACTATTCATTTATACAGCACTATTCATACGTACGATACTATTCACAAAGTACTATTCACAGGATACTATTCATACAATACTATTCCTGAAGTACTATTCACAAAGTACTATTCACCCGAGTACTATTCATGACAAAAATTAATTTCTTTTCGATCCAAATCATTTTTGAAAAAAATATTATTTTTAAATTTTACTCCACAAAGCAGTATCGTGTTGACAATTTGGATATTTTTAAACTCTGGATAAATTTAAAGTCTTTAATATTTATCTTTGATTTCGTTTGATAAATTATTATATCATTGTTATCATCCGCATGCTTATATTGTGATAAAAGTCATCTTTGGCCCGTAGTGCATAGATGGACTGTTGATTGGTATGATTATGACCAAGGATCATTCGGTATAATCATGACCTGTAATGTTACAATTGATGTGGTAAAAGTCCTCATTGGCTCGTAGTGCATTGGTGGACAATTATTGGTATGATCATGACCATGCGTTCTCTTCGGCCAAGGGTGCAACGATGAATTTTTGTTTGGCATGTTCATGACCATTGGTGAAAACACGAATATCCTTGGCCCGTAGTGCATAGATAATTCGTGGTCGTGATATTAATGAATATCCTTGGTCCGTAGTGCATAGATAATTCAGTGATGTATATTATTTATTAAGCTGAGTTTCAGCGATAAAATTGATGATAAACTTTTAAATCGTAGAAGATAGTAGATATCATGTTCTACTTGACTTTTCTAATGGATTGCTTGTTCCGCTGCAGTTGTTGATCTAAAATTTGTTGTCTATTGTATTCTATCAGTTGTTATACTGTTAAAAGCTAAGGATAATTTATTTTGTATTATCTTAGTCATAATATTTCTTACTGGGCTAGTTGAGCTCACCCTTTTCTTTCATTATTCTCTTCAGGAATTGAGAATATAGCTGGGACTAGTCAGAAAATGGAGTGACGGTCCTTATGGTTGCTTTAGTAGTCCTCACTATTCTATGAAATAGTGTGATAATAAATATAATGAGATTGAATTTGAGTTTGGATATTGTCTAGGAGACAATATTTGTATTAAAACTCACAACTTATGTTTTGTCGTATTCTGCACGACACTTAACAGTTTTATAAATTAAGTTTGTATTTGAGTTATGTACCATGTATCTAGCGACTCAGAATGGGTGATGTATATTTATTTTGGGGGCGTCACAGTTGGTATCAAATCTTAAGGATATGATCCTTGGCTGAGATGTGAGACTAGAACTAGGAGGGGAGAGACAGGTAATTCCTTCGCTAATATGACCTACCTAAGTTTATTTGTTATTTAATCGGTCGGTCAGAATATAGGGATAATATGTGGCATGTCAATTAACCCTTATTTTGAAATTATATTCTAGAATGATATCTGAATTACGGGAGATGAGAAATTAGAAAATCATGATAGAAAGGAAATAATTGGGAAGGTACAATCCGAAAAGAAAGTAAGGTATTCTCATCTCTTCGAACTACCAGGTACGTAAATTTCGAGGATGAAATTTCTTATGGAGGAGAGATTGTGAGACCCCGAATTTTATGAAATGAAAGTATTCAATTTTCTTAAAATTATTATTCTATTTAGTAAATGGTTAAATTGATAAAATGTTAGAGTTAAGGGTGATATGTGAAAATTTTGTAAAGTAAGCAAGTGGTTATAAAATATTCGTTTGGTCGAGGAATATTCTTTTTATCTGGGAATATTCTTTTTATCTGAAAATATTCTTTTTGTCGGGGAATATTCGTACGACGGCACAATCATTGGTAGACCCCACAACGAAAGTATTGTTGTAGTTAGAAAACGATAAAAATATATTATTATAAAATAACGGCGAAAGTTTTACCGTTAAACTATTAAAATACCTGATGGTAAAACAACAATAATACGTGTAGTTGCATAGTAGTACACGGTATTGATTATTGATGCTTACGTGAGAAGTCACTCAGTTATAATCAATTATTGCTATAGTAATTATTACATAATATCTCTCATATTATTGATCAAATTATTGTCACAGTATCATCTGCATAATATTTTATATTATTAAATTAATAATTGAGATGACAAAGTTATTCATATTATTATTTACAATATTGACGATGTCTAGAAAGTTCTGTCGAGAAAAGGGGTTTGATCATCTAATTGCACGCCAATAGGGAGAAATCCTTATCGAAAAGCCCCCTCTTTCCTGGGAATGATCAGGTCGTTAAATATTGTGAGTTATAATATTAATGATGAATAAGTTCGTATTGATTAAAGATAAAATTGATATTTTTATTTTGTTGGGATTATTAGTGTTAGTGAAAATCGATATTTATTTCGATAATAATTGATTTCTGGAGGTTATATTGACCAATCGGGTAATTAATCGGATAAATGAGTAATTAATTACTATTAATTCATATGTTTATAACTATTTGTTCACATGTATATACTATTGATTTACATGCATGAACTGTTAGGGGAGGTGGTGCAAGATTGATAATACTTGTAGGACTAAATTAAAAATGAAGGTATAGATGAAGGTACTATACTGTAATTATTTGTTCACATGTATGGAATTATTAATTTACATGTATGTACTATTGATTCACATGCATCTACTATTAGGAGAGGTGGTGCAAGTTTGATAATACTTGTAGGACTAAATTAAAAATGAAGGAAAAGAAGAAGGTATTATACTGTAATAATTCGAGCCCCAAAACGTGCAATTATCGAAACTTTATTTTTCTATAAATAGAAGCTCATTATTCTTTCATTCTCACCAATTCACTAAGACTCACAAGAGCAATTATAGAGAGAGAAGCTATAGAGAGAAAGAAGAAGAGTATTCTGCTACTTTACTATTGCAGTATCCAGCCTTCTACTAAGGTAAGGAGTATTATTTCTTTTGTATTCATAAGAGATATATTTTTTGTTCAATATTCGTATGAAGTAATATTTTCTTTCATACTCTGTAGTATTTAAGTAATATTATTTCGTTTCGTATCCCTAATTATGCACTCATTTTGTTGAAGTATTGCTTCTATACTCCATGAAATTAGTAGAATATCCTTGAAATTTGTGCTTCATCTAGTATCGTTTTATAATGATATTTTTCTGAACATTCTTGTTAAATTTTAAGCTTTTCATGGCGGAGTACTATTCATAGGTACTATTCATTTATACGACACTATTTATACGTACGATACTATTCACAAAGCACTATTTACAGGGTATTATTCACGGGGTACTATTCTTGAAGTACTATTCATGGGATACTATTCACTTGGGTACTATTCACCCGGGGTACTATTCATGACAAAAATTGATTTCTTTTCGGTCCAAATTATTTTTGATAAAATATTATTTTTGAATTTTACTCCACAAAGCAGTATCGTGTTGACAATTTGGATATTTTTAAACTCTAGATAAATTAAAAGTCTTTAATATTTATCCTTGATTTCGTTTGATAAATTCTTATATCATTGTCATCATCCTCATGCTTATATTGTGATAAAAGTTATCTTTGGCCCGTAATGCATAGATAGACTATTGATTGGTATGATTATGAATAGGGATCGTTCGGTATAATCATGACCTGTAATGTTACAAATGATGTGGTAAAAGTCCGCATTGGTCCGTAGTGCATTGATGGACAGTTATTGGTATGATCATGACCATGCGTTCTCTTCGGCCAAGGGTGCAAAGATGAATTGTTGTTTGGCATGTTCATAACCATTGTTAAAAACACGAATATCCTTGGCCCGTAGTGCATGGATAATTCGTGGTCGTGATATTAATGAATCTTTAGCCCGTAGTGCATGGATAATTCAGTGATGTGAATTATTTATTAAGCTGAGTCTCAGCGATAAAATTGATAATAAACTTTTAAATCGTAGAAGATAGTAGATATCATGCTCTACTTGACTCTTCTAATGGATTGCTTGTTTCGCTGCAGTTGTTGATCTAAAACTTGTTGTCTATTGTATTCTATCATTTGTTATACTGTTGAAGACTAATGATAATTTATTCTGCATTATCTTAGTCATAATATTTCTTACTGGGCTAGTTGAGTTCACCCTTTTCTTTCACTGTTCTCTTCAGGAATTAAGAATATAGCTGGGACTAGTCAGGAAATGGAGTGACGGTCCATATGGTTGCTTTAGTAGTCCTCATTATTTTGTGAAATAGTGTGATAATAAATGTAATGAGATTGAATTTGAGTTTGGATATTGTCTAGGAGACAATATTTGTATTAAAACTCACAGCTTATATTTTGTCGTATTCTGCACGACACTTAACAGTTGTATAAATTAAGTTTGTATTTGAGTTATGTACCATATATTTGGTGACTAGGAATGGTTGATGTATATCTATTTTGGGGGTGTCACAGGGGCGGGGGTACTTGAGTAGGAACAGAAGGATCCCCCGCCGGGGCGAGCCTATTTAGAAGAAAAACCCCCCGCCGGGGCGGGGTTACGGGGCAAAGATAAGAAGTTTGGTTCAATTAGAGTTCTGCAGCAGCGTGAAGGGAACAAGTTGGCATGGCTTGGGACTTCGTTTGGCGTTAACTTATGGACAAAATACTTGTCTTATGCTGGATATAACAACAAAGAAGAGAGGGGATTTAAAATCATTCATTCAATTATAAAGCTTGAGCCCTAATTTGAGTGAAGAGCATTGGAGGAAAGAATTGAAAGTCAGAGTCATGAAGATTGCAAGATGGAGAGAAGAAGAATGGTGGTTTTGTATCCATTCTACTTCTTTAATTCAATTATTGTAATTAGGATGACGAATTCTTTTATGATTTTAGTTTTTGTTTCATTTATGATGAACTAAGTTACTTATTTGGCTTATGATGGATCTTTATGGTTGAACGATGATTGTGTAGCCTTAATTTCAGTTTAATAATCTATCCATTCAGTTTATCTATTGTGATTTGTGCTTACTTTATGAATTTTTTGATCACCAATTCTGTGTGGATTTGTATGGATTCGAGAGATGATATATGAATCTAGACTTAGTCACTTTAGCATGTGTTCTGAAATTCTATGTTTGAATGGAATCTTGATGAATGTTAGGGTAGAGATATGCTTAACATTGCATGTAATCAGGTAGAGAACTTGAATTTAAACATCATTTGATTTTAATTCACATAGAGATGTAGTGTATTAGTTGATTAGGGTGTTTAGCTTAATTCTATCTAATTTGTGGATTTAAGTTAATATGATATTAGTGTATTTAGAGATGGCTAATTCTACCTAAGTGTTCTTGATTAATAAACTGGGATAGTGAATTGAACTGAAATAAGTTGTACTAATCGGAGTGAGACTTAAAGTGAAGTTTAAGCCTAATTCTCCAATATTTGCTTGAAGTTACGGGTTTTTAGTTGTGTTAATTGCTTGGTATTTTTAGTTTCTTAGTTTTTGTTAGTTATAATCATTGATTTGGATAGTTTAATAAAATTTGGATTAATAGAAAGCTGGTAATTGTTAGGGTTAATTTCATACTAATCTATGTGGGAACGATACTTGTACTTATCATTATATTACTTGTTGACCACGTGCACTTGCGTGTAAGCGTAATTAGATTTCGACCAAATTTTTTTCAGAATATCGTCGATGAACACCACCACGAATTTATCCAAAAACGGTTTAAACACCATGTTCATCAGGTCCATAAACGCTACAGGAGCATTCGTTAGACAAAATGACATCACCAGAAACTCATAATGACCATAACGAGTCCTAAATGATGTCTTCGGTACATCTTCTTTCCTCACTTTCAACTGATGGTACCCACTTCTGAAGTCTATCTTTGAGAAATACCTAGCTCTTTTCAATTGGTCAAATAGGCCGTCAATCCTTGGCAATTGATACTTATTCTTAATTGTGACCTTATTTAACTATATGTAATCAATGCAAATTCGCATCGACCCATCCTTCTTCTTGACAAACAACACCGGTGCTTCCTGTGACAACCAAAATTTTTATAAGTTATTAAAATAAGAATTTAATAATTAAAATTCTTATTATGAGATGTATATATTTTGAATAATGTGTTTTGGTGTGAAGAAATTAAATATATATGAGATTTAATAGTTAGTTAAACTATTAAAGGAAGTGAAGAGAATTAGTTATATAAAGGGTATTGAATTGAGACTTTTATAAAGTCTACAAAAGTATTTTGGTATTCAAAAAGTCATTGACTTTTTAGATTTTTATCAAATAGTAGAGTTTGACAGACTTTAGAAGGAGAGATACCTATATCCAAAGTCTGACCTCATCTCTAAAGACTTTCAAAGACTTCTAAATATTTGAGAAATGGAGAAGATGAATAGAGGAGAAAGAGAGAGATAGAGGAGAACAAACAAAAAAGAAAAAAGAAAACAATATATATAGGGCTATATGTACATATACAGCTGTGTATTACACAGTCAGGCTATAGCGACGGGTTTTTTGAGGTATGGCGACGGTTCACTCGTCGTCGTAGCCCAGAATAGCTATGGCGACGGGTTCACCCGTCGCCATAGCCCAAAAATCAGTCGTCATAACTGACTGTGTACTACACAGCTGTGTATATATATTTTTCTATATATATATATATATATATATATATATATATATCAATCTCACTTTCTCTCTCTACCTCAGTCCTCTCAAAATAAAAATCTCAAAAAGAAAAAGAGCTATTATAGCAGGTAAGGAGAGAGAAAAAGGAGAAAGGATTAAAAAGAGGGAGTAACTTTAAGGGTTACAAATAGAATCAATGGTATAAATGGAGATGACAAATATTTTAATATAATTTTATATTTATTCTCTCCCATAAAAAAAATCTCATTTATTATATTTGTAAGTATTAAGGAGATATTTTGTTTTATGTTTATTTTTAAAAGTAATAAATTTGTTAATTTTATTATTTGTTAAAAATTATAAATTGTTAGTTTAGTAATAATGACTTGATAGGAAAACGACAATGAATAATTTTAAAATTGAAATTGTTATTTTATATTACTGTTAGTAGAAAATGATTTTTTTATGAAATATAAAAATTATGAAATATGACATTTCCTTGTAATAGACTGGGTATGATCTAATAATTCAACTTCAACAATGCCTTTTATTTTAAATTAGGTTGTGACATGGTCAAAATATTGTAATATTATTTAATATCGTACTCATTTTATCTAAAATATAAAATCTTTGTTAACTTTTTAACAATTAATATATGATACAACATATATTAGAAGTATACAAAAGTTTATCAAAATATTGATAAAAAGTCTGTCACTTATTTCATAGTCTTTGAAAGTAATTTTAAAAATCTTTAAAAGTCATTAAAATTCACAAACTCTACAAAAATCTGTCACTTAAAAAAATTATTTAAAAGTCTTTATTGAATACACCCTTTAGTGTATAATTATTATATAGTTGATACTTTTTTATTGTAATATATATTATTAGATAGAATAATTAATTTTTATTATTGAGTTTTATAATTAAATCATATGGTTGGTGATTGTGTTATATTATCTGTGCGATGCACATTAATTAAAATATAAATTTTTGTAAGTATTATAATTCTATAATTTTAATTATGTGTAATATAAATGAAAATATTAATTTTAAAAATTATCTATCAACTTTTTTAGAGTATTTTTTTAATGGTAAAAATATAATAGTGACCGTGGATTTGGGTGGACTTGAAATTAAGTTTATTTTCGGTTATATGCAATATTTGTCAATTGAACGGTTATTTCCCATTTCTTTGTCCGAAATGTTAACCATTCTTCACAGGCATCAGTTGGTTTTTTATTCTCTCAAGAAAAATTCGACGTGGACATGAAAATCGGATAGGAGTGTTTTATAATTTTACCTATTTGTATTTTAATCTTATGAGAGAAAAAATATAAATAGGTAAAATTATAAAATACTCATATTCAATTTTCATGTCGACATAGAAAAGCTCTCCTCTCAAACTAGATCTGACAAAAAATATTTATTGGTTTTGGGATGGAGAAAAATAGTTAAGGGTCAATTGAAAAGTAAAACCATATAGTCTATTTAAAATAGGGTCCTTAATACTAACATACAACAATTAGAAAGTATTTACAGAAATAAAGCACACACAAAATAATAACAAAAATAACATAAGCACAATGTTACGTTACTAAAATCACGTATCATTAACTCCTACACGTCAGTTACCGACTTTCATATTTGCAACTAACAGCACCTAAATTCATGTAACTTTGAAATCGGAACAACAGATGAACGACAGATCTATCGGAGAAGACAAAAACTTCTGTCGCGACTTTGAGATCGGAGAAGACGAAACCTTTTGTCGCGACGCAACTCTGAGATTGGAAAATAGCATACAAAATCAACAACTTCTTCAAGTTCAGTAATCGAAAACTTACGACCACAGAGTGATTGTTGATTACAAGATCAACAACAATTTCGATACAAATTTGAATACTGAGATATGTGAATTTAAAAGTTATATGTGTAAGACCCCGAATTTTATGAAATAAAAGTATTCAATTTTTCTTATAATTACTATTCAGTAAATGGTTAAATTGATAAAAGTTAAAGTTAAGGGTAATATATGAATTTTTTTTCCAAAATACGCAAGTGGCTATAAAATATTCATTGTTGTCGGGGAATATTCGTTTGGTCGTGGAATATTCTTTTTATCGGGAATATCCGTACAACGGCGCAGTCATTTGTGGGCCCCATATCAGAATAACTGTCGGATGAAGATAACGACAAAATTAAGTTTTTATAATTAATGGCGTAGTTATTACCGTTAACACTATTGGAATACCCGGTGGTTAAAATACAGTAATACGCGTTATTGTACAGTAGCACACGGTATTGCACAGTATTTTTGAATTATTGATCCTTACGTAAGAAGGCACTACTCAATAACTGTTACAGTAATAACTGTTCAATATTTTATTTATTAATTCAATAATTACTGCGTTGATTTTTTTATATTATTGTCGCTCAATAATTGTCACTGCACATCATCTCCATTATCAGATCAATAATTCATATTATTTGGAATAATATTATTAGATAGCATTATTGACAATATCTAGAAAGTTCTGTCTAAGGAGAGGTTTGGTCATCTAATTGCGCGCCAATAAGGAGAAATCCTTATTGGAAAGCCTTCTCTTTCCTGGGAACGGCCTGGTTGCCAGTACTGTGATTCTGTAATATTATTTATGAATAATTAATTATTGATTTATATGATGAGAAAAATATTAATTTTATGTGGATATAGATGGAGAAAATTTTTTAAGTGACAATTGTTGAAAAATGATATTTTATATTTTCTGATAAAATAATTTATTATTATATTTAATAATATAATAATGGTGATAGTTTTACAATAAATGTGTGATATATGAGTATATAAGGAGGAAGAGTATTTTTGTTATATTAAATGATTAACACATGTTTTGTGTGTCGGTAGACCTCATTTCTTGACTGAAATTTGATTATAGCACGTAAAATTGTCCGTTTATGGATTTCGGTTAATTTCTGTTTGGAATTTGAAAAAACTTTCTTCTGCAAAGTTGTAGAGAATTGAATTTTCTATAAAAAGTCGCGAGATTCGAATTTTCTGATAAAAAGACTATTTTCTATGAATTATTGAAGTTTCAAAAAATAAAATAATTTTTATTAAATTATAGGGTGGGACCCACTTTGGTCGGTGTTAATAACATGTGGGCTGCTATATTTTTTTAGAATTGGCATGCTTGGATGGCTGGTCTTGGATGGTTGGTGTGTAAAAAAGAAAAATAATATTTTATTATTTTAGTCTCCTTTGGCGTTCTAGCATTTTCCTATAAATAGGTGCTTATGTTAGAATTGAAAATCACACCAGAAACAAGTTTTCTTTCTCTCTATATTATCAAGCATATTTTTGTAAATATTTAGATATCTTGAGTGTTGCTCAGCGTTATATCCAATATTCAAGTTAGAAGTACTGTTCTTTTGAGGTAATGAATTTTAAGGGTTATTATATTTTCAGTTCGTACTTCTTTCGGCCTTCAAAAAATTCTAAAAAAATTTGAAATGATATTTTGATGAGATTTATTGATTGTGTCCAAAAATGGTGATTTTTGGATGTATAGATTAAGAGTTATGAATTTTACGGGAAAAGACTATTTTTAAAAGTAACCGCTTATAACTTCTTGTCGTTAACTCCAAAATTGATAAAATTTTTATTGGAAGTATATCTATATAATATCAGTGTACTCTGTGAATTTCGGAATTTTTGGATAAAATTACAATTTATGATAAATGTCTAAATATTTGGCGGTTTTAGCCATATGAAAAATAGTAAATGAGTTTTAAAAATTTTGAGAAAAATATATGTTCAATATAGGACTATATTTTACTAAATCCCAGAAAAAAAATATTTTTGGAACTGATTTGGTATTTTTCATGAAAATAGACTAGTTATGAGTAAATGAATTAAATATGTTATGTGAAGTAAGAAAATTAGAAAATAGGATTTTATGGCTTGAGAATCCTATATGAGGTATATGCAGATTTTTGATGAGGGTTTTGGTTATTGATAATGAAGTCTTATGAGTTTGGCATTTTAGGATGATTAAATGCATTATTTAGTAAAGTGTAAACAATTAAAATAAATTATTTATAAGATTAAGAAATATTATTCTTTCAATATCATTATACCGAAATATTGGTATAGATTTTATTGTTAAATTTCTAGCTTTTTCATGTCGAGTTACTATTCATGAATTACTATTCACGAGTTACTATTCATGAGTTACTATTCACGACAAAATTGGTTTCTTTTTCTGACCAAATTATAGTTGATTTATGAATATTACTCTTGAGATTAAATCTATATGTTGATTATATTGATTTTATTATCATATATAACATTTTTATAACCCTAATGATGATATTTCTTTTTGACTTGAGTGTAAAGATGTGTAGATTTTTGGTATGATCATGACTATGTGTTTCCTTTGGCCAGTAGTACAAAGTTGAATTGTTGACTGGTATGATCATGACTATTGAATTTATAATTGAATATCTTTAGCTTAAGTGCAAAGGTGAATTGATCAACATGGTTATAATTATTGTTTATATAAATTCTGAAATGATTATATATTTCTTTGAGATATTAATATATTTGGCCTATAGTGCAAATATGAACTGTTGATGAATATATTTGGCCTGTAGTGCAAATATGAACTGTTGTTGAATATCTTTGGCCTGTAGTGCAAAGATGAACTGGTGATGAATATCTTCGGCCCATAGTGCAAAGATGACTTGTGGTTGAATATCTTTGACCAGTAGTGCAAAGATGAATTGTTGATGAATATCTTTGGCCCGTAGTGTAAAAATGATATGTTATTGAATATCTTTGGCCAGTAGTGCAAAGATGAACATGTGTTGAGATGAACATGACCAACTGGTGATACAAATGAATATCTTTGGTCGTAGTGCAAAGATGAAGTTATTAGTATGATTATGAACAGGAAATGTGATTTGGTGTAACCATGATCTTTGATGTTTCAGGTAAAGATAGGTGATAAAAATTATCTTCGTCCTAGATGAGAAGAGGAATTTAGAACTACAATTATGATTATGAGTTATTCATATGATTGTGGACCAAAATTGTTGATTGATGTTATTGGGATAAAATATTGTTGGTGGATTTTTAACATGGAGAAGATAGTAGACTTTGTAGTCTATTTGACTCTTCTAATGGATTGCTCGTTCCGCTGCAACTATGGTTAAAATTTTTATCATCTACCATATGTTCTAAATCTCTGATTTAATTCTGTTGAAGGCTATTAATAACTTATTTATCTTTAGTCATGATATTCTTTACTAGGCTAGTTGTGCTCACCCTTCTGTTTCACAATTCTTTTCAGGTAATAAGAGTGTAGCTGGGTCGAGCGGGGGTAACAGGGGAATAGAACGGTAGTCATCATTTAGTAGTTATATTTGGTGAATCATCTAGGGTGAGGCGAACCCAACGTTGGAAGGGTGTTTTGCCACTATCATACAAGATGTCTAATGATATACAACCTCGTGTCATCATAAGACAGGGAGGTGCTCATCCACTTGCTGAGTATATTTACGAGCACTACCTATATAATCTTGGTGTTTGTTTGAAGTATAATTCTCAATTAGAGATAGTGGAGATAATGATATGTCAAGAGAAGACTCCCCATTGGGAAGAATATGATAGTAATCTTCTCGTTTTTCTTTGGGGTCTATTGGGCCAACCAATGATAATTCTGTGGCCATATGATATCTATCACAACCTAGAAGCATGGCCTCCCATGTACGAAAGTTTCCTTGAGCACTTCCCAAAGAATCTAATTTCTAAAACAGTTTTTGACTATACCTTTATGTAAGGTGTCATTGTGAGGTGCTGTCCACTGTTGGGACATGAGCCACATTTGGTATATATTTGTATCCAAACTCACAGCATATGTGTTGTTGTATTTTGCACGACAATTGTTGTAATAAAGTTGTAGTTATTTTTTATACCATGTATTTGGTGACTCAGAATAGATTGGATGGAATGGACCTATTTTGGGGTTGTCACAATATGCATATAGTTACCTATGGTTACTACGAATTTTTATATTGGTTACTTTTCTTAAGTTTTTCGCACTAAAAAATGGTCACAAAGTAAGAATACTGAATGTTTTGATTGCAAAATGCGTTTGAAAATATGTTTTATATTATGGTTACTAAATAGATATAAATTGGTTACTGTTTATTATAAATTTGGTTGTTGATTAATGTTTATTTGATTGCTTTAAATTTTTTAAATAAGTTCAATTGATTTTTTTTATATTAATGGTTACTCATCAAATACATTAGTTACCTTCCTACAACATGTTGGTTACTGACTAATGATGTCTTGGTTACTGACTAATGCTGACTTGGTTACTGACTAATGTTGTCTTGGTTACTGCATAATATTACTGACTAATGCTGACTTGGTTACTGACTAATATTGACTTGGTTACTGTCTAATGCTGTCTTGGTTACTGTCTAATGCTGTCTTGATTACTGCATAATGTTACTGACTAATGCTGACTTGGTTACTGACTAATGCTGACTTGGTTACTGTGTAACATTATAATGGTTACGGACTTGGTTGCTGTGTAAAATTATAATGGTAACCAAACAAATATTATTAACTAATGCTGACTTTGATATTGAAAAATGCTGACTTGGTTACTAACTAATGATGACTTGATTACTGTTTAACATTATATTGGTTACTGACTAATACTGACTAGGTTACTATGTAAAATTATAATGGTTACTCATTAGTGATGCCCTGGTTACTGTGTAAGATTATAATGTTATATTGTTTGATAATTGTTTCTTTTATATTGGAGGTTACTTATTGACTACGTTGGTTACCATCATGCAAATGTTAATCTGATTATACTTATATATATTGGTTGTTGTATACTGATTAATTGGTTACTGTATATTTTGTTACTGAAGCATATTAATGCACACTTGTACTTATTGACTACATTGGTTACCTTCATACAATTGTTAATTTAATTATATATATTGGTTGTTGTATACTATTTAATTGGTTACTGTATAATATTTATTTGGTTGCTGAATAATATTAATGTACACTTATACTGATATTTTTTATAGTTATGGACAAATTTGATTCAGTGACAACTTGGTAATTTTTGTCAAGTTTGGAGTGTCAAATTTTGGCGTTTTCGGAGCCTAATTTCATTAGAAACGGGTCAACGATCAAAGGTCACCAGCTTTGCTCGTGAACTGCATGGTTTTTTGGTCAAATTCCATCATTTAGGCCTTTAAAATTGCATGTAAAAATGTGGTTTATGTTCTGGTTACTAAGATTATGTAGTTTGGTTACTGTCTAATATTGATTTGGTTACTGTACAATGTTTATTCAGTTGTCAGGCAATGAAGATGATTCCAGTTGTGCTTTATTTCAACGGAACATAAATAAAAAGAGTGTAAATATAGGAATATATAACTGTTTACTATTAGTAACCATTAACCACATGGTTGGAAACATTTTTTATGGTGTACAGTAACCAAAATTGTTATTGATTAATAATTTGATTTTTGATTCCATCATGAGTTGTCAATATAAAGTAAACATATACATTAAACAACTGGTAACTGTTCTGAAATATTTTTATGTAAATTTGGTTACCTATCTAAAATAAAATGGTTACCTCTATATTCATATTTAGTTACCAACTGGACCATTTTTAAATAACTTTTATAACTATGTAATTTAAAAGTATCCATGGGCTAGATAAATGGGAACCCTCACATGTACATTAAGCACTTGATAATTGTTCTAATATAAGTTTTTAATTATTTGGTTACTAACAAAAATTAAAATGGTTACCCTTATATACAGGTTTGGATACCAACTGCACCTCTCAAACTATTTTTATTTTAATATGAGATCTATAAGTGACCATCATATATATAAATGGGAACTCTTAATTTGAGTTTCTTATTCCATCATGATGACATGGTATAAATAAAACATATATATTGAGGGCACAATAATAGTAGCCAAACCATAAGATAACAGTAACCAAAACATAATAATGAAGTAACCAAATATTTATATTAAAGTAACCAGAACAGATTTTAATGGTAACCAAAACAGAAACAACCTACATATCCAATCCAGTTTAGGCAACCCATGTATACTCTCACATGTACATTTAACACTTGATATATGTCCTGATACAAACTTGTAACTATCTGGTTACTACCAATAAATAAAGTGGTTACCCTTCTATGCATGTTTGGTTACTAACTACACCTTTCAAACCATGTATTAGATACAACTTAGAAGTAACAAATACGAGCCAACAAACAATGTCAAATCACTGGTAATATAATCAAATATGTAATCCCATTTACATAAGTTCTAATAAACATTACAGACTCACTAACCATAACAAATGGTTATGGATATCCAACAAAAATCAAAGTACGAATCACAATTCAGAAGGACAAGATAACGACAATCGAACTTATCAAAATCTGGTACAAATCTTCCTGAAACTTGAGATTTTTGGCTGCTGCTACTTTCTTCTTCATGGCTGCTCTCATTCTCTAGAAAAGACTTTTGCATTATGAACCTGTGGGAGGAAGAGAAATACATTGGGATTAGTGAATAGAGAGCACATGTAAGATGTGTTTGTGGAAATGGAAGTAGAACTAGAAGAGACCAATTTATATAGTAACCAAACAGTTATATATAATATTAATCAAAACATAGTTTAAAGGTCACCAAAACAAAAATATGTAGACCAAAAATATACTAAAAAATAACCAAACAGTTATATGATAGTAACCAAACCATGTTTTAATGGTAACCAACACATAAACAACATGTAGACCAAACTCAGTTTAGTCACCAATGTATACTAAGCAAATACATGGTAACCAAAATAACATAAAAAAGTAACCAAAATCCCAAATTGAGGGAACAAGAATAGTATCCAAATCATAAGCTAACAGTAACAAAAAACATATTAAAGAAGTAACCAAACAGTTATATGTTAGTAACCAAAATATATTTTAATGGTAACCAATATATAAACAAACTTCCCCTTCCTCTCCATAGCAAACTTCTTCAATCCTTAACAGAATTACCATCCGTGATTCTTTTCCTCTTTCTATCCTTTTTCCTTGTATCAACCATTCTACACAAAACATAAAAATAACACAAACCCAAATAATCAATACTCCATTCTGTTAGAAAACTACTTTAATAGATAATACATTAAACTATTTAGAAAATACTCACTTGAAACAATAATAAACACCAGAATCGATCAATGGAGAAGAAGAAACCAACTAAACTACTGTGCAACAGCGATAACGAGTAACAACGACAATGACGAACAACTAAACGAAGATGGCGAACAACTAAACGAAGATGATAACGAGTAACGAACACGAAAATGTAGAATAAATTACCGGAAATGATCAATATAGATGAAGAACGCACGAACAGAAGAGAGAAACAAGGGTTTCAGTATACAGAACAAGGGTTTGTAACTGAAGAGTCCCAATCAAATGATAGAGGGCGGTTATCACGCGTTTCAAAAAAACCAACTCGATTTTAAGATAGACACTAATTTGTCATGTCAGCCCATTAATATTAATTCCTTAAATTAAGGACTCCTAATTGTATTAGTATTGTAAATAAATATAATGAAGTGTCATATTTTTTTAATTATTTTATAGATGTATGATTATTGTAATTATTTTAAAAAATGTACTATAATATGTAATTAATCCTTTAAAATATAGGTAAAATGGTTTGAACCCATATAATTATGGGTTGAATCTAATTAGCTACTTTTTGGGCCTTCCGTTGAAATATTAAAGAGGTAGACGTTTTGGGCCATTAAAAAAGAAAACTAATATTTTTATGTGTATTTTTGATATTTTTGCATAGTCCTCCGTTATATGAGTCTCACTTTCACATAAAAAGAGACCATAGAAAATTAAAAATATCAAAATCTCATATGAAAATAGTGTTCCCCTTAAAAAATACTCTTTAATAAAAGGAAACTACATGTAGTTTATAGGTGTAATTGAGCAAGTTTTAGGCGTCGGCCTGCTAAGCAAAACCAAGTTGCAAGATTGGACTTATAAATTATATTTTAATACTAAGACTTAATTTAAGTTATTTATTTTATTACATTTTGGCCATTATTTAAGTACTAAAGTTTAAAAATTATATTTATGAAGTATTAGGCTAAACCTTATTTACTAAACTAAAAGTAAACATTTTATACCTGACAATATCTTAATTAATGTACCAAACTAATTTACACAAATAAATCATTCAAA
Source organism: Panax notoginseng (assembly GCA_016801055.1). Classification (NCBI taxonomy): domain Eukaryota; kingdom Viridiplantae; phylum Streptophyta; class Magnoliopsida; order Apiales; family Araliaceae; genus Panax; species Panax notoginseng. The sequence continues at coordinate 69,871,446 of CM029022.1, forward strand.
AGCATAAAGTAAAAAAGGCCTTTTTTTTACAATTCAAATTTAAGTATCAAAGTTAACTTCAACATTAGTATCACCATTGTCACAGTCTCATAGAGTAAACATCCACAATGTTCATGTTATTAAAAAGGAAGATAAAATGCTGAAAATCCCTTCAAGGACATTAAAACAGAAAATTTAAATTAGTTCTAAAGCAAAATATGGTTCAAAAATCATAATAATAAAGTCCCAAGTAACCACAGTTGATCAGAGATAATCATCTTTCACATCACCATAATGAGGGAAACCTCTCATTCGTGTAATATCCTTCAATTCTCAATCCTACATAAAACATAAAAACCCCATTACTACCATTGCTAATGTTAATTTAAGATGATGGTCGCCAACGCCTTCCTATAGTCCCATAACTAAGAAGTCTATTTAACTTGTCTTAAAGAGTTTATGATTGAGTGAGTTATAGAGCTACTTACAAACACTTGCACCACCAAATATTCACAATTAAACTACATAGGACAATCATTAGACATTTAAAAAGAGAGAACCACATAGTGTTATTATTAAATAATTACTCACCTCCACCCTACTTTCCATGGTATCAAGTCCAATAACTATAGATGTGAAAGATCAATTCTTCCTCTTCCTCATCATCATTTCCAACAACTATCATTATAAAAACAAATAATAACTAAAGTGTTAGAATATAGGATCACACACACGCACACAAACGATAGAGAATTAAGAATAACACAAGAGATTTACATGGTTCCCCAATTTGGGTACTCCATAGGTGGCTTGTTGTTTATTGATAGTATTTATACCTACTAATCATATTCCAACCCTACTTCACATTATGTCTCAATTACCCATAATGTTCCTCAAATAAACAACACAGAAAAAACTCCTGTACGGCTACGCTCCGCTCCGCTCCACTCCGCTACGCTCCGCACTAGCCTTTTCCAGTGGCTTCTATATTATGAGTCACAAGTTTCCAACAAATCTCCACCTTGACGAATAACCTCATTCATTCCGAAGATAAGTCACTTGTCCTATCCGATCTTGGGGGGAATCCTCCGAACTAACATTCGGAGATATTGATCAAGTCCAAGCAATGCTTGAACTTGTCTACGGTCACAATCTTTGTCAACATGTCAGCTGCTTTTTCAGAAGTGTGCACCTTCTCCAATATCACATCCCCAGTAGCTATCAGCTCCCTCACCTTGTGAAACCTTACGCTAATATGTTTGGTCCTTGCGTGATACACCTGATGCTTTGCCAAGTAAATGGCGCTCTGACTATCACAATTCAGTTGTACTCCACCTTGATCTATGCCCAGCTCATTCACAAAACCCTTCAACCACAATGCTTCCTTGCCAGCTTCAGCCAATGCCATATACTCAGATTCAGTAGTAGATAGAGCTACTAGAGATTGAACCATGAATCTCCAACAAATTGGTCCACCTGCAAGTGTAAACACATACACTGTTGTAGATCTCAAATCATCCAACCTTCCAGCATAATCCGCATCCACATACCCTACAACTGACATCTGAGCTTGTTGCTTCGCAAACATAATCCCATGGTTTGACGTTCCTCTCAGATATCTGAACACCCACTTAACAGCTTTTCAGTGCTCTCTACCTAGATTAGCCATGTATTTGCTCACTGTGCTGACTGCATGTGTCAAATCGGGTCTTGTACACACCATCGCATACATCAAACAACCAACTGCGCTCGCATAGGGCACGTTCGACATATCCTGAATCTCTTCAGCCGACTTTGGACACTGTGCTGTAGATAACCTGAAGTGACTCGCCAATGAAGTGCTGACCTGTTTAGCATTTGCCATACTAAACCTCTCCAATACTTTCTCCACATAATTCTTTTGTGCCAACCACAGCTTTCCAGCTGTTCTATCCTTGCGAATCTCCATCCCAATTATTTTTCTAGCGGCACCCAAGTCCTTCATGTCAAGCTTCTTTCCCAACAAGTTCTTCAACCTATTGACTTCAACCATGCTCTTTGCAGCAATAAGCATGTCATCCACATACAGTAACAGAAAAATATAGGAACCATCCTCAAGACTTTTCACATAAACACAACAGTCATACTCACATCGAGTGAACTCAATTCGGATCATGAAGGAATCGAACTTCTTGTACCATTGTCTTGGAGACTATTTCAGCCCATATAGTGACTTCTTCAACCTGCATACCATGTGCTCAGTCTCCGGCTACTTGAACCCCTCAGGCTGCTCCATGAATATCACTTCCTCCAAATCACCATGAAGAAAGGCTGTCTTCACATCCAGCTGCTCTAACTCTAGGTCATAGCTAGCCACCAATGCCAAAATAATCCTGATTGAGGTATGTCTCACCACCGGAGAAAACACCTCATCATAGTCAATCCCCTTCCTCTGCGAGTATCCCTTGGCTACTAATCGAGCCTTAAACCATTCCTTTTCCTTTTCTGATACAACTTCCTTTTTCTTGTACACCCATTTGCACCCCACTAGTTTCTTTCCCTCAGGCAATTCTGACAATTCCCAAGTTTTGTCTTTCTTCAATGACTCCATCTCCTCCACCATGGCCTCCATCCAACTGTCCCTTTCAGAATTAGCAATAGCTTCCTAAAACGTAGACGGATCCCCACTAGTAGTAGATAAAGCATATGCAACCATATCATCAAACCTGTACTTCTCCGGTGGTTTGATAGTGCGTCTGGGTCTCCTTGCAACAATGCTTTCATCTTGCTGCTACTAATTTTCTTGTTCCATTGGTGGTGAATTTCCAGTGTCATAATTCTCCAGTTATATTTGAACTTCCTGCTGCTGCTTGTCGGTCTCTCCACCAGCCTCGATTTTCTGACCTTCCTTTTGTGTCTTAACCATGGAAGCCTTGTCAAAAACCATATCCCTACTGATCACTACCTTCTTTGCTTTAGGATCCCAAAGCTTGTACCCCTTCACACCTTTCTTATACCCAAGAAAGATACACTGTTTGGACTTGGCATTAAGCTTAGATCTCTCATCACCCGGAACGTGTACTTAGGCTGGACATCCGAAGATCCTCATACCTGAGTAATCCACTTCTTTGCCTGTCCACACCTCTTGTGCCACTTTATTACCCAAAGCAGTACTCGGCAACCTGTTTATTATATAAACTGCCATGCTCACTACTTCTGCCTAGAAATCCTTTGAAAGCCCTGCATTTAGTCTCATGCATCGTGCCCGCTCTGCTATAGTTCTGTTCATTCTTTCTGCCACCCCATTTTGCTATGGAGTCTTCCTAACAGTCCAGTGACGTTGTATCCCGTGCTCCTCACAAAACTTCACAAATGGCTCGTACTTGTACTCAGTCCCATTATCTGACCTGAGGCACTTAATTCTTCACCCTGTTTGATTTTCCACTTCAGCTTTCCACACCCTGAATTTTTCGAAGACCTCAGACTTGTGTTGCATGAAGTACACCCAAACCTTTCTCGAAAAGTCATCGATGAAAGTCAAGAAATACAGCGATCCCACTTTCGAAGCTACTCTCACTGGCCCCTATACATCAGAATGCACACAGTCAAGTTTGCCATTCGTTTTGTTCACCGCACTCTTAAACTATACCTTACACTATTTTTCCAAGGCACAGAACTTGCAGAAGTCTAACTTGCACGCCTTTATCCCTTTCAGCAGATTTCTCCTATGTAATTCCAGCATCCCACGTTCTCCCATATTCCCCAACCGCATATGCTATAGCATAGTATCATCAATATCTTCTGCTGTAGTGGCAGCAGCTCCACCTACAACTGTACTCTCTATCATCCGATAGATATTCCCGTTAACCATAGAACCTTTCATTATTACCAGGGCACCCTTTGTCACTCTCATGGCTCCACCACCAATTTTGAACTCACAGCCATTAGAGTCCAGAGTTCCAAATGAAATCAAGTTCTTCCTTAAACCTGGAATATGTCTCACCTCAGCTAAAGTCCTTACAACACCATCGAACATCCTTATCTTCACTGTGTCTATTCTAATGACGTTGCACGAAGCATCGATGCCCATTAGAACTCTCCCACAGTTCACCGACTTGTAGGTGTCAAACCACTCCCTGTTAGGTGACATGTGAAACGAACATGCTGAATCTAAAATCCACGAGTCTGTCACGTCCGTGTTTGTTGATACTGATAACATATCCCCATCATCCGATGATTCCACCACGACGTTTGCCGATTTTGTAGATTCTGATTGCTTCCCTGTTCCTTCACCCTTATTCTTATATGGACAATCCCTTTTGAAGTGTCTTGTCTCGCGACATCTGAAACACTTACCCTCATTTGGCTTAGGAGTCTTGCCCCTCGACTTAGATTTCTCATGCGTTCCTAGTTTCCCTCTATCCGATTTTCTGCCATGTTGCTCTCCACCTTTTACCATCAACCCTTCACCCGAAATACCCTCGGATTGTTGCTTTCGCTGGTTAAACATCAATAGAGCAGAAATGACTTCTTCCAATTTTAGAGTTTCTTTTCCCCATAAGAGAGTCGTCACAAGATTCTCCATGGAACCCAGTAGAGAACACAGTAACATCAACGCCTGGTCTTCTTGCTCGAATTTCACTTCAATCCTTAGAAGGTCACTAATTATTTGATTGAACGTGTGAATGTGTTGAATAAGCTCGGAACCTTCAATCATCTTTAACCCAAACAGTCTTTGCTTCAAAAATAGTTTATTCGTCAATGACTTTGACATATACTTGGATTCCAATTTACTCCATACACCCGATGGTGATTCATCACCGATCATGTGATACATAACCTCGTCTGCTAGACACAAGCAAATTGTACTTACCGCTTTCGCTTGGAGTTCATCCCAATCATCAGTTGTCATGGACTCCAGTTTCTTCTATAACACCTTCACCAATCCCTACTACACCAACAGATCCTTTATCCTCTGTTGCCATAGCTCAAAATTCTCAGTCCCATCAAACTTCATCATATCAAACTTTGTCACCAATGAATTTGATGTCATCGTTCTTCACGTGTTAAACCTATGCTTTGATACCAATTTGTTAGAATATAGGATCACACACACGCACACAAACGATAGAGAATTAAGAATAACACAAGAGATTTATGTGGTTCTCCAATTTGGGTACTCCACAGGTGGCTTGTTGTTTATTGATGATTCCTTGGTTACATAGGGTTTTACAATAGATAGTATTTATACCTACTAATCTTATTCCAACCCTACTTCACATTATGCCTATTGCCCGAGCTACGCTCTGCTTCGCTACGCTCTGCTTCGCTACGCTCTGCTTCGCTACGCTCCGCACTAGCCTTTTTCAGTGGCTTCTATATTATGAGTCACAAGTTTCCAACATAAAGAAAGTCTAAATAATAAAAATTTAACATTTAACTAATTAGTCAAGTTTTAAGGTTCATCATCTGAGCCATACAACCAATTTCGAGTGCACAATAAATAGGGCTGAGCAAGTAACCAAATTAGAACCGAAATCGCACCAAAAACCGCACAAACCGCACCAATTAAAACCGCACCAACGGTTCCGGCATATGTTGCGGTTTTAGGTTGGTTGAATAACCAAATTTATGGTTCCGGTTTAGTTACTAGCCAAAACCGCAACCATAAAATCGAAACCGCACCATATGTGTATACATGTATGTATGAAGGGGCGGATCGAGTACAAAGGAAGCTTATGCTCAATTTTTTTTAATAGGTAAACTCAATAGGTGCAGAATTTATAAGTTAGTAAAGTCAAAGGGCCAGATTAATAAACAAGTTGAACTTGGTGGGACAAAAGAAAAAACATTCAGTAGTTTGGCTAGGAAAGGGTTCTGTTGCACACTTGCAAGCTTGCAGCATTGCTATAAAAACATTCAGTAGTTTGCAGTAGTTTATAGTTTATAGCCTTTTTAATTCTCAGTTCTCAATAAATGTCTCAACTGCTGCTGATTGTACCATTTTCACTAATTATGACTCCTTTTTTTTTTTTGCCGCAATTATGAATTAGTTAATGGTAGTCATGTTTAACCTATATGGTTTTGTTGGATAATCATGCATGTTCCTATGAATTGGATGACTCATTTTGTATTTTTATTTAGAAAATATTCCACAATTTCCATGTAATAAAGAAGTCGTTGCAGAAAAAATTTATATTTTAAGAAGTTGTTTCAATTGGTTTTGGAACCGAAACTGCACCAAATGAAACCGCACCGCACTTTTTAAACCGCACCGCACCAATCACAAGCGGTTTCATATGCGATTTTGAATTTATCAAACCGCACCTAAGCGATTTCGGGTGCGGTTTCGGCTTCAAACCGCACCAAACCGCACCATGCTTACCCCTAACAATAAAGCCTTCACATTATCAGGGATAATGCGTGATCGAGCTATGGTACTTGGTTATAATATGCCCTCCAATGCTAAAAAATGACTCTAAAGTAACGTAATTGGAATATTCAGAATATCTCAAGTCATAACTAATAAGACTGTGTATCTAGTTCTACTAGTTGATAACCTGTGCAATGCACGGGCTAGTTTCAATTCAGCACAATCGTTCTCGAATTTGAAGAAGTATTATCCGTTGTAACAATTAAATATGACTTTAGAAACCATTCATCATATTTAAATCTTAATTACTCAAAACACCACTGTTAACACCTGATTTTGTAAAATCAGGCATTAACAACCACCTTACTTGGCATGAATTTCTTTTTGATTCAATAGATTATATTAAATTGAAGATATTTTATCCGTTGTAACTCTTAAACTTGACTTTAGAGACCATTCATCACATTTAGATCGTAATTATTTAATTTTATTAAACACCATCTTACACATTTTTATAACTAATTCATAGTTAACACATAAAATTTCAAATACCCACTACGAAAAGTCTCTTAAGTTGAACACCAAGATTACAAATGCGAACAAACCCATCATAATCTAATAAAGCTATATATACATATATCTCAAACAACAATTCATAGCCAACGACAAAAATTCTTAATCTGATAAAGTAAAGCAAATGAAAATTGCCAGATGTTTTATATATTACTGTTGAACTTTCAAAGTAAAAACAATCAACCAAAGAAAACCTCCAGATATTAAAAGAAAAAAATAATAATTTAAGGAGTTTATTGCTTATTGGAAATAAATTCCCTCTAATCTTGATCATCATAAACAATGACAGCATGAAAACCACCCTCTTAAGCATTTTGAATTTTGTCCTGAAAAGTATAGTTTCCCCCAACTATCACAACAAACTTTAGGGTAGATGCGTCATCCAATTGAAAGCCAAATTACACAAAACCAATAATAATGACATCTCACACAAAGGAAGTCTTAATAGTTACAGAATCTGGCAGAAGTTTCGATGAATGAAGTGAATGATGTCAATTGTCATGAATCTGGGCAAATTCTATTATGCATTTCATCAAACACTTGTTGTGCATGAGTGATCTTTTGGGTCTTCAACAAAAAATGAATTTTCCTCTTCACAAACCAAAAGCACACCATCATTTTCATCAATATCATGATATACTAACAACCGCATAATGCTTTCACCCTTTTGTTCATCAGAGGCACCATCTAAGCCTCTGTAACTTCTTTCTCACAACCCTGTCAAAATGTTACTGAACTTGGACAAAATATTGAATATGGAAGAAAAGTGCAAATTTATGCATCAAGAAAATTTGAATTCTACAAAGTCACAAAGAGACCATAATATTTATGTCTACTGGCTATAACAAGTCACAAAGAGACCATCATATTAATGTCTATTGTCTTTATGGGTCTATCTGAAATAGAGTTTTTACTCAGTCCCAATTCAAAATATTAGGAGTTTTCCCTGGTCATGATATGGTGTAGTGGAAGATTACGGTAATTGCACCAATGATAAATGATTTTTTTTATAGAAAAAATAATGTGCAGGACTCTTATTTTTCTATAATGATAAGAAAACCCAAAACATAGGCAGACCCACACACTAACACAAAACTTCTACCAAACATCTTAAGTAGTCTCAAAGCACTTACTTGGTGTTTTACCTAAAGGTGGAAGATAACAAAGTTGGCCTATAATACTTGTTTGATTGCCACGCACAAAAAGGAACAAAAAAATGGATTTTGACATACTTCAGCATCTACTGGAGCCCCAAAGCAATCAACACATCACATATCTTATTCTAATTATTATGTATGCATTGTGCTGTCCGTGATAATAGAGAACATAAAATTCTAGCCTTTCCACTCAAACCTCTTCAAATCAAATACTACCTCAGTTCTAAATTATATGAAATTTATGCACTCATACTATGTAAACTGGATAACCTTGCACAATTGAAAACTTCAAAGGGACACCAAACTTAAAAAAAATCTACAAAAACTAATCCAAGTAAAATAAGAAAAAATACCTAGGGAAAAAATCCAATACTTAATCATCTATTAAAATAAATCAACAAAATAAAAAAGAAAAAGAGGGGGGGCAAACAATTTTCACATATAAACTGAATTAAACATCAATAAAGTTAATTAAGAAACTAAACAATTTTTTAACCTTGGGAACTCAAAGATTGTGATGCCCCTTTTTGTCATCGTCAAATTGAATTACTCCTCACTACTCTTCTGACACTATGTTCAACAAAAGTAATGCATGTAAGAATGAAAGGGCAGCAAGATGCATGAAGTATAAGACATTCGTGTGTGCAGAGCGATTCGTGATATTTGAACAATTATGGTTTGGAATTACCTTAAGCGCAACAGGGAAGGAAGTTATTCAAAGCAGCGACTATGGGTTATACAATGCATAACATATACAGATAGATTTGACCCCCATATTTGTTCCATCTTTTGATTTTTGTTGTGAAGGGACAAATTCAACAATGTAATCGGTTACAGATAAGAGCCAATCAACTTCCTTTCTCCACCTCAATTTTCTGTCTGCAGGCATAGGCTCTAATTTTCTTTGTTCTTCGAAAGCAGAAGCTGCATCATATCAGAAAAAAGAATAATAATAGACATGCCAGAGCCAGATTCATATTTTATCCGAAACATAAAAGCAATTTTTATACATTTTCGTCTCTTATCAAACATGCAACTAACTAGCAAGATTTGTAATGACATTCGACAAAGCAAGAGCCGAAGAAACACCCTTACCACCTCCTGACATGTCCTCTCCCAAAAGCAGCTTAGCAAACCTTTCCTTCATCAACTCCATATCTATAGCCAAATAACATCAATGCAAATCGGATAAACTAATAGAAGAACATTAATAAAATATCTGAAACTTCAATTTTGTTAGTAAAAACCTGAAATTTATCGATCCTTGGATTGGGTGCTGCCTGCTCTTGATGAATGAAGTGAATGATGTCTATTGGATATGAGATGGGTAGTTATAGATATGTGCGTAGAGTTGATCGATTGAGAGGAGAGTGAAAAGATGAAGAGCTTGGTAGATGATTGGGCAATGGAGAAATCCATATTGTAGTCGATTAGGGTTTCGTGATGGAGGGAAAGAGGAGAATAAAGGGAACAGATAAATTAAAAGTCGAAGAGGAAGAGGAATAGGAGAAAGAGCTGAACGATTAATGACAGTGTAGAAGAGGAAGAGGAAGAGGAAGAGGAAGAGGAAGGAGAGGAGAAAGAATTGGGAAATCTGAAGAGAGGAAAGGTTTTGCCGATTGAAGGCTGGCTTCCAATTTAGCGTGATTGAGCGAGTTAACTCCTAATTGATTTCAAATTGATTGAGTTGACTCACCCAATTATGCAATTTATATATAAGGTATTGATTTGCTTTCCAATAATTAAGAACATCCAAAGACACCTTTCGGTTAAGACTACTCCCTTCCAAATAAGATTCCAATTGTAACTTACTTAGGTCGAAACCATATTTTTGACTTAAAAAATAGTCAAACTGTAACGCTCCCAAAATCGGGAGTAATTCTCTTTCCAATCTTGTACGCTAATACTATCTTGTTTTAACCTTAAAACAATATTTAATGTTAGAATAGCTAAAAATGCAGAATAAATTTTTTTATTATTATTATCTTTCTGCCATTCATCAATTTCCTGAATCTCAACCTTTACAAATCTTCTTTATAATGAAATCATATTTATTATATGATTTATTCTTTCAGAGTTATATGTATATACACAACTCAATATGAATTCTTTCTTTCTTATATAGTAATGTCACTGTATCACTTTATTTTTATAAAGTATTCATTACAATACATTTAGAGTAAATATTCTTTATTGAATATTTTAAACTACACTTAGCTGCTAATTACATATATCAAAACCATCAACTACAACTTTATACAATTTCTAATGCAAGAAAATATATTCATTTCATGCATCTTTCATCCTTCATCATCCACATAACATCATAAACCTGCAAAAATTTTATGTTTGCAAGATTGAGCTCGACAGCCCAACAAATTTAACAGTCTATCATGTTTCATATAGCACACAACTTTATGTTCGCCACATGAAACATATTTTCTTTACTATGCATATCCTACATGCATCAATAATTTCATGCAATGCATATAATCATGCATTATACATTTCTAATTATCGTATTACATAATACTACATGTGTTATCACATAATTCTTCTGCTAGGCATATCATTTATGCAATACAAATTCAATGCAATACATGCACACCCACTGTATACCTCTCAAATTCTCATATAACATATATTATCTCATATCACATGTAAATTGGGTTCCATAACCCAATTAACTTAGTTATATTTTGACAAAAGGAATTCATAAAGCATGGTATGTAATTAACAAATAATCACATTCAATCTACAAACATAACTGAAAAAACTTGCTTTGATTGGAGATTACAACAAAATTTAATATAGCGCTGCTTCATGTTGGGTAAAATCTATATACGCTCACAACACGCAAGTATACGTGGTTAACAAGTAATAAAGTGTAAGTAGAGTATCGTTCCCACGAGAAATTATTTAATAAAAATCACCAAGTACTAACTCATTACTAATTCAATCTTATTTAAACGAATAAATTTCAAATTATATAATTAAACTACTATTAAATTCTACTAGTTAAATTAAGATTACAGAGATTTAAAATTACAACCTCACTTATTGCTTCATTTAAGTTGACACGCTTCTCATTAATTATTTTCTATCCTGAATTGTTAATCAAGAACACTAAAACAGATAAAATCACCTCTCGATGCATAATACACATACTCACTTAAATCTACAGATGATAGAATTAAGCAAGACACCCTAATTAACTAATCCACTATATCTCTATGTGAATTACAATTAAAAAGGACTTATAGCACATGTTCTCTATAAGATTACATATGGCTTAAACGCATATCTCTATCCTAAACACGAATCATGAATTCCATCTATGCAGAAATCACAAACACGTTCTATCATGATTAGATCTAAATCTATACTCCTCTTCCGATTTTATATAGATTATCACGATAATTGATGGCCAATCAATTAAATAATTAATTACAAATCACAAGAGACAATCCCAACGATAGAACATAATAGTTAATAGCGAAGCATATTAAAATAAACTACACAATAAGATTCATTGTAATCTCAAACAAAGAATTAGTCCATTGAATTAGAATTAGGAATCCACACTCGAATATACATTAAAAGATAAAAATAAGAATAGAGTAAAGAATAAATTTGTTGTCAGCAAATCTCCATCTTCCTCTAGCTCCTGCTCTTGATCTTCAATGGTCTCCAAGTTGCTTCAATCTCCAAAAATAATAAAAACTAGGGTTTTTATCCTAATATATTCTAATCTAATCTAATGGAATCCTTCAAAACTCAACTCCAATCCTTGAACCAGAAATTTTGCCGACCCGACGCGCCCCGCGCCACTCTTTTTTTTGCTACAACTTCATTTGGTAAAACAGTCATAACTTTTGATCCGCTTGGAGTTACGTCATTTTCCACCTATCAAATCGAAGATATCGACGAGATCTACAACTTTTATTCTTTGACAATTGACAGATTCTGGTTGGATCAAGGCAGAAATCGGGCTTGAAGTAGATCCTATGAAAATGGCAAGCATGACAACTCTTGGCTTTGATCTTTGTTAATAAAAAGGCCATAAATCTCAGATCTGAACTCCGATTGGGACGATTCAAGATGTTTCGGAAAGCTAAGAAGTAGATCTATAATAAATTTAAAGTTTCAAGTCAAGAACATGCATCCAACTTGGTGTTAAAAGCCCTGCAATCTTTTCTTTTTGCATTTGCTTGCATATTTTAGTCCAAAAGATGTTCGAATTGCTTTTCCTTGCTTCTTCATGCCAATGTCGTGTCATAGCCTATAAAATAATATAAAATGTATGAAATGCACACACAATGCATGCAAAGTAACAATGAAACATAGGTTTAAGCAACTAATTCAAGTAATAGATACCGGATAAGTAGGTATAAAACCTATTTATCAAATACCCCCAAACTTAAACCTTTGCTTGTCCTCAAATAAAAACACAAATTAGACAGATTCTTTCTTTAGCAATGATCCACTTAAACAATGAATCAATATGAATTTGAACACTGGCCTCAAAGGTTACCTCAAATAATAACTCAATGAAAACTTCAAAATAATGTCATGTCTACAATTTCAACAACTTTCATTAACTTCACATCTACTCATGATCCTTTAAGTGCGTGTGTGCATCCATATGTTCAAACTAGTCATGATTTAGATTAGATCAACCAATACTTATAATAGATTTTCAAAAATAACTTTCAAAACTTCTTATCACATCAATCCCGCTAATATAGGCATATCACAAATTTTTCTTGAGGATCAACTGGATATTTGAACATTTAAGCACATATGAACCCTTCCCAAGTATTTCAAACATACATATTTTTTTTCTCTATTTAGTGAGTGCGTTTTACGCTCTATCTCACTTTTCACTTTTCATTAAACGAGTGCGTTTTAAGCTCCATCTCGCTTTCCACTTTTCATCGAACGAGTGCGTTTTACGCTCCATCTCGTGCCTGTGTTTATGGGGAGTGCATTTTACGCTCCATCTCGACCCACCACAAGATTCAATTATTCAACTCGGGAAGGTTCTAATAAATGTTTTTTCAAAAATACCCCAAGATCTCCCCCAATCTTATGTGAGTGTCTAATTTTTACTTTGAATGATGCTGAAATAAGATTCCTTAAGTTGCAATGATATCTTTCATAAGCATTTAGCCAAACAAATTCAATCCCAACTGGCTAAACAAATGGATATGTGTAAAATTTTTTGAAAAAATTCGCAAGTATTATGAAACCAACTAATGAGTTGAAATATAGACTAAGCATGCTCATTAATTCTCCAAGAGTTAAAATCTCATTAACCACCCACTTATCCTTGGCCAAAATCAAATTCCATCAAAACATTGCCCAAGTAATACTTAAAACAGACATTGTCCTTAATGGCTAAGATAGAAAATAAAAATAAAGTAGAGGACTTCCTTGAAAATACAGCATTTTCCTCCTTGTCTGCTAAGTCTGAAGAATAGGCTAGACACATTAGAATAAATCAGACATCACACTTGAGTTGGACTTGACTAACATGTGAATATGATAGAAGCAAGCTTGTTAGATCCTAAGACATAAAAATTTATTAAATACTATGAAACCTAAAAAAAAACTAAAAATTAAACTTGGGTTACCTCCCAATAAGTGCTTGATTTATAGTCCTTCAGCCAGACTTTGTCTGGTCAACTCTATCCAATTTCTCTTCGAAAGTTGAGGAACCCTACATCCATTAAAATCGCAGTGTGTGTTGGGAGGTTCCCCTTCGTGAGAATCTTCGAATTGAAGCAACCTAGCATATTTCCTGTACATGATATCTCCAGTTCTTTTGTATAGCTAGGTGCTTCGTCCATTGTATTTGTGAATAAATTATTGCATTGCGTCATGAAAAATACAACGGACTTTTCCTCTTCCATTTTCTCTTCCTCAGCCCACCATGGTGCGTAAGAGGCCTCTTTATCATACTGATCTTTACTTTGAATGTGGCTACCAAGGGGACATAGGTATGCAAAGTTCACTGAATTTTTCAACTCTGACTGAAAAGGCATTTGGGGTATTATACAAGTTAGTTCATGTTCTACATTATCCAATTCCCTAGTTGTATCCTCAATGACAACTTCTTTGAGCTCATCCAGTGGCATGTACACTTTTCGTTCTCCATCAGTTTCATCATCCATGTCATAGCACCAATTATGTTGAGGTCGATTGTTCAAGGCTTCAAACATTTGATCCATCTGATTATGAAGATTTCACATTGACCTCTCTTGTTCAATCATCTTCTCCTCAGTTGATGCTACAAACTTGAACCACAAATCGTCCAATCTTAAATTTTCTTGTTCAGTTTCAAAATCCATATATTGAGGACCATTCATTGAGGAGTTAATGAGTTGTTCCATCTGTTTATTAAGATTTTGGGTTGATAACTCCTGACTCATTATCATCTCTTCCTGGTCTGCTATGATCTTTGACATAAATTCCTTCAACTCTGAAGTTTCATCTTGTTGCATTAGAGCTGGATATGAAAATTCTGATGGATACGTTGGACTTGGGATACAGTATTGATCTTGATAGTAATAACTCCGTGCAGAATTTGGGTGATACCCCCAACCTTGATGATAATTGGGATAAGCATAGTTGTTGAGGTAATCACCCCCATACTGTGTTGGTCCAAATCTAATGGTGCATTGATAACTCTGATGATTGCCCGCACAATATTTACAAACTAACTCTTTCCTCCGAATACGTTGGGCTGCAACAACATCCAACCTCCTCGAAATTATCTCAAGTTGTGCTGATAATGCAAAAAATGCATTGAGTCCATCAATTCATGTGTCCCTTGGTGGAGTCATATTTGTATATGGCCATTGATAATTGCAACCTGCCATGGTACCTGAAACAAGAGAAAAATAGGAAGATAATAAAATAAAGAAAATGTTTAAATTAAGACTAATTTGATTGAAGCTAATATTGGCAAAAAATTATTAAACTAATTTCCCAGCAACGGCGCCAAAAACTTGTTGGGTAAAATCTATATACGCTCACAACACGCAAGTATACGCGGTTAACAAGTAATAAAGTGTAAGTAGAGTATCGTTCCCACGAGGAATTATTTAATAAAAATCACCAAGTACTAACCCATAACCAACTCAATCTTATTTAAACGAATGAATTTCAAATTATATAATTAAACTACTATTAAATTCCACTAGTTAAATTAAGATTACGGAGATTTAAAATCACAACTTCACTTATTGCTTCATTTAAGTTAACACGCTTCTTATCAATTATTCTCTATCTTGAATTGTTAATCAAGAACACTAAAACAGATAAAACCACCTCTCGATACATAATACACATACTCACTTAAATCCACAGATGATAGAATTAAGCAAGACACCCTAATTAACTAATCCACTATATCTCTATGTGAATTACAATTAAAAAAGATTTAAAGCACAAGTTCTCTATAAGATTACATATGGCGTAAAGGCATATCTCTATTCTAAACACGAATCATAAATTTCATCTATGCATAAATTACAAACACATGCTATCATGATTAGATCTAAATCTATACTCCTCTTTCGATTTCATATAGATTATCACGGTAATTGATGAGCAATCAATTAAACAATTAAGTACAAATCACAAGAGACAATCCTCACGATAGAACATAATAGTTGATAGCGAAGCATATTAAAATAAACTACACAATAAGATCCATTGTAATCTCAAACAAAGAATTAGTTCATTGAATTAAAACTAAGAATCCACACTCAAATACACATTAAAAGATAAAAATAAGAATAGAGTAAAGAATAAATCTGTTGTCAGCAAATCTCCATCTTCCTCTAGCTTCTGTTCTTGATCTTCAATGGTTCCAAGTTGCTTCAATCTCCAAAAATAATAAGAACTAGGGTTTTTGTCCTAATCTACCCTAATCTAATCTAATGGAATCCTTCAAAACTCACCTCCAATCTAAGTTATAATCAAGTATTTATAGTTTTAATGGAAACCCTATTAAGTTAGACAACTAACAATCCTATTCTAGCTTAAATTGGACATCAAATCACCCAAATAAGCTATTTCCCCATCGATCGGTGTGCCCAGCGCTGCTCCTAGGCCAATTTGGGCATGCCCCGTGCTACTGTAGCAGAAATTCTGTTGGCCCCGCGCCGTTCTATTTTCTGCTGCGACGTCCTTTGGTAAAACAGACATAACTTTTGAATATGATAAAGATTACTAGACACTTAAAATATGATAAGGTATTTTTAATTATGCAAATCGCAATGTAATGAATGTTATAATGAATATTAAAATGTTTTTGCAAATCAAAGTTTGTAATCAAAGTTTGTAATGTACTGGGGATGACATTCTAAAATCACCAGACCTTTCCGATGTATACACTGACAGTTTACAATGGTGCCTATCCTGATGGTAGTTTGACAATGGATCCTACCCTACTGGTAGTTGACTATGTTGACATCACCAAACTGTTTTGATTCCCACTCGAACGGTGGTGTACAAAGCTTTCATCACTGAACTATCTTTATGTTACACTGAATTAATGACAATGGTTTTGAATACCGAATATTCTGATTCCTTCGCTGAAGTAATATTCAAAGGTTTGCTTCACCAGACTCTGCCTGATGTTACGCTGGATTGATGACAACCAACAGATGTCTACGACAAAAATTTTCTCTAATCTAGGCATTTAACGTGTGCACATATTTAAATCTACTAGAGATGCATGCTAAACCTTAATAGAGATATACGTTGGTGTAGCGCATTTGCACATATGCAGATCATGCATGATGTGATGATCTAGATTTATCCTTAGGAGTCTATTGTCCTAGGTTGATGCACATTTTAAATTATCTGGAGTAGAATTTTACCTCACCATTTTTGAGGTCATTTTGGAGTTTCTTTTCGCTGTTGGGTGCTTGTTCCCCATTTTCTTAAGCTTTTGATTCACAACCAGACTGAATTGATGACCTGAATGTTGCTGAAATCCCTGGAGGGTGCAACACGTTCTTTCGCTGTTCAGATTTGAACATCAGTGTAGAGGCCCCGACTTGTGAGGATTTGACGCCGGTTGGCACATTTGATGATGAGAATTTCATTCGCTAGACCTTTCCTCGTCACGAAAAAAAGTGCTCTCTCTTAAACTACCGGCTTTGGCTTGTCTGGGACATCCTTTGGCATCACTATCCCAGCTGGACTTGACTTCACCATACGACAAAATTGAGCTAGGTGACCTTCTCTTCCGCAATTAAAACGCGCTTTGGATTGCTGAGTACAGTTTGGACGGATGTGTCCCTCCTGTTCGCATTTGAAACATACGACCGGTGGTCGTTCTTCTTCCTTTGAAACGGGTGCTGGTACCGACGTTTTCACGTCATTGTTGAACCTTCTCTTCTTGAAATGTCCATTCTTATTGTTTTGGCCATGATTACCACCGAAGTGGTTACCATTTCTGGCATGTTGATTCCCTCCATGCTTATTGTCACCGCTTTGATGACTGTTATCACCGGTATTATCATTTTGCTGGCTGCTCTCTTTTGGTTGTGTTGACTCGTTATCGCGCTTTACTAACTGAGCCCTATTTACAACATCTGAATACAAACACAGTTTATGAGAAATAAGATATTGACGTATCTCCGGCTTCAAACCTCTTAAAAACATCCGCGTCATTCTTTCTTCATTATCAACCAAGTGGGACGCAAATCGGGACAACTCGACAAACTTGGATTTGTACTGCGACACGGTCATGTTGTTTTGCTCCAACTTGATAAATTCCACCTCCTTCATGTGACGAATGCTTTCAGGAAAGTACTTGTCGTTGAACAGCTCCTGGAATTTCTCCCAAGACATCTTGAGTGCGTCAGGCTGGGTACGTTTTACAGATTCTCACCAGTGATCTGCCTCTTCACGCAACATAAAGGTGGCAAAGGAAACCTTTTGCTCCTCGAAGCATCCTAAGACATTAAATATCTTGGTGATCTGCTTTAACCACGTCTCCGCCTTAAGTGGTTCTGGCTTTCCCAAAAACTCCGGTGGTCCCAGCTCCTTGAACTGCTTAGCGGTGACCAACCGTGGGTTGCCATTATTTTTACCTGCATTATGAACAGGAGCCGCCTTCGCCTGATGTTGCATGAATTCTAAAAAGCTCTTAAACGTACCGTCGTTCGTTAATTGATCAGTGTTGTTGTTTACAGGAGGATTATCCCCATCCTGTTGCACATTGTCCTGATTATTGATCTGTGGAGACTCAACGGTCTCCTGTGCTCCATTGCTTATCTCAACATTTTCAGATGCCATTATCAAATACTGCAACAAAACAAGGGTTAATTAACATATCACATATTATCCCTATACTCTGACCGACCAATTAAATAACAAGTAAACTTAGGTAGGTCATACTAGCGAAAGAATTCCCCGTCTCTCCCCTCCTAGTTCTATTCTCACATCCTAGCCAGGGATCATATCCCTAAGCTCTGATACCAACTGTGACGCCCCCAAAATTAGATATACATCACCCATCTTGGGTCGCCAGATACATGGTACAGAATTCAAATAGAACTTACTAATACAACTGTCGTGTACAATACGACAAAACATAAACTGTGAGTTTGAATACAAATATTGTCTTTTAGAGAATATCCATACTCAAAAGGAGTCCTCATTACAATTATTATCATACTATTACATAGAATAGTGAGGACTACTAATTCTATCATCTGGTCCATCACTCCGTTTCCCGACTCGTCCCAGCTATATTCTAATTTCCTGAAGAGAACCGTGAAAGAAAGGGTGAGCTCAACTAGCCCAGTAAGAAATATTATGACTAAGATAATGCAGAATAAATTATCATTAGTCTTCAATAATGTTAAACTGATAAAATACAATAGACATCAAGTTTAACTGCAGCGGATCAAGCAATCCATTAAAAGAGTCAAGTAGAGAATAAAATCTATTATCTTTTATGATTTAAAAGGTTTTTCATGACTTTTATCGCTGGGACTCAACTTAATAAATACTCCACATCATCGAATCACCCCTGCACTACGACCAATGATATTCTTTAGTATCACGACCATGAATTATCCATGCACTACGGCTAAAGATAATCATGTTTTCATCAACGGTCCTGATCATGCCATAAAATAATTCATCTCTGCACTACGGCCAAAGAGAATCCATAGGCATAATCATACCAAAAACTGTCCATCAATGCACTACGGGCCAATGATGACTTTTTCCACATCATTTGTAATATTACGGTCATGATTACACCGATTAATCTCTGGTCATAATCATACCTAGTCCATCTATGCACTACAGGCCATAGATGACTTTCAACAAAATATAAACATGAGGATGATGACAATGATATAAGAATTCAATAAAACAAGTTCAAGAATTAATTTATCCAGGAATTAACAACGTCCAAATTGTCAATATGATACTGCTTTGTGGAGTAAAATTAAAGAATTCTTAGAAGAATATTTTCATGAAAAGATACTAGATGAAGCGTAAATATCAAAGATATTCCACTAACTTCATGGAGTATAGAAGTCAAAGTTTTAACCAACTGAGTATAATA
The DNA here is from genome assembly GCA_016801055.1 of Panax notoginseng. Taxonomy (NCBI): domain Eukaryota; kingdom Viridiplantae; phylum Streptophyta; class Magnoliopsida; order Apiales; family Araliaceae; genus Panax; species Panax notoginseng. The sequence continues at coordinate 69,891,112 of CM029022.1, forward strand.
AAGAATGGAATAACAAAAGAAATCACCATGCATGCGATAGACCGCACAGACAGGTTATTCCAACAGAATAATAAATAATGGAACCAGGTCCGGCGTAAAACACACATATAGGATATTCTAACAGAATAATAATAAAGACGGAACCAGGTCCGGTATAAAACACACAGACAGGATGTTCCAACAGAATAATAATAAAGACGGAACCAGGTCCGGTGTAAAACACACAGACATGATGTTCCAACAGAATAATAATAAAGACGGAACCAGGTCCGGTGTAAAACACATAGACAGGATGTTCCAACAGAATAATAATAAAAACGGTACCAGGTCCGGTGTAAAATACACAGACAAGATATTCCAACAGAATAATAAAGAAATGAATAAGAGAAGAATTTCACCAAGTATAGGGTAGCCCACGTATACAGGTTATTCCAACAGAATAATAAAGAATGGAATAACAGACGTTCTCTTCATGAATACAAAAGAAATAATACCCCTTACCGTTTTAAAGAAGAACTGAAATAAAGAAGTAGTTAAGTAGCAGAATACTTTTCTTATTTCTCTCTATAGTTTCTCTCTATAGTTTCTCTCTCTAGAGTTCAGTGAATTCGTAAAAAAATAATGAAGGAATGAGCTTCTATTTATAGGAAAATGGAATGCATAGTAACTAATCCATGAACGGTCCAGATTGATTTACTTTAATCTGACGGTCCATATTTAAAGAAAAATCTTTTAAATAAAATATAATATATTCTATTTATAGAATAACTTTAATAAAGTATTCTGTTTTATATAAAAAGATGTTTCTGTTTTATTACGTTAATAATACGAATAAAACAAAACTTCATTATCGCTAAATAATTCATATTATTAATTGACAATAATTGAATCAAATTGAGTGACTAATCACGTAAGCCTCAATAATCAATACAGTATGCTACTATGCAACCACACGTATTACTGTACTTTTACTACCGAGTAGTTCAACAGTATTAACGGTAAAACTTCCGCCGTTATTTTCATAAAATATTTTTATCATTTTCTCAATCCGACAATAATTTCGTTGTGGGGTCCACCAATAATTGTTCCGTCGTACGAATATTCCCCGACAAAAATAATATTCCCCGACCAATCGAATATAATACAGAACTTTTATACTTTGCAAAATTTATAAATACTACCCACAACTATAACATTATCTCAAATTCACACCATAATATTTAAAAAAATATTTCGAAAAATTAAATCTTTATTCATAAAATCTCGGGTTTTACAATCTCCCCTCCTTATGAAATTTCGCCCTCGAAATTTACGTACGTACCTAGTATGCTGAACAAATGAGGATACCTTGACTTCACTTCAAATTCTAATTCTTGATGTATAACCTTTGAGTGTTGAATACATTCCAGGATTTTAACAGGTACATCTTCATAAGTTAAATTATCCGCTATCTCGTCCGGTTCTAAATCAATAATGTGGTTCGGGTCGTCCACATATTTACGTAACATCAATACATTAAAAATATTATGAACACGAGACATACTTGGCAGTAAAACGAGTCTATAAGCCACAGTTCCTACTTGATCGAGGATTTCAAATGGGCCAATTAAATCGAGGGTTGAGATTTCCTCTGTTCATCGATTCTTACTTCTAGAATAACGCCCTCTTGAACCTTCTTCTTCACATTCATCAGCTCTGAGTATGTAGCTTAAGCGGCTTTAACTTTATCGATTAAAGTCGATTCTACTCGTATATTCGTTATCTTCACGTGAGTTCGTATATTCACACTTGTAAACGCATACGATCTTCTACTCAATGCGTCAGCTACCACGTTCGCTTTTCCACGATGATATTAAATGGTACGATCATAATATTTAACAGCTCGAGCCAACGTCTTTGGCGCATGATACGTTCGTTTTAAGTAAAAAATTATTTGAGGGTTTAAGAAATGGGTTTTGTACTGGGGTTAATACAAAATTCGATTTCATGCTCTGGGGTAGGCTAAGAAGTCTTCAAGAATACGTCAGGAAATTTATTAACAATAGAAATATCATTCAAAACTGTGACCCTCATCCAAGACTTGGATAACACGTCACATTGATACCTATCAACTTGTCATCGTCCTTCACGACATCGCCTACAGAAAGTCTGGCTTCGGTGCATTCCACACAAGAAAGTCAACAACGAAAGGATCGGGGCTCTTTATTTATGGCTTGATATGACAATGATTGATTTTAGTGGTTTGGTTACTTTGAATTCGCATAACAGGTTGGTTAGGAGAATGAAAGCTAACAACCTTTGAAAAGCATGATGAGTAGTTAACCAATCGATTCCTAAAATCGCATCAAAGGCAAGTATTTTCAAAGAGATAAGATCGACAGGTAACGTGAAAGTGTTGATTTGAACGAGATTTATAAATAGTGGAGGTAACGAAGGTTTCTCCCAACTGAGTTTAAACAAATATATCAAAGTCTAACTTCTCCGGAGTTAAGTTCAAACATTGAACACAACTAGGTGAAATAAAAGAGTGAGTAGAACCGGTATCTAACACGGTATAGACTTCGCAAGAGTTTATGACTAACATACCCGTGATAATTTTATTCAGGTTCCACGTCACGAAAAAAAATGCTCTCTCTTAAACTACCGGCTTTGGCTTGTCTGGGACATCCTTTGGTATCACTATCCCAGCTGGACTTGACTTCACTATACGATAAAATCGAGCTAGGTGACCTTCTCTTCCACAATTAAAACACGCTTTGGATTGCTGCGTGCAGTTTGGACGGATGTGTCCCTCCTGTCCGCATTTGAAACATACGACCGGTGGTCGTTCTTCTTCCTTTGAAACGGGTGCTGGTACAGACGTTTTCACGTCATTGTTGAACCTTCTCTTCTTAAAATGTTCATTCTTATTGTTTTGGCCATGATTACCACCGAAGTGGTTACCATTTCTGGCATGTTGATTCCTTCCATACTTATTGTCACCGCTTTGATGACTGTTATCACCGGTATTATCATTTTGCCGGCTGCTCTCTTTTGGTTGCGTTGACTCGTTATCGCGCTCTACTAACTGAGCCCTATTTACAACATCTGAATAAAAACACAGTTTATGAGAAATAAGATATTGACGTATCTCCGGCTTCAAACCTCTTAAAAACATCCGCGTCATTCTTTCTTTATTATCAACCAAGTGGGACGCAAATCGGGACAACTCGGTAAACTTGGCTTCGTACTGCGACACGGTCATGTTGTTTTGCTCCAACTTGATAAATTCCACCTCCTTCATGTGACGAATGCTTTCGGGAAAGTACTTATCGTTGAACAGCTCCTGGAATTTCTCCCAAGACATCTTGAGTGCGTCAGGCTGGGTACGTTTTACAGATTCTCACCAGTGATCTGCCTCTTCACGCAACATAAAGGTGGCAAAGGAAACCTTTTGCTCCTCGAAGCATCCTAAGACATTAAATATCTTGGTGATCTGCTTTAACCACGTCTCCGTCTTAAGTGGTTCTGGCTTTCCCAAAAACTCCGGTGGTCCCAGCTCCTTGAACTGCTTAGCGGTGACCAACCGTGGGTTGCCATTATTTTTACCTGCATTATGAACAGGAGCCGCCTTCGCCTGATGTTACATGAATTCTAAAAAGCTCTTAAACGTACCGTCGTTCGTTAATTGATCAGTGTTGTTGTTTACAGAAGGATTATCGCCATCCTGTTGCACATTGTCCTGATTATTGATCTGTGGAGACTCAACAGTCTCCTGTGCTCCATTGCTTATCTCAACATTTTCAGATGCCATTATCAAATACTGCAACAAAACAAGGGTTAATTAACATATCACATATCATCCCTATACTCTGACCGACCAATTAAATAACAAGTAAACTTAGGTAGGTCATACTAGCGAAGGAATTCCCCGTCTCTCCCCTCCTAGTTCTATTCTCACATCCTAGCCAGGGATCATATCCCTAAGCTCTGATACCAACTATGACGTCCCCAAAATTAGGTATACATCACCCATCTTGGGTCGCCAGATACATGGTACAGAATTCAAATACAACTTACTAATACAACTGTCGTGTACAATACGACAAAACATAAACTGTAAGTTTGAATACAAATATTGTCTTTTAGAGAGTATCCATACTCACAAGGAGTCCTCATTACAATTATTATCACACTATTACATAAAATAGTGAGGACTACTAATGCTATCATCTGGTCCATCACTCCGTTTCCCGACTCGTCCCAGCTATTTTCTCATTTCCTGAAGAGAACCGTGAAAGAAAGGGCGAGCTCAACTAGCCCAGTAAGAAATATTATGACTAAGATAATGCAGAATAAATTATCATTAGTCTTCAACAATGTTAAACTGATAAAATACAATAGACATCAAGTTTAACTGCAGCGGATCAAGCAATCCATTAAAAGAGTCAAGTAGAGAATAAAATTTATTATCTTTTATGATTTAAAAGGTTTTTCATGACTTTTATCGCTGGGACTCAACTTAATAAATACTCCACATCATCGAATCACCCCTGCACTACGGCCAATGATATTCTTTAGTATCACGACCATGAATTATCCATGCACTACGGCTAAAGATAATCATGTTTTCATCAACGGTCCTGATCATGCCATAAAATAATTCATCTCTGCACTACGGCCAAAGAGAATTCATAGGCATAATCATACCAAAAACTGTCCATCAATGCACTACGGGCCAATGATGACTTTTTCCACATCATTTGTAATATTACGGTCATGATTACACCGATTAATCTCTGGTCATAATCATACCTAGTCCATCTATGCACTACAGGCCATAGATGACTTTCAACAAAATATAAACATGAGGATGATGACAATGATATAAGAATTCAATAAAACAAGTTCAAGAATTAATTTATCCAGGAATTAACAACGTCCAAATTGTCAATATGATACTACTTTGTGGAGTAAAATTCAAGAATTCTTAGAAGAATATTTCCTGAAAAGATACTAGATGAAGCGCAAATATCAAAGATATTCCACTGATTTCATGGAGTATAGAAGTCAAAGTTTTAACCAACTGAGTATAATAAAGAATGGAATAACAAAAGAAATCACCATGCATGCGATAGACCGCACAGACAGGTTATTCCAACAGAATAATAAATAATGGAACCAGGTCCGGCGTTAAACGCACAGATAGGATATTCCAACAGAATAATAATAAAGACGGAACCAGGTCTGGTGTAAAACACACAGACAGGATGTTTCAACAGAATAATAATAAAGACGGAACCAGGTCCGGTATAAAACACACAGACAGGATGTTCTAACAGAATAATAATAATGACGGAACCAGGTCCGGTGTAAAACACACAGACATGATATTCCAATAGAATAATAAAGAAATGAATAACAGAAGAATTTCACCAAGTATAGGGTAGCCAGCGTATACAGGTTATTCCAACAGAATAATAAAAAATGGAATAACAGACGTTCTCTTTATGAATACAAAAGAAATAATATCCCTTGTCGTTTTAAAGAAGAACTGAAATAAAGAAGTAGTTAAGTAGCAGCATACTTTTCTTTTTTCTCTCTATAGTTTCTCTCTCTAGAGTTCAGTGAATTCGTAAGAAAATAATGAAGGAATGAACTTCTATTTATAGAAAAATGGAATGCATAGTAACTAATCCATGAACGGTCCAGATTGATTTACTTTAATCTGACGGTCCATATTTAAAGAAAAATCTTTTAAATAAAATATAATATATTCTATTTATAGAATAACTTTAATAAAGTATTCTGTTTTATATAAAAAGATATTTTTGTTTTATTACGTTAATAATACGAATAAAACAAAACTTCATTATCGCTAAATAATTCATATTATTAATTGACAATAATTGAATCAAACTGAGTGACTAATCACGTAAGCCTCAATAATCAATACAGTATGCTACTATGCAATCACACGTATTACTGTACTTTTACTACCGAGTAGTTTAACAGTATTAACGGTAAAACTTCTACCGTTATTTTCATAAAATATTTTTGTCGTTTTCTCAATCCGACAATAATTTTGTTGTGGGGTCCACCAATAATTGTGCCGTCGTACGAATATTCTCCGATAAAAATAATATTCCCCGACCAATCGAATATAATACAACAACTTGCATATTTTATAAAATTTATAAATACTACCCACAACTATAACATTATCTCAAATTCACATCATAATATTTAAAAAAATATTTCAAAAAATTAAATCTTTATTCATAAAATTTGAGATTTTACAATAAATGACAACCCAGTAGTCCTTGGCCAAGGCAGAATGAAATAAGAAAGTAGTTTCTAATTTGTATTATTTGGTGTTGTGCATTTAAGAGTCGAAATATATATAATTAAATAAAATAAGACTTGACAGTAATTCCATGTCTTATATATAATTGGGACATTGTATGGTGAAAGGATTGAATTGTACGGTAACTATTTACTCAAAGATTTTTTTATGATTAATGTTGAAATCTATATTATCTGAAAAGTCGTTGATTGCTAGGGAAGCTTATCTTTATTGTAGACTAAATATTATTTATTTAAATAAATTAATAATTTAATTTATTTATTTAAATAATATTAGAATTGTTCTAATTGATTTATTCACAACCGGTTTAATATGGAGAACCTAAAGGGTCACATCATAAAAGGAAGAATAATTATTTAAGAAGCTAATGGCATAATCGTAATAATTAGTTAAGTATATTTAATTTAATCTATGGTGATAGAATAAATTAAATAACTTAATATTTATTATTTAATATTTTGAAAATATTAAATATAAATTAATAAGAGGAGTCTTATTATTATTATTACTATTATTATTATTTAATTCCTAAAGGAGTTTGGAAATTAATTAATAAAAGTACTCTCATATATCCTAATAAGATTAGGAGGCCAATTAATTAAAAAAGTTTAATTAATTATTCTTAATAAGATTGGAAGCCTAATTAATTAAAGGAGTTTAATTAATTAAAATAAAGCTCAATTCCTTAATTGTTAAGGAGGGTTGCCTACATCTATAAATAAGAGGAGTCTTATTATGGGTGTAGAGTTGTTGTTGACTTTTTTACAATAGACGTGATTCCAATTGTTGGAGAGTACTCCTTTTTCTATAGAGATAGAAAACTAGGATTTTGCCAAACACCCATCTTCTTGAATCTTTATTCTTTCTTGGTGGATCACCTCTAGAGGCCAAACACTTGGGTGGCTAATGTTAATCAAAGGAAGGAACCCAACCCGATGGATTCAAGTTGAACGCGAAAAGATTGGAGGTGAACTTGTACTTGAGGAAGCTCAGATCTTCAAGGGTATGATTCTCGTTTTTTTTATCTTTCAATTTAATTAATAATTGCGTATAAAGGATGATCCGGGTATATGATTTGTAAAATTTTAAACTCTGATTTTTACACATTTCCGCTTATTTGTGCAATTTGATTGCGTTCATGAATATTACAAACCTAACAGTGGTATCAGAGCCAAACCTATATGCGAATTATTAATTATTTTAATTTGATATGTATATTGCTATATGTTTAGAATAATTTAATTGGGCATAATTTTGTTGTATAAAATTTATTAAAAAAATAAAAAATAAAAAAAATAATAAAAAAAGTAAATTCGTGAAACTAATTTTGAAAAACGTTTTTTTTATTTGGCTGATATTCGCGAATTGTTTTTTTTTTCAAAAAGGGTGTAATAAATTCATGTGGTCACGGTTTGTAAAAGTTATAGGATCATATTGATTTAGTTTTGCAACCTGTTATATATATATATATATATATATATATATATATATATATATATATATATATATATATATATATATTAACTTGAATCTTATAACCTGTTAACTTGAATCTTATATATATATATAAGATTCAAAAGTTAACAGGTTATAAGATTCAAGTTAATATATATATATATATATATATATATATATATATATATATATATATATATATATATATATATATATATATTATTAATTATTTTAATTTAAAAATAAAAAGTTTATTTTAATTTTAAAATTAAATTTCATGCTAACTAATTAGAGTTGAAAATAGATTCTATGATAACTAATTGGAGTTGAAATTGGATTCCACGTTTCTTTAAATAAAAGAATTTATTTAGATATGAAATAAGATTTCATATTATTCAAAATAAAAGTGTTTATTTATGAATAGAAAAGAGAATCCGTGTTTCCTTTAATAAATGAGTTTTTTTTACATGGAATTGAATTCCATAATTAATTAAAATAAATGAGTTATTTTGATTAAAATAAAATAGTTTATTTTATTCAAAATAGGATAAATTAAAATAAAAGATATTTATTTTGATTTAAATTTGGATTAAAATAAAGGATTTTATTTTGATTCAAAATTTAATTTTATACTAACTAAATTTGCCAATTAAATGATATCAATATATATATTGAATGTTTATTATTCATGAGATGAATGTTATTTATTGATGCATATGGTGATGTGTATGATAATAAATGAGATTGATTATGGACTATTGACCAATGTGATTGAATTTTATTTTAGTTGGATGCATGAATGTATGAGTTTTATTAAATGGGGTCTGCGTACCTTGCCTTCTCTAATTTTTTCTTAATATAAATTCTAACTCCCTCCTATGTACTTCCCCTTGACTGCTGATCAAAGTTTCTATTTATTTTAAATAGTTTTGTAATATGAATAATTAGAATTAATTTTGAAGAATTGAAAATCAAGAAGTAAGGAAAGCTTGAAGACCCGTTTGTAATGGAGCCCGGGTTTAAATATTAATTCTTGCACCCCTAGGGTTTGACCTTTTGATTCACTTGGTGGCTCTAGTGAACCAAACTAAAATAAAAATTCATAATCAATCCAGGTAGAATATAGTATTCTATATGTGCATGCTTATACTATATATATATATATATATATATATATATATATATATATATATATATATATATATATATATATGCATGCGCGCTAAACAAGATGAGACAAATTAATAACAAACTCCTCAAATATTTTATATTAAGTCCTAAGCGTTCAAAGATATTTGAAATATCGAACGTCGCCTTCTAGCATGATAAAAAATAATAGAGTATCAATTAATTATTATAAGTTTGTTGTGTCACCACAAGGCTTATCTTAATTCTTTGAGATGTTAATTTTATCACATTTGATGCTTATAAAGAAAATTGAACAATATTATTTTGTTGTGTCACCACAAGGACAATATTTTTCTTTTTTGAATATATGGAGTGCTAGGTTGGTCTTAACTTAAATCATTTTAGTTCGGATGTACACACGCTTGACTATTATGATTTAAGAGGAAAAATAAAAGGAGTTGCATAGTTGATTACAAGAGTTGTCTACCTATTTATTTATATATAGTTTATTGTGTCACCACAAGGCTATATACATTTAAAATGGGATCCTTAATCTCACTAGTAAATCTTTAATTAGATTTTGCCGAACTATATAAGTGAGGATAATATAGTTTGAAGAAAATAGTGGGAGATACCAATTTAAAACAAGACCTAATTTATTTTGGTAATTAATAAAAGAATGTATGCTAAAATATTATTTATTACAAATTCATTTACAGAATTTTACAATGTCTAAATTACTATCACTGCGAAGCATATTAGATGCTATTTAACTGGACCGAATTAAACGGATTGGTTAAGGAATTTGAGAATAGTTCTCACGGCTGAAAAACTATCTTATGTCCTTAATACGCCTATCCTTGCAATGGTTGCAGACAATGCCTCTTAGGAAGAGATTGCTACTTTTAGAAAGTGACAAGATGATGCACAGTTGGCTCAATGCATCATGCTCGTATCCATGAATAACGAGCTTCAGCGTCAGCATGAAACTATGGATGCTCCTACTATACTCCTGCACGTCAAGTAGTTGATGGTGAAGAAAGTAGGACTAATAGATATCAGATATCTAAGGAGCTCTTCCGATCTAGAATGACTGATGACACTACAGTACAGACAAAAGTCCTTAACATGATCAATTTGATTGAACAATAAGGACAACGGGTTTTGTCATGGATGGATAGTTGAGCTAAGATTTGATCTTGCACTCACTCCCGGACTCCTTTCACAATTGTTGTGAATTTTTCATATGAACAAGCACTATTTTGTCCAAGATGTCTATTTTCCCTCCTATTCACGTATACGTTACTATTCACGTATACGGCACTATTCACGAATACGGCACTATTCACGGAAAAATAAAATTTTTCCTTTTTGTCCAAGATGTCTATTTTGGTTACTATCTTTGATTGTATCCATATTTTGATCTTTATTTTTGAATTCTACTTCACAATTGATTATTATGAAGTATTATTGATCTTGGATAAACTGTTATATGAATCCCTACTATTTGTCCTTCTGTCTCACTGGATTCTTTCTCTTTAAGATATTTTTCATCATCCTCAGTCTTAAATGATGATATTACTGAATATCTTTGGCCTGTAGTGCAAAGATGTATGATTACTTGATGAATATCTTTGGCCTGTAGTGCAAAGATGAACAGGTGTTGAGATGAACATGACTGACAGGTGATACAAATGAATATCTTTGGCCTGTAGTGCAAAGATAAATATTTGGATAAAGATGATTATTAATTGATGTTACAGGGATAAAATATTGATGATGGACTTTTAAATCTTAGAAGATAGTAGAATTCATTCTCTACTTTACTCTTCTAATGGTTTGCTATTTCCACTGCAGTTATTGATCTAAAACTTGTTGTCGATTATATTCTATTAGATTTTTCCCTGTTGAATACTAATGATAATTTGTTGTATATTATCTTAGTCATAATATTCTTTACTGGGCTAGTTGAGCTCACCCTTTTCCTTTTTGTTCCATTTTTCTTCTCAGGAGGTGAGAACATAGCAGGATCTAGTCGGGGTATGGAGTGATGGTTCTAGAAAGATGTTTTATCAGTCCTCACTATTTCTGTAAAATAGTGTTTGAATAATTGTATTGAGGACTTATTTGAGTGTGGATATTGTCTAGAAGACAATATTTATATTTAAACTCACAGTATGTGTTGTCGTATTTTGCACGACAATTGTATTATTGAAGTTTTAGTTTGCTTTCTATACCATATATTTGGCGACTCAGAATGGGTGTTGTATACCTATTTTGGGGGCGTCACACTAATGCTACAATCAGTAAAGATAAAGTTGTTTAAAAATTCTTCCATGAATGATTTGGGAAGAGTATCTTAATTGGAAATACAAATCTATATAGATAGATTTAATAAGATGCTTGACTTAACCCAAGAAACGTATATTCATTTGATACTAAAGTCGTTTAGCATGGCAAACTCCAAGAGTTATCTCATATTGATGAGCCATAGAGTGTATCTCTCTTAATAGTCCCCATAGACTCCAAAAAGAGAGATCGCATGAGTAACTATCATGTATGTAATGAAATGTACGAGACCTGATGATGATCGGTCATATTCTGGAGAAGATCACTATAAGACAGTAAAAAACATCTTAAAGTACTTAACCGATACTAAGGATGTGATCAAATTTATGGTGGGTCTAAATAAAACTAGAGGGTTTAACAGACTCAAGTTTTTCAGACAGACCAAGACGACATAAAATCCACTTTAGGGTAAGGTGTTACCTTAAAAAGTGGTGCAGTGAATTGAAAAGGTTTCAAACAGCAAAGAGTTGTTGGTTTAGTGATAAAGACAAAGTATATAGTTGTAAATGAAGCTGCAAGTTAATTGTTTGGATAAAAGTTCATTACAGAACTAGGAATAGTTCCTAAGTGTGACGCCCCCAAAACAGGTCCATTCCACCCAACCCATTCTGAGTCGCCAAATACATGGTACAGAAACAACTACAACTTTATTACAACAATTATCGTGTAAAATACAACAACACATATGCTATGAGTTTGGGTACAAATATATACCAACTGTGACTCATGTCCCAACCTTGGATAGCACGTCATAATGACGCCTTACATAAAGGTATAGTCAAAAACTGTTTTAAAAATTAAAACATTTGGGAAGTGCTCAAGAAAACCTTCGTACATGAGAGGTAAATGCGTCTAGGTTATGATAGATATCATATGGTCACAGAATTATCCTTGGTTGACCCAATAGACATCTTGTATGATAGTGGCAAAACACCCTTCCAACGTTGGGTTCGCCTCACCCTAGTTGATTTACCAAATATAACTACTAATTGAACTTTTCTATACTGCTTCGGGAGAACCTCCACAGCTAGAGACCACCGTTCTATTTTTATTTTACCCTCGCTCGACCCAGCTACACTCTTATTACCTGAAAGGAATTGTGAAACAGAAGGGTGAGCACAACTAGCCCAGTAAAGAATGTCATGACTAAAGATAAATAAATTATCAATAGTATTCATCAGTAATAAATCAGAGATTTATAACATATGGTAGATGATAAAACTTTTCAACCATAGTTGCAGCGGAACGAGCAATCCATTAGAAGAGTCACATAGACCATAAAGTCTATTATCTTCTCCATGTTAAAAGTCCACCAACAATGTTTTATCCCTGTAACATCAATCAACAGTTCCTTTCCACAATCATATGAATAACTCATAATCATAATTGTAGTTCTAAATTTCTCTTCGCATTCAGGACGAAGATAATTTTCATCACCTGTCTTTACCTGAAACATCAAAGATCATGATTATACCAAATCACAGTTCCTGTTCATAATCATACTAATAAATTCATCTTTGCACTATAGGCCAAAGATATTCATCAACAGTTCATCTTTGCACTACAGACCAAAAGATATTCAACAACATGTCATCTTTGCACTACAGGCCAAAGACATTCATATATCAAAGAAATACATAATCATTTCAGAATTTATATAAACAATAATTATAACTATGTTGATAAATTCACATTTTTACTTAAGCTAAAGATATTCAATATAAATTCAATGGTCATGATCATACCAGTCACAATTCAACTTTTCACTACTGGCCAAAGAGAACCCTAGTCATGATCATACCAATAATCTACCCATCTTTACACTCTAGTGAAAGAGAATTTCAACATCAGGGTTATAAAATGTTATATATAAAAACAATATAATCAATATATAATTTTAATCTCCAGAGTAATATTCATAAATCAACTATAATTTGGTTAGAAAAAGAAACTAATTTTGTCATGAATAGTAACTCGTGAATAGTAACTCGTGAATAGTAACTCATGAATAGTAACTCGTGAATAGTAACTTATGAATAGTAACTCATGAATAGTAAATCGTGAATACTAACTCATGAATAATAACTCGTGAATAGTAACTTATGAATAGTAACTCGTGAATAGTAACTCATGAATAGTAACCCCGACATGAAAAGTTCCAAATTTGATAAAAAGTTTAGATCAATACTTCGGCATAATGATATTGAAGAAAATAATATCATTTAAGAAGAAATAACATCCCTTACTATCCCTTACTATCCCTTACCATCCCTTACAATCCCTTTCCTCAAAAGAGCAGTACTTCTGACTGGAATAACGCTGAATGAACTTGCACCGTATAGTAACACTCAAGATATCAAAATACTCACAAGAATACGCTCGATATATAGAGAGAGAAATAGAGAGAAAGCTTCAGTTTCTGGTGTGATTTTCAATTCTAACCTAAGCACCTATTTATAGGAAATTGCTTAGAACACCAAAGTAGAAAATTGAATATAATAATATATTTATAACCAAATTTTCCTTAGCCCACCACATCAAAAACATATTTTTCACACAAATGCACCAAAAATACAAAACATGTTTTAAACAATTTTTGTAACAAAAATCAATTCAGGCTCAATAATTTGGAACTTCAATAATTCGTAATAAATAGCCCTTTTATCAGAAAATTCGAATCTCGCGAGTATTTATAGGAAATTCAATTCTCTACAACTTTACAGAAGAAAGTTTTTCTAAATTCCAAAAAAAAATTGACTGAAATCCACAAACGGATGATTTTACAGTCTATAATAAATTTTCGGTCAAGAATTGTGTCCACCAACACACAAAACATGTGTTAAACATTTAATCCAACAAAAATACTTTTCCTCCTTATATACTCATATATCCCACATTCATTGTAAAAATATCACCATCAATATATTATTAAAATAATATATTTAAATGAATTATTTTAATAAAATATTAATTTTCAACAATTGTCACATTAAAAATTTTCTCCATCTATATCTACATAAAATCAATATTTTTCTCATCATATAAATTAATAATTAATTATACACAAATAATATTATAGAATCACAGTACTGGCAACCAGGCCGTTCCCAGGAAAGAGGGGGCTTTCCAATAAGGATTTCTCCTTACTGGCGCGCAATTAGATGACCAAACCTCTCCTTAGACAGAACTTTCTAGACATTACCAATAATGTTATCTAATAATATTATTCAGATAATATGAATTATTGTTCCGATAATAGAAAATACTGTGTAGTGACAATTATTAAAACAACAGTAATATAAAATATCAACGCAGCAATTATTGAATCAATAAAATACAATATTGAACAGTAATTACTGTAACAATTATTGAGTAGTGCCTTCTTACCTAAGAATCAATAATTGGTGTAATACCGTGTTTTAACCACCGGGTATTCCAACAGTATTAACGGTAACAACTACGCCGTTATTTATAAACAACTTATTTTTATCGTTTTCTTCATCCAATCACTTTTCGTTATGAGGCTCACACAAGACTGCGCCGTCGTACGAATATTCTCCGACAGTAAGAATATTCCATGACCAAGCGAATATTCCCCGACAACAATGAATATTTTATAACCACTTGCTTATTTAAAATATTTGCGCATTTTATCCATAATAACCACATTAATCAAATTAACCCTTACTATTTCAGAATAATAAATAGAGGAAATTAAATTTCATTTATTAATAATTTGGGGTCTTACACTAAGTCTCATCTTGGATCTAAACATGTGTTGCGGTACTTTCATTTGATTAAAGAAATCATTGAAAGATGGAAAATCACTATAGAGATAGTGGACTCTTAAGAACAACATTACATATCCATTAACTAAAGCTTATCCAACAGCAGGATAATCGTCACTTAGAGAAGAAGGGTATGAGATACCATGGCGATTGACTTTAGTGCAAGTGGGAGATTGAAAGTAGTATGCATACAAGCCAATCATGTTAATGATAAAGCATATACTTTGTAACAATCTTATTCATTTATTAATAAAAAGTATTAATTTATTAAAGGCTTTTAATTATCTACATGATGCTATTTTATAATATGTGATAAACCCATAGTTTTAAGCAATACTTTTAGAATAATGATGATGATCATTCTAATGAGATCTAAATTCTTAGAAAGCTTAAAACTAAAATAGTTCACAATCGTTGGATTACTAAATTGGGGATTAGTGAATCTGAATAGATTGGTACATACGTTGCTTGCTCATTGAATGAGGATGATTGATCTCATGATCATTTGTGTGGAGACACTAAAGCAAGTATGTAGGTGCTTATTAGAGAATAAGTTCACTGAACGTGGCTCGCTAAGGAATACCTAATGGAGTTTTACTTGCATGTCAATAGAAATTCCTGTAGTGATAGTAGTACAAGTGATCCTTGGACTTGAGATCATCATAGTATCTTGTGTATGATGAGTTATACTTTGACTTATTCCTTAAGACCCTTAGGGTATATCAAAGGGTATGCTTGGTTATAATAAGTTATACATGGAGATAATGTATGATCAATAAAGAATCTACCGCTTCTAGTAAAAGAAGAGAAATGTCCTATGTGATTCGATAAATGACAACCCAGTAGTCCTTGGCCAAGGCAGAATAAAATTAGAAAGTAGTTTCTAATTTGTATTATTTGTTGTTGTGCATTTAAGAGTCGAAATATATATAATTAAATAAAATAAGACTTGACAGTAATTCCATGTCTTATATTTAATTGGGACATTGTATGGTAGAAGGATTGAATTGTACGGTAACTATTTACTCAAAGGTTCTTTTATGATTAATGTTGAAATCTATATTATCTGAAAAGTCGTTGATCGCTAGGGAGGCTTATCCCTATTGTAGAATAAATATTATTTATTTAAATAAATTAATAATTTAATTTATTTATTTAAATAAGATTAAAATTGTTCTAATTGATTTATTCACAACCGGTTTAATATGGAGAACCTAAAGGGTCACATCATAAAAGGAAGAATAATTATTTAAGAAGCTAATGACATAATCGTAATAATAAGTTAAGTATATTTAATTTAATCTATGGTGATAGAATAAATTAAATAACTTAATATTTATTATTTAATATTTTGAAAATATTAAATATAAATTAATAAGAGGAGTCTTATTATTATTATTACTATTATTATTATTTAATTCCTAAAGGAGTTTGGAAATTAATTAATAAAAGTACTCTCATATATCCTAATAAGATTAGGAGGCCAATTAATTAAAAGAGTTTAATTAATTATTCTTAATAAGATTGGAAGCCTAATTAATTAAAGGAGTTTAATTAATTAAAATAAAGCTCAATTCCTTAATTGTTAAGGAGGGTTGCCTACATCTATAAATAAGAGGAGTCTTATTATGGGTGTAGAGTTGTTGTTGACTTTTTCACAATAGACGTGATTCCAATTGTTGGAGAGTACTCCTTTTTCTATAGAGATAGAAAACTAGAATTTTGCCAAACACCCATCTTCTTGAATCTTTATTCTTTTTTGGTGGATCACCTCTAGAGGCCAAACACTTGGGTGGCTAACGTTGATCAAAGGAAGGAACTCAACCTGGTGGATTCAAGTTGAACGCGAAAAGATTGGAGGTGAACTTGTACCTGAGGAAGCTCAGATCTTCAAGGGTATGATTCTCGTTTTTTTATCTTTTCATTTAATTAATAATTGCGCATAAAGGATGATCCGGGTATATGGTTTGTAAAATTTTAAACTCTGATTTTTACATGTTTCCGCTTATTTGTGCAATTTGATTGCGTTCATGAATATTACAAACCTAACAGTCTTGATCTGGGGGAACAGGTCGTCAAGTATGAGATAGAATTTTCCACAACGGTTGCCCATGTATTGCTGGAGGTCAAAAGAGATCAATTCTTTTCGCACTTCAGAAGCTATGAGTTGCTGACGAGCTACATCTTATGATGATGGTCATTTCATCCTGTTGCTGGTTATCTTGGGATTGATGTTTGGGTTTGGATATTTCTTTTGAAGGTCCGACCGCACCACTGATGGCTGCATACGTACTCCTGTTGTGTGTGGGAGATCAGGTCTGCGTAGTTCCTGCTTGATAAGATAAATGGTTTGAGAAGTGTTTATTTGGGGTTTTTGGGTTTTTGTTTAGTTTGACCGCACCATAAATGGCTATCTACGTACTCCCATTGATGAGGGGAGATCATGTCTTTCGTAGTTCAGGCTTTATGAGTTGAAACCTGACTAATTTAATTTTAACTTTTTGATTAATTTTTTTTTACATGCATGGAAAATAAAAGGCATACTACGAAGAAAGTTATATAGTCCCAACATCTCCTGGAACTCACAACTTTATCGACTAGATCTACATCTTCTTGGCTAGCTAAGGCCTGATAGTCCAGTCGTTCGTGGTTATGTTTCCTTCAAGGCCTGCGATAGAGGTTACCTCTTTGTTCTAAATATCTTCACTTATATCCATAACTTGATCGCTTGTTGATTCAGTATATTCCTCAAAGACGTTGAATTGGACCCATCATAAAAATGTATGAACTCTTGATTCTTCGAAGGGTTAGTTTCCTCAAAAACCTCACCATCTTTTCCTTCATCTATTCCTTTACCTTTTTCTTGGGCTTGAGAGGATTCGACCATGAAATCTCCCTCGAACTGTTATGGTATTTCTTGCAAGGAACTTTTCGTTTTGGCTTTTTCTTCCTTGGAAAGGATTAGTATGTCCTCCTCATCATCCAAGATGATAAAATCAGGAATGTGGTTGCTATCTTTGGGCCACAAGATGTTTGATGTTGGCAGAGGAATCTCCTTTGGGGATTCTCTTGTCTCCTCTGTTATTACCTGCATTAGGATTAGTCCACCTTGTGTTCTGCCAAAATTGGTGCTTATAGCCTTCAACTCCTTTGAACTATCTGTCTCGAGTGGACAACTTAAGCTTTTTATTTCCTTTTCGTCTTTTCTGGTCATAGGGGATTCTATCTTCAGTTCTCCATTTTCAATGAGATCTTGGATTTTATGTCGCAAAGACTAACATTCCTCAGTCGCATGTCCAGGTGAGTTAGAATTGTAGAGATATATCTTGGTGGAATCATAACTCTTTGTCTTGGAATTTATAGGAGGCAACAACTCAGTAATCTTTCCTTCACTTATCAAAAAGTGTGGCATTTCTTCATTTGATTTGCTCAGAGGGGTGAATTTTTGGGCTCTCTTGGAGGTTGTTTGATCCTTCTTCTTTGAGAATTTGCATTCCCCCAAGCAATCTTTTCGCTGGAGAGATCTTCTAGCAATTTTATCATCCCATTTTCTTTTCCTTTCAGCCTGCTTTGATCTTCTTCATTTAGCTGGCTCATCCTGGAGAGATATGGGTTTGTATTATGGTTAACCTCTTTTTTCTCTTGACTTTCTGATAGTTAAGTGAAAAACTGCATTATTTCCTGATGTTGGCGCACTATCAACTTAGCTAGCAGATTTACTTGATTTTGGATTGTCTCTAATTTTTGCATTACTATCATACCCTCCTTCGAGTTTTCCCACTCTAGGACATTTGTTTTGTGCCTTTGGGGGTATTCCTCCATCCTTCGTATGTACTTACAATTTGGATACATTTTAGCTCTTCTTGACCCGATCATGTTTACTCCCTCCGTATCATGTTGCAGTTGAAGGTTGGTGTTGGCATTTTGTTGGTCAGGTCGTTGGACCATAATACTGCCACTTTCAATCAGATTTTGAATTTTATGCTTTAAGGACCAACAATCTTGTGTATCGTGGCCTAGAGACCCTGAGTGGTAAGCACATCTCTAGCTTGGATTGTATCTTTTGCTTCCTGGTTCCAGAGGTGGAGCCAGTTCAGTAATTTTCTTTTGATCCATTAATATCACCAATACATTTTCAAGGGAATCTCCTAGTGGAGTGAACACCTGATTTTCCGTTCTTTCAAATTTTCTTTTTCTGTCTTGGCATTGGTTGAATACAGCCTGTTGTTGAAATGGCAGATTGTCTTACTTTTTCCAAATAGGGGGACTGTAGGTTGGTCTCCTAGCTTACCCCTGTGAAACAATGGATACATCTTCATTGCCTTTATCGAGTACCCTCTTGGGATCGCTCGCATACTTGTCAGTCTGTATATGCTCGGCGACTGCTTCCAAGGTAGTGAAGTCTTTAATCTTGCCTACCTTCAGGCCCATCTCTGCCATTTCATCGTGTTTGATCATTTATGAGAATGACTTTCCAATGCCTGCTAGGATTCTCTCATAGTAAGGCGCCTCTTGAATGTCTATGAAAGTCATCACCATTTTAGTTTCTGTCATTGATGGAATGACTTGCGCTGCCAGACGTCTCCACCTTTAGGCATATTCTCGAAAAGACTCAGTACTTTGCTTTTTGACTTTAGTCACTTGGTATCGATCCGGTGCCATTTGTGAATGAAAACTGTATTGATTTAGAAAGGCGTGAGCCAATTCTTCCCAGTTGTGGATTTTGACATTGTCAAGTCGGGCATGCCAGGCTTTAGTCTCTCCAGTGAGACTCTTTTGAAAAAGTTACATTCTGACGCTTTCATCTTCAACAGAAGACCTCAATTCGCCAATGTACACTTTTAAGTGCGTATAGGGATCGCCTGCCCCATTATACTTTTCAAACTCTGGGATTTTGAATTTGTCATGATATCGAGCCCCTGGGAATATGCAGAGATCTGAATAGGTGACACTTCCATAGTTTCCAGTCCCTTTGATTGATCGGATGGTTTCCTCCATTTGTTGAACTTTCTTTCTTATATCCCCAGTTTCTCGATCATCCCTGAGTTTTGTGATTTCAAGGGTTTTGTTGATTCCTTTATTAGAATGAGGTTTAGGTATCTAGGTTTCCATCTTTCTGTTAATATCATGACTGCCCCCTTGAGTGAATGACTCTGATTGAGTAGGCATTTTCTGGGCCTTAGTGTTTTTACTTTATTCTTTTAGAAAGACAACCAATTCTGCTATTTGATTCTTTAATCCTTCAAACTCCTCACGGGAAATAGGAGTAAGATCAGGCTGGGAACTTGTAGCCATGTCTGATGGTGGGCTTAGTTCCCTTTTGGATTTTGAATGGCCAACGGGATCAATTGCTTCCCTATAAAAAAAAACTTATGTAGTTTAGTCTTAGGGAAACATGGCAATGTTACATGCTATGTAATGTGTCCATTTTTTAGGAGTATTATCATGCACAACGGATGTCAGTTGTTTTAATGACAAGATAGCATGACAAGTTTTGATATGAAAAGGAATGCATGTTCACATAATCCTTTATATTTTTCATTACATTGATATTGACATAGAAAGGAAATTACAAGTAATTAAAATTACAAGTAAATGAAATGGGAAGGTATGGAGAGACTTCCCTCCGTGTTTGGTTTATCAGAGTCTGACCTATCTTAGGTTACTCTCGCGGCTTTTTGTCATGAAGGTTCCCAGATCATCGCAATTTACTTGACGGAAAGTTAATCTAGTCTTTTAACTGGAGCGAATCTGGGTGGTGCCTTTCCTGAGTCTCGTTGGAATTAGTCTCCCTACGAGTCCAGTAATCAAACACTGACGAAATAGCATCTTGGTGGAGAGACCACACAACATACATTCACATACATCACGTCTCACCGTATGGAAATGATGACATGTGTGAAGTACTAATATCACAGGCAGATATGGTACGAAACACAATGTACAGTAAGTAAATGCATTAGTACACATTCATTCAAATGTAAATACAACATCCACACACAAGCAGATAAAAGTTTTAAAAAGCTTTTAATAGCGGTTTAAGCCCTCTTACTGGTGTCCCCAGCAGAGTCGCCACCTATCGACGTCGGGATTTTTATTTGTCCCTTTCTGTTCTTATCTTTTGGTGTTCTCATGTTAGGTGATATTTGTTTGAAAAAACAAGTTGTGAAAAGGTCTGACATGTATATGTCGATGATTGGACTGTAAGAGTCGCCAGTTGGTATTTTTTAATGGTTGCACCAACTCAATTGAGAAAAAGTTTACACAAAGACCTAGTGACGTGATACTGCTTAACTGGTTTGTGAAACCGAGATTCGTTAGGGTTCGGGGGCTTGATTAAGCAGAGGGAAGGTGTTAGGCACCCCCCGACTTCCATGGTGACACGGTTACCAATACTTTTTAATTTAAACTTTTATCTGAATGTGTGTATGTGTGTAGGTCAATGTGCAGTTATCTGGAAGTAGTGTTATGCCTCGTTTGCACCTATATACAAAGGGTTTGAATTTTGTATAAAAGTTCAGTTTTAACGAGATATGGCAGTGATGTTTTGTAAAATAGGTTTTTTAAACCCTTGTGCTCAATAGTAATTGAGGCCTTTGATACTTCCATTTTATTATGTGTTCGGCTTGATTGCTTTTATTATTTTCGAGATGCGAGGCATCTTCGAGAAAATAATGTACATAGCAGCGCCAAACTCCTTGTGGGCATGAGAGCCATCTAAGGGAATTCAGACACCGTGAATAATTTGCAAGCTGGCTGCAGCTGAAAATATCCATCACGGGAACCGAATCTAGATTCAGGAACTGAATATGTGATCACATGATGATGCAGTATGTACAAAAGCTGTCAATAGTTATATATTTATAACAGCTGTAAATATATATATATATATATATATATATATATATATATATATATATATATATATATATATATATATATATTGTCAGGCCTAGAGATCACTTCGTGGCCATTTACTGCTTTTATATATATATATATATATATATATATATATATATATATATATATATATATATATATAAACAGTAAATATCCGGATATAAATCCAGGCTCAATCAAACAGAGTTTGATAATAATAATATATATAAGTATTTATATATATATAAGTAGTAAACGCTCCGGAGGTAAATCCAGGCTCAATCGAACAGAGTTTGATAATATTAATATATATATATATATATATATATATATATATATATATATATATATATATATAAAAGCAATACAAGCCATGGATCGATGATGCGGGCATACACACGCAACACGACTAAAAGAAAGATGATATGCCTTATAGTTGGCTGCCAAGAAGACTTCAGATAGCTTTAAATGAATGAATACTCAGTTTCCACCGGTAAAATATAGCAAAACACAAGCTCATAGGTGTTTAAAAAGAAAGCACTCAATTTAAAGTGTGTACAAAGTAAAATAGACATGACTTCCTCGCCTTTTTTCTCTTCAAAATGGTCACCCCAAACCCTCTATTTATATAGGGGGAGCTGCGGGTCTACCTGCGACTGCCCGGCGTTCCCAGGGCCATGTGGGTCCCGTCATCTCGAAATACGTGCACTCGTGCTACGCACTGTCTACTTGAACCTTCATAACTTTCAATCCGGGAGTTCGATGGAAGCGTGCCATACCATTCCAGAAAGCTCTTTCCGAGAGTTACGCAATGACATGGGATTTGCCCTTTTTCGACTTCGAGAAGATGGGTCCATGACTGAAATGGCATTTTTGGGTCTCCGTCAGGCAGTCCGTTGAGTTGTTTTGTGTAGTTTGCGCTCGAGAGTTAAGATATAATTCTTGTGGGACTTCTTTTGAAGCAATTTGAGTTGAAATGAGTTTATTTGATTTGATTTGAGATTGAGTGTAAGACCCCAACTTTTATGAAGAAATATTAATTTTTTTTTGAAATATATTTTTAAATATTAAGGTGTAAATTTGTTATAATGTTATAGTTGTGGGTAATATTTATATATTTTGCAAAGTAACCAAGTTGTTATAAAATATTCGATTGGTCGGGAAATATTCGTTTTAACAGGAAATATTCGTACGATGGCACAATCATTGGTGGACCCCACAACGAAATTATTGTCGGAGTTAGAAAACGACAGAAATATCTTTTTATGAAAATAACGACGAAAGTTTTACCGTTAACTGTTGAAATACCTGGTGGTAAAAGTACAGTAATACGCGTGGTTGCATAGTACCACACGGTATTGATTATTGATGCTTACGTGAGAAGTCACTCAGTTATACTCAATTATTGCTACAGTAATTGTTGCATAGTATCTCACGTTATTTGATTCAATTATTGTCGATA
Source organism: Panax notoginseng (assembly GCA_016801055.1). Classification (NCBI taxonomy): domain Eukaryota; kingdom Viridiplantae; phylum Streptophyta; class Magnoliopsida; order Apiales; family Araliaceae; genus Panax; species Panax notoginseng. The sequence continues at coordinate 69,914,519 of CM029022.1, forward strand.
TTTTATATATTATTAAATCAATAATTGAGACGGTACAGTTATTCATATTATTATTTACAATATTAACGATGTCTAGAAAGTTCTGTCGAGCAGAGGTTTGGTCAACTAATTGCGCGTCAATAGGGAGAAATCCTTATCGAAAAGCCCACTTTTTCCTGGGAATGATTTGGTTGTTAAATATTGTGAATAATAATAATAATAATAATAATAAATAAATGTTGTTAAAAATATTGATGAAATTTTGCTTATTATATAGACCCCCATTTACCTATTTTTTAAAATAATCGGTAGAAAGTTATTCATTGTGTATATATATATATATATATATATATATATATATATATATATATATATATATATATATATATATATAATGGTGGGGGCCACGAGTGGGTCAGGTGGAGCCCACATGTTGGTGGAAGGATGAAAAATTTGTCACGGGTGGGAGGTTTTTCAGTGTTTATATATATATATATATATATATATATATATATATAGGTATTATATTGTTGTTTTGTTGAAATAAGGCATCCGTGAATGAAATATATGTTGCGTCCGTGATTTTTTTCTTACACAATGCCCCTTCCATTCTCCTATAAATAGGATGCTTAGTTAGAATTGAAAATCACACCAGAATCAGAGAATTCTTCTTCTATAATATTGAGCGTATTTCTTTCGAGTTTTAGAAAGTTTTGAGCGTAGAAAACAATATAAGTTTTCTTCAAGAATATCCTCGCCCTACTAGTCAAAAGTACTCTCTATTTAAGGTAAGAGATATTATTTTTGTTCAGTATTCGTAAGAAATAATATTTTCTTCCATACTCTGTAGTATGTAAGTAATATTATTTCGTTTCAGATTCAGAATTCTACTCTCATACAACATGAAAAAGTCATAGCCTATGCCTCACGACAACTCAAAGAATATGAGAGGAATTATCCTACTCATAATCTAGAGTTGGCAGCAGTTGTTTTCGCACTAAAGATCCGGAGACATTACATGTATGAGGAGAAAGTGGAGATCTATACGGATCATAAAAGCCTCAAATATTTCTTCACCCAAAAGGAACTCAACATGCGGCAATGACGTTAGCTTGAACTGTTGAAAGATTATGATCATACCATTCAATACCATCCTAGAAAAGTGAACGTGGTAGCTGACGTATTGAGTAGAAGATCATATGCTGGTACGAGTGCGATATTATCAACGCAAAGGCCAATTATGTATGACTTACAAAGGATAGAGATAGAGTTAAAGACTCTAGGGACCCACGAGATGATGGCCAATATACGAGTAGAACCGACTTTAATTAATAAAGTTAGAGTTGCTCAACTTACAGACTTGGAGCTGATGCGTATGAGGAAGAAGGTACAAGAAGGTGTTATCCCGGAAACAAGAATTGATGAAGAAGGAATACTACGAATCAACTCTAGACTTTGTGTTCCTAACGACCTTGATTTAAAGTATAAAATCATGATGGAGGCGCACAACACACCGTTTGCAATTCATCTTGGGAGTACCAAAATGTATCGTGATCTTTGACATACATTTTGGTAGAGCAATATGAAGAGAGAGATATCGGATTTTAATTGAATTCTTATATCATTGTCATCATCCTCATGCTTATATTATGATGAAAGTCATCTGTGGCCCGTAGTGTATAGATGGACTTGGTATGATTATGACCAGGGATTATTCGGTATAATCATGACCGTAATGTTACAAATGATGTGGTAAAAGTCCTCATTGGTCCGTAGTGCATTGATGGACAGTTGTTGACATGATCATGACCATTGATGAAAACACGAATATCCTTGGCCCGTAGTGCATGGATAATTCGTGGTCGTGATACTAATGAATATCCTTGGCCGTAGTGCATGAATGATTCGATGATGTGGATTATTTATTAAGCTGAGTCTCAGCGATAAAATTGATGATAAACTTTTTAAATCATAGAAGATAGTAAATATCATGCTCTACTTGAGTCTTCTAATGGATTGCTTGTTCCGCTGCAGTTAAACTTGATGTTTATTATATTTTATCAGTTTAACACTGTTGAAGGCTAACGATAATTTATTCTGCATTATCTTAGTCATAATATTTCTTACTAGGCTAGTTGAGCTCACCCTTTTGCTTTCATTGTTCTCTTCAGGAAATGAGAACGTAGTTGGGACTAGTCGGGGAACGAAGTGACGGTCCGAGATGGTGGCTATAGTAGTCCTCACTATTCTATGAAATAGTGTAATAATAAATGTAATGAGGACTCCATTGAGTTTGAATACTGTCTAGAAGACAATATTCGTATAAAAACTCTCAGCTACGCTTTTGGTCGTATTGTATAATTAAGTTGTATTTAAATTTTGTACCATGTATTTGGCGACTCAAGATGGGTGATGTATACCTATTTTGGGGGCGTCACATTGAGTTGGCAAAATGACCATTTTGCCCCTCCCGGGGTTGTCTCCGGCTTTGGCGCAGTTGTAACAGTCTTTTTCTAAGGTTATCTCTGAGATTGGCCTGCTGTTGACTCTGACTGTTTTCAGGGTTATCTCTGAGGTTGCCTTGACCTCCCGTGGTTGACTCCGGGCATTGAACTTGATCTGCTGAGGTTATCTCCAGGGTTCGAACTAACTTTCCAGAGGTTATATCTGGGGTTGGAAACTGGATTTCCCGGGGTTATCTTTGGGGTTTGAACTGATGTTGCGGTCCTCCAGGGTTATTTCTAGAGTGTGAAAAAGACGCTTTTGTCCTCCTGCATAGTTAGTAGAGAAAACGAAATTCTGAGTGTCTAGACACATATTAGATAATTAAATATGTCACAAAACATGCATGTTTATTCAATAATAATAATTTATAGTTTATAAAAACTAATATTATTAATTCTCAACTCAAATCAATATTGGTTTATTCAAAAATTTAATTCTTTTTTAACCTTCTTATGCCAAATAAAGGTCCCTTACATTATCAAAATGTAAATATTTTACATTTTAAAACTTAAATAATTTATATATCATTTTAGGAATTTCATTTGCATTTAGTTGCGAATTCAGGTTCTAAACAGATATTACATATCTTTTATAGTAAAAACTGAATTCACTATATTATTTCTTTGATTAAATAATCATTATATCTTTTTATCCACTCATGAGTCAACTCAGACCATTGTCTCATATATAAACATTTTATCCCGCAAGTACATTCGCTTCATTTTCGTTTTACGAATATTCACACTTTCGCTTTATATATATATATATACTCCGTTTCATAAATCTCAGCTCAAAAATTTCATTTTAAACCCCGGAAACCTCAAAATAACATTTTTATGATTAATACAAAATTTTAAAGGTTTCTCGCTCTTCGTTGCACCACAAAATAATTTTATAAGCAATCTTAGGTTTTCTTTCGCTTAAATATGTAAATTTATATTTATTACATATTTTTATTGCTTTATTCATGTCTGAAAGAAAGTTTCTCGGCATAAAATATCACTTATAGCCAAATCTCACCCGTAGGACTTTATTAGATTTATTATTTTACTGGAATGCGATTCGGAACGTCGAACGTCAAAATCGCTCAACGCCGTTCAAATTTCAAGTTCTAACATGCTCCTTTGCTCATTTTTAATTCTCAAACCAATTATCGAATCACAGTGAAATAATGGTATGTTATAGACCTCATGTCATAGTATTTTTAGAAAAAATTTAACCGCGAAAACGAGTCACGGAAACCAACCAAAACAGCACTCAAAAAGCTCGCCAGGTAACTGCACCAGCAGCACGGCACGGCGTGCGCCCAGCTGCTTCCGCTACTGTGCCGCATAACCGATTAGCCACTGCGATTTTCTCCTACCTTGCTTGCTTATCAGAAAATTCCCAAATATCAGTATGTTTTTCGTATCATATGAGACTATTCTTAAAAAAATATGAAACCCCCATTTCGGCTTCGTTAGACAGCCCAAACAGTGCGTCAAAAGTGTGCGTTCATAACAGTTTTCACTTTCGTTTCAGTTTTACCCTTTCTCGCTAAAACAGTCATAACTTTTTCGTTTCAAAATATTTTTGAGCGATTCTTGAGCCCATGCGAAGCTAACTTCCGGAACTACAACCTTTATTCTTTGACCATTTGCAAATTCTTAACACAAAATTCCAGAAATCTCGTGCAAGGGGACTGCCCCGAGTTGGTTAGACACTTTTGACGTGACTACTTTGAATGGTCATAACTTTTTGCTACAAAGTCGGAATTAGTCCGTTCCGGAGTCTATGGAAAACTTATTCAGTATAATATAACATACCAAAAGCCCAGAATATTCTGAACAATCTAGCTATCCCCAAATTTTCCTTTTAGGGACAGCAATCTCTAGTTTTTCAACGTTGCGATTTTAATTCAAAAGTCGCCTCGTTCCGTTTTAACCTGACTCGCTTTACAACTAAGCCTTAATTAACATATGAAGACTCGTCTAAGGTATTGGCTTCATTAAATTCCATCTTTTAATCATTTTACTCTTTAAAACCATTTAACGAACATAATATGCGCGTTATTATTTCTATTTGATTTCGTGGCGATTTGTTGCAGGTATAACATAGTTTTCTACCTTATATCATCCCACAACCCATCCTAACCACCAAGTCTCTAACTTCACAATTCTATCATTAATACATAAGTAGTTCCAAGCCAAAACAAACTTTGTAAATGAAATAGTTTACTAACAAAATTTTTATTTTGTTCTTTTGCTTATAAATCAATTCTAATTACATAGTCTATACATATGCTAGAATTTGATTCATTCAAATAAATTTCATTAAAAATTTCGTCATAGCCTATTAAATTCCCAAAAATTGGAATTTAGCCATAAGAATTATATATACTCATAACTTGAATAAAATCCAAAATTAAGCAAAGTTTTATACCTTATGCTTTCCTCCTATATAAAATCCAAACCTTGCTATCTCCAATTTGCCACAACACTTGATTCAATTTTTTTTTTTTCTAAAACTTTAAAAACCCATGGTTCTAGCTCTTCTTCATACTTGGAAATTTTCAAAGTTCTAAGCAATATAGAAAGAGAAATTCGGCTACATGAAGGAATTAAGGGGAGTAATTTCCGAATTTTTCTTAGTCAAATTATGAATGATTCAAAGTATAATACATGAAATGAAGCTTGCTATTTCTCTTTTCCCTCTCTCTAACTCACACGGCTAAGGGAAGGAACAATAAGGGAGGAGTTTAGCTACTTGGTCACCAAGAAAATTGTGTAATCTCCACATTTTTCTTTCTCCTTCTCCTACACGGTTTGACAAAAAAAAAATTGCAAGACTTGGGCACAAAGCTTTGAATAGTATATGGGTAAAATAGGAATTAGCCTTGTAGCCTAATTATTTAATTACCCACTAAACCAAAATATTAAGTTACTAACTCACCCAAAATTAAATGTTTCCCCTCTTGGAATATATATAAAATATTACCCATTCGTAGTATATAAATTATATATTCCCAAAATAAACACAACGTAATATGCTTTAATTACATATTTATTTTATAAATGAAAAATAAATATGCATCACATAATTTTCCATTTAAATACCATTATTTGCCTACTTAAGATATTATAATAAATATAATATCATTGCCATAAATTCAATTAAGAATTTATTTACTTCCTTAAATTATTATAATAAATATATAATATCCTTTCTTTATTAAAATAAATCCATATAAGATTTTATTCCAATATTCTTGAGTAAAGTATATATAAATATTATATACTTAAACTACCTCCTTTATTACTCAAATTGTTCCCTACAACTTTCGTGTAATAAATACGTTTATATAATATACATTTATTATCTCCTAAATACATGCTACACCAAACATGCACATATCACCCATAGAAAATAAATAAATAAATTTATTTTCTCATATTATAAATTGTTTATGACAATTTATTTACATATATAATTAAAATAATATTCTCACTTTATTAAAATAATTCAATGCTAGAATTTATTTTAATATCCTTTATTTATGGTATACAATAATTTTTGTATACCATAAATAATTATTTCTTTTCTCTTCTATAAATTATTTTCAACAATTTAACTGTAATAAATATAATAATACATTTACTACATTAAAAACATACATATATTACACTCCATAATGTAATATACGATTTCTTCAAATAAAAGGTGATTATACATTAAGTGTATTTAATGTCACCAATTATCTACATTAAAATAATTTAATATTATAAATTATTTTAATTTTACTCATCTCATTTCTCTTAATAAATTACATCTACATATAATAAATATATAATACTAATATATTTATTAGGGTCCTTAACACTAATAAACAACAATTAGAAAGTAATTACACTATTAGTGCATCCACAAAATAATTACAAAAATAATGCAATTCACATTAATAAGGAAACCTAAAATCAAGGAGAAATAACTGCCATAATTAATAATTCAAATTCAAATATTTGGGATCTATCAACAAAAATAAATTCAAATTTAAAATAATAATTCAAATTCAAATTCAAATATTGATCTCCTTCACAGTAGCCCTCTCCTCCGCTACTCCGTCGCGAATCTTCTTCTTCACAGGTTGCCCTCTCCCCCGCTACTCCGCCGCGAATCTCCGTTGTCCAAAACGTCAATGAGAATAAAGGAGAAAGGAGGTGGATATTTGATTTTTCACAATTTCTTCATGTCCGGAAATTCTAATTCTAATTTCATGTCCAAGGGAAAATAAGAACACTGCATAGGAAAGAGAGAGATAAGAGAGTGATGTATAATGTAATGTTGATAACCAAACATTCGTACCAAGGTAATCAAACTTTTATACCAAGGTACCCAAACCTTTATACCAAGGTAACCAATCTACCTCCACACCTGCAGTATGAATTGGTTACCTTGGTCTGAAAGTTTGGCAACCAACCGCATGAAGGTTTGGCTACCAACTGCATCACATTCAAAGTAAATTGGTAACCTAATAACACTGAATTGGTTACTTTGGTATGAATGTTTGGCTACCAATTGCACTATGAAAAAACTACAGGTGTGGATATGGATTTGTTATCTTGGTATGAAGGTTTTGTTACCTTGATATGAAGGTTTGGTTACCTTGATGTGAAGGTTTGGTTACCAATTGCACTATAAAAAAATTGAAAGTGTGGAGGTGGATTGGTTACCTTGGTATGACGGTTTGGTTACTGCTTATCAAAATCAAAACACTATCATTATAGAACTAGAACATTTATATTTCCAATATAAACCATTAGTCTAGATATAAACATGATTGAACCATGACAACATAATATCCTTACTAAAGAACAAGACAATTTGCTAATATAATGATGGATATAAGAAAGTAAAGGGACAGTAATTTCCTGAGAATAACTCCCATTTTCGGTATGAAGCAACTTCCCAACATCCTCTTCCATATGGACAATGGTAATGCCAAACCTCCTATGCTCACAACCAAACTCGACTGGAAGATCCAAATCAATGAACCCACCAGTTGCAATTGGCACATCAAACTGAGAAATTTGGTATCCTTTTGGAAGATCCGGGTAAAAGTATTGTTTTCTATCCAATTTCAAATTCACTCCACGGCATCACAACCATGAAGAATGAGAAACAGCAGTGCAGGCTTTGGCGTGGAGTATATAGCGGAGGAAGAAAATAATAATTGTGTTTGAATAAGAAAATAATAATTAACGGGAAGAGACAATGGAGATAATCGTGGGACATGATTAAAGAAATCCTAATTGCACTAATAATGTAAATAAATATGAGAAAGTGTATTACTTTTATAATTATTTTATGAATTCACCATTATTGTAATTATTTCTAAAAATATACTAAAATATGTAATTAATCCTATTTATTATACACAACCCCACATATTGCTTAACATGTATTCACTTATGTGATACAATATCACACAACATATCATTTAATAAATTTTTTTTTATTAAATTCTTATTTTAATAATTCCCAAAAATCTGGGTTTTTACACAAACTCCTACGCAATTTCCACAATAGATAAATATAAGTAAGTATAAAACATATATATCATTTTCATTAGAAAATAAATGATACTTACATCCATATCATCAATATCATGTTCATTATCACTACCGTAAAAAGTTGGTGAAAATGAATCGGATGTAGAAGAATAAGTCGAAAGACGACAATAATCCTTATAAAGGTCACTCAACTTATCACGGATAGATTTCACCCTTTCATTGTATGTACATGGATATAGTTTCTTAAAAATAAATTTCACAAAGTTTAACATAAAACGAGGATTCAAGATGATGGCAAATGATAACACCAAACTATAGCACTCTTAATTTTTTTCGAACTTAGCATTCATTTCAATTGCCATGCAATATAAAATGCTACGTGGATCTTCCATCTCCTCGTAAATAAGTGATTGTAACCCATGAAAATATAGACTAGATGTTGGGGTATTGAGTTCCAGAGAAAAGAGTAGTGATGTCATGGAAGGGTTTCAAAAATTTGGCTATCTTTTTAACCTCCCTTCATTCTTTCTCTGTGGCACAATCCTTGAAATCTGAGTCAACCAATTGTAATTGATAAAATGCAAGTTTGTATGTCAATGCAGTCTCAAGCACTAAGTAAGTCGATTTCCATCTCATCAGAACATCTTGGCGAAGTTTTTTATTACACTTCAATGAGAGTTGAGCAACACATTCAACAAATTTTATCAACCTTCCTTTTGTCTCTTCACATACTTCAGATTTTATCTAATTTTGTTAACACATTTTTCAATTACCTTAAGACCACTTTGAACAATTAAGTTCAAAATATGTGTACCACAACGCACATGAAAAAATTCTCCTTGACAAAGTAAAGTACATGTCAGATTCAAGTGGTTCTTCACAATATCTACCAAGCCATTATTTGCTGATGCATTATTTAGAGTTATTGGGAACAATTTTCTCTCAATCCCCCACTCCCTTAACAAACCAATTACCTTCTTTGCTAATAAAGGTCCATTATGTGGAGGGGCCATGAACCTTAAATTTAAAAATCTTGTTTGGAGCATCCAATTCTCATCCACATAATGTGTACTAAGAGACGAATACTCATCTAAAGTAATAGAAGACCACAAGTCAAAAGTCAAACATATCCTACCAGAGACAAATTCTAAAGCATACTTAAGTTTACTCTTTTCTTTCTTATTTATGTTGAAGACATCAACTTTTGCCATGTTCCTTGTGATAAATTGTACCTCTAGATTCAAATAATGACGCACTTCACAAATTCCTTCATGTTCCACAAAACAGAATGAGTAATTGTGTTTGATTATAGCTTTTGACATTAATTTCTGATAATGATTTTGATCTAAAGGCACCCTTTCTAACTCGTCGTCTAGTAATTCTTTTCTATGTTTTAAGCAAACATGTCGAAGCATAAATTTGACCACAATCTTTACATTTGGCTTTTAATTTTTCATCAACAACTTTTTCAAATTGTTCCCAAACTAAAGAGGTGCATTTCTTAAAACGTTTTGTACTTGTACTTGTGAATGTGCTTCGTTCACCATTCGCTTTGTACCCGTACTTGAACATATGCGTTGTTCTTCGACGAGAGAGTATATCAAAATCCAAAGTCAAATTGAGAGGTCCGTACAAACAAGTTTCATTAATCTGGTCATATGTTTAGTTGAGAACATTGAAAAAGACTTGGAAAGAGTAATGACATTGAAAGAAAAGATGATGAAAGCTTTCTTTATGTGATGCACATAGATGGCAACCAACAGCAATATCAATTCCATATCTCAAAAGAACATCTTTTGTCCGGAAGCCCTTATGAAAAACAAGTCATAAGTTAAATGAGAACCTTGGAACATGATATTTGTTCGAGACAATATTCCACCACTCAACTTCCTGGCCCCGTCTTCTTATTGATTTTGAATTATGGTTGTAGAAACAACTACAGAAGTGCCCCACAAAAGCTGGTCCTTTTTGGTAACTGTTACGTTTGTGAGAATCATGGACACAATCAAATTACATAAAACAGCGGAAGCATGACAAAATTAAATTTTAAAATTTTCACAAACCAATTACCCGGATCATCCTTTATTCATGTTATTAATTAAAGCAAATGATAAGAAGTTATGGAATCATACCCTTGTAGATTCTAGCTTCCACAAGTATGAGTTTAACTCCTAGTTCTTCACGATCTCTTTGAATCTCAAGGATTGATTCCTTCATTTTATCAACGTTAGCCACCCAAGTGTGTGGTCTCTAGAGGTGATCTACCAAGGAAGAAGGATTATTCAAGAAGGAGGGTGGCTGGCTAAACCCTAGTTTTCTATCTTTGTAGAAAAAAGGAGTACTCTCCAATAATTAGAATTACGTCTATAATATCTGGCATAAGACTCCTCTTATATAAATATTGTGATATCCCGAGTGTTTATAAGTTGAATAAAAGATAATGGATGGGTTAAAGAATGTATAATACTCAGAATATAGTTAAGTTTAAGTAAATGTTATGAAATAAAAACTTTCAAGAATTGTTGAGAAGAACAGAAAATATAGAACCTATGTTAAGGTAACGTTGAAGTTGTTCTACAATAGACTTCTAAAAGAGACGAGATGAAAACTGGGTAAGGGAGATTTCGGTGATTCCGAGGACGGAATCCTAATAAGGAGGGAAAAATGTAACGAATGTGATTTTTATAATTAATTAAAATATTTATTTGAGTTAGATAAATATTTTAGTTGATTTATTTATTGAATAATAAATATTTGATGTTGGTTGTTATGACTTAATTTAATTAAGCGTTATAATTTGATAGATAATTTTATAATTGATGTGCACTTTATTATTAAAGTTTAATTGATTTTACTAATAAAATAACTTTAAATTATTTAAGTGTGATTTTATTAATTAAGTGTATGTTAAATAATTTTTCAATTGATGTGTATTTTATTACTTTAATGTTATGGAAATATTTTAATTTAATTAAATAATTAAATTAGAAGGTTTGTAATGGGTTAAATAAAATTGCAATTATTTTGGTTAAATAAGAATTATAATTAGTGAGGCTTAATTGAGTTTATTACTAAAAATAAGTAATTATTTAAGTGTGACATTAGAAATATGTTATATGTCATAGTAAAGTAATATAATGAATAGCCTAACATTTGGGTTGCTTAACTAATGATGGAAAAGTGACTTTATGCTACTAAGATGGCTTAATGTGATATTGGTCATGCATGTAGGAGTTTTGTAACATAAGCCTTATGTTATTAGTGGGGGTTATTATTATATTAATTAATTACATAACTATTACCCAAATGAAGAGTTACACAAGAAGAAATCCTAGAGTGTTTTTTTCTTTTAGAGCAAGAGTCTTGGTGGAAGAGAGAAATAGAGAAATTGAGAGAGATAGAGAGAAATAGATGAATTGAGAGAAGCTAGAAGAAGAAGAAGAAGCCATGGAAGAAGAAGAAGAAAAAGCTAGAAGAAGGTAACTTCTAAACCCTTGTTTAATCTTTGATTTTTTGGGTAGATTTATGTTTTTATAAGATCTAGGGTAGTAGTTCATGCTTAATCTTGTTTGTATTGGTTTAATCTTGGATTATCAAGAATCAAACAAGAGGATTCAAGAAAGAAAATGAAATGGAAAGAAAATTTGAAGAACAAAATTCGTAGGTTTTGAGTAATTATGGATAGATCTAGTGAAATTCATACCTCTTTGGGTATAATGAGTTAGAAAGTGAGCATTATATCAAACTGAAGCTATGGAAGTAAGCTATATTCTGAAAGTAGAATCACATGAAAACTCTTTGTAGATTTCTTGCAGTGTCTGGTTTAGTAAGGCTGGTCTGAAGGGAAAACAATCTGCCCAGAAAATCAAAACTGTTACGGTTGCTGACTTTGAAAAATTCATATAAATTCGTGTGTTTTGAATATGAAGAAACTTTAAATTGAAAAGTTGTAGATATGGAAGTTTACTTGCCAGACATGTGAGATTGAGCCATTTTATGGACCGGATCATGTCCAAAATAAATTTTTTAGTAAGACTATCCAGAAAATGAATTTTTCTGGACTAGTTGATGAAATTGCAGAATCTGTTTTAGATAGATAAGGGTCTAACTTTAAGGCCTAGTTGAGGTTGTAGTACACTGAGTAAGGGTTAATTCTATATAAGAAGAAACAAAAACGGACATGTAACGAAGGATGTAAAGAATATGAATGTGGGGTTACCCAACTCCAATAATAAGGATGTAAGGTGATAATAAATAGACAATGTCTATAAGAAGAGAATGATAAAGAAGTTAAGAATAAAAAGTTATATTTAAGTATGGTACAATCGTACTCTTTAATAGTTAATGTATGGTATCTGGGCTAAACGATTCCTTTATAGAGCAAATGTATATACGAATTAGCAACTCGGAACCTAGTTTGTTGGTTGTTTGTGGGAAACCACTCAGCGTACCATATTGAAACTATTAGAGACTCGATGTGTACAAAGTATAGAAAATGGATATGTATGATGAAAATGTGGAACTCAAATGAAATGTTGAGCAATATAAATGCAGTTATAAATTCTTAACTGAAGAATTGTTATACAAACAAGAAAATTCAAAGAAGAATCTTGAAGAGATATAAAGATAAGAATTGGGAGTTACCTAACTCCAATAGCCAAGATAACGAATAATGGTGAATAGAAAAAGTCTGTAAGATTAAAAGCATAAATAAAATTGTAAATGATGAAAAAGGAAATAAAGAGGATCGTAAAACAAAATGACCACGAGTTAAGAAAATTTTTTTAAGGGAGATAATTATAGAATAAGATCACGACGTGATCTGCTAAAGTTATAAAAGAAAGATGGTCTATAATGTTTGAATAATTATAGCTTGATGCTATGAAGATAATGTACTATGATATAGTACGAGATAAACTCACGAGGAGTTATAGATAATGTGATACGAGGAATTCGTATTAAGCAAGTTCAGGGCAAGTTAAGAATAAGTTAAAAGTAAGGTAATGTTAGGTGGGATTTCAATTGAGGACTCATATGGTGACTAAGTTGTACAAACCTTTGTATGGACAGAGATTTTGTGCATGTACTTGGTTTATCACATTGATAATTATTGGAATGTCGGTGTCGCGCTATCCATGTATATGTGGTGGAAAGGTGATTCTTTTCTCATGTGTATATTTGATAGTTAGAGGCTTTTAAGATTAGGTTAGATGATATTAAGACTAGGTACGATTCTTAAAACTAATGCATATGGTAAGTTTGTGACTCATAATCATATGGTATGTTTTGAACTCCTCAGCGAATGGACGTCTATGGTTTGACTAGGATAAGTTCTTTAAACTCATTATTGTGGCAAGTTCCTAAACTTCCAAAGTATGGTAAGTTTGATAAACTATACTGGGTATAGAAAACTTCTGAGGTAAGAACTAAGAATTTGTGGTATGGTGAGCATTGATGGTGCTAAAGATTAGTATAATGATTAAGTAACAAAGCAGTAGAGTAAAAATTTAAGATGATGGAGGAAAAATTGGATATTCTAAATCTTCTAGCTATGCTAGTTTTTTTTTTAAATTTATTGACTTCGTGCTAATGTTTGCACTTCTAGTTTCTTGAAAAATATTGGATCAAATGATGGAACCAATGAGTTTTAAAAATAATATCGTTATTCGTATGTCTATGCTAATTATTTCGGCTAGACAAAAATGATTTAAAAATACCAAAATGTATTTTGTCTCTCCGTAGTCATTAAAGTATCACTAAATATAATGATGATATGACAAATGAGGAAGTCATTAATGCAATTGAACCTAGTGTTGGATGTGATTATAAGATCGTCAGCCCACTATGGTGTGATGTAGCATGACAAAGTCATATAATGACTGAATCCTCAACGTACTATCGAGATTGTACGGTATCATGACATCATAAAAAAAGATTTTTAGTTTTCTTTAACTAAGAAAGATATGCCAATTGAATTGGCTAAACTATTTCGATTGATGTTCGAGTTGTTGTTAAAAGTCTAAGCTATTTGATTCGGCTAGAAGATTATTGAAAAATGTTTCTGAAATTCAAGCGGTCTTTGAAAAATTATGTCAAATCAAATTATTTTGGTGCGGATTCAGATGTTGAGAAGTTGAGGTGAATAACCCTATAAAGGGGACATGTTATCGGAGATAATGGTTCTGAAAGTAACGCATATAGTCGTTACAATGTTAAGGTGTACTACGTGTGTGAACGACGTAGTAGTGTGATAGGCTGATCACCTAGAGCACTAATGTAGAATGTTTACAGTCCGTGTGATTGTTAAACATTATGTTAGAACGATTTATAGTGTGAAGTACCGAGGGTGAAGCACTATTAAACCTTGAAATGAGTTCAAGGTCTTAAGACCCCTCAGCATGATTTGGAATCTTTTAAATTCCTGAGTTATTCATACTACTTTCCAATTATTGAACAATTGTGGATGATTCTTGTTATCCTGCAAGATGGAAGTGAAAAGGAGAGTATTCCTTAGGAAAGAAAAGTTGGAGAATACGACATATGGTGATGGGAGAATTGAGAAAACTATAATAAATCCGTAAACAAACTGAATAAAGAAATAGATGAATTATCTAGAGAGAATATGAAGTTCTTCGAAGAATGAGATGTGAAGATTATGGTGATGATGGGAAGGTCCTTAGAGGAGAGATTTTTGTCATAGAACCCAATGAATAAATGAAGAGTAACGTAAAATCTATTTTGATAAATTGAATGAATGAAGATTAATAAATAAAATTTCAAGGACGAAATTCTTAGAACAAGAGGTGAATGTGATATCCCGAGTGTTTATAAGTTGAATAAAAGAAAATGGATGGGTTAAAGAATGTATAATACTCATAATATAGTTAAGTCCAAGTAAATGCTATGAAATAAAAACTTTCAAGAATTGTTGAGAGGAATAGAAAATATAGAACCTATGTTAAGGTAACGTTGAAGTTGTTCTACAATAGACTTCTAAAAGAAACGAGATGAAAACTGGGTAAGGGAGATTTCAGTGATTCTGAGGACAGAATCCTAATAAGGAGGGAAAAATATAACAAATGTGATTTTTATAATTAATTAAAATATTTATTTGAGTTAGATAAATATTTTAGTTGATTTATTTATTGAATAATAAATATTTGATGTTGGTTGTTATGACTTAATTTAATTAAGCGTTATAATTTGATAGATACTTTTATAATTGATGTGCATTTTATTATTAAAGTTTAATTGATTTTACTAATAAAATAACTTTAAATTATTTAAGTGTGATTTTATTAATTAAGTGTATGTTAAATAATTCTTCAATTGATGTGTATTTTATTACTTTAATGTTATGGAAATATTCTAATTTAATTAAATAATTAAATTAGAAGGTTTGTAATGGGTTAAATAAAATTATATTTATTTTGGTTAAATAGGAATTATAATTAGTAAGGTTTAATTGAGTTTATTACTAAAATAAGTAATTATTTAAGTGTGACATTAGAAATATGTTATATGTCATAGTAAAGTAATAATAGTATATAATGAATAGCCTAACTTTTGGGTTACTTAACTAATGATGGAAAAGTGACGTTATGCTACTAAGATGGCTTAATGTGATATTGGTCATGCATGTAGTAGTTTTGTAACATAAGCCTTATGTTATTAGTGGGGGTTACTATTATATTAATTAATTACATAACTATTACCCAAATGAGAAGTTACACAAGAAGAAATCCTAGAGTGGTTTTTTTTCTTTTAGAGCAAGAGTCTTGGTGGAAGAGAGAAATAAAGAAATTGAGAGAGATAGAGAGAAATAGAGGAATTGAGAGAAGCTAGAAGAAAAAGAAGAAGTCACGGAAGAAGAAGGAGAAAAAGCTAGAAGAAGGTAACTTCTAAACCCTTATTTAATCTTTGATTTTTTGGGTAGATTTATGTTTTTATAAGATCTGGGGAAGTAGATCATGCTTAATCTTATTTGTATTGGTTTAATCTTGGATTATCAAGAATCAAACAAGAGGATTCAAGAAAAAAAATGAAATGGAAAGAAAATTTGAAGAACAAAATTCGTAGGTTTTGAGTAATTATGGATAGATCTTGTGAAATTCATACCTCTTTGGGTATAATGAGTTAGAAAGTGAGCCTTATGTCAAATCGAAGCTATGGAAGAAAGCTGTATTTTGAAAGTGGAATCACATGAAAACTCTTTGTAGATTTCTTACAGTGTCTGGTTTAGTAAGGCTGGTCCGAAAGGGAAAATAATCTGCCCAGAAAATCAAAACTGTTACGGTTGCTGACTTTGAAAAATTCATATAAATTCGTGTGTTTTAAATCTGAAGAAACTTTAAACTGAAAAGTTGTAGACATGGAAGTTTACTAGCCAATCACGTGGGATTGAGCCATTTTATGGACCGGATCATGTCCGAAATAAATTGTTTAGTAAGGCTATCCAAAAAATGAAATTTTCTGGACTAGTTGATAAAATTGTAGAATCTGTTTTAGATGGATAAGGGTCTGACTTTAAGGCCTAGATGAGGTTGTAGTACACTGAGTAAGGGTTAATTCTATATAAGAAGGAACAAAAATGGACATGTAATGAAGGAGTTACGTTGAAAACGAAAATAACGTTTTGTTAAAGAAATTATGAAGATGAGTTTTATAATTCTGTTTGAATTAAGATTTTGGGTGATGTTATATTTTGATGATTAATAATATGTTTTGACATATGTAATGAGTATAGATATGTGTTATCACATTCTATGCATAATTAACCATTTAAGATCAAGAGTTGAGATAAGTTAATGTGTGCACATAACGTGCCCGATAAAATATCTAAGAGTAATACTGTTTCTAAACTTTGGTATACAAAGTGTCTAACTAATGACTAATATTGGGTGTTATGTGCATCTAAGTATGAAAAGATGATAATATAAGAATAATAATGGACAGAAATCGAAAAGGGCGATTTTGGATTTTTGAAGAAAAATTAAACATGTAAACAATGTGTTGAATATGCATTTTTGAAACCAAAGTGGCATAATAAAATGGTGTGATATACGCACATTAAACTACAAGTGCGATAGTCTAGCATGTGTGGTGATGAAAATAAAAATATAACCGAGTTACATATAAAACACAGTTAGATGTCTATAAAGACATTATAAAGGATAATAAGATAAAGTAAGGTCTTAGAATAAATTTGACCATGAGATCGAGTATTGATTTTGTTTATTATCAATCTCACATACATTGTATGTGTCGCCCCCAAAATAGGTATACATCACCCATTCTGAGTCGCCGAATACATGGTACAGAAATAAATACAACTTCATTATAATAATTGTCGTGCAAAATACGACAACACAATTACTGTGAGTTTAAATACAAATATTGTCTTCCAGACAATATTCACACTCAAATAAGTCCTCATTACAATTATTCAAACACTATTTTACAGAAATAGTGAGGACTGCTAAAATATCTTTCTAGAACCATCACTCCATACCCCGACTAGATCCTGCTATGTTCTCACCTCCTGAGAAGAAAAATGGAACAAAAAGGAAAAGGGTGAGCTCAACTAGCCCAGTAAAGAATATTATGACTAAGATAATATACAACAAATTATCATTAGTCTTCAACAGAGAAAAATCTGATAAAATATAATAGACAACAAGTTTTAGATCAACAACTGCAGCGGAAACAGCAAACCATTAGAAGAGTCAAGTAGAGAATGAGTTCTATTATCTTCTAAGATTTAAAAGTCCATCATCAATATTTTATCCCTGTAACAACAATCAATAACCATCTTTAATCAAATATTCATCTTTGCACTACAGGCCAAAGATATTCATTTGTATCACCAGTCGGTCATGTTCATCTCAACACCTGTTCATCTTTGCACTACGGGCCAAAGATATTCATCAGTTAATCATTCATCTTTGCACTACAGGCCAAAGATATTCAGTAATATCATCATTTAGGACTGAGGATGATGAAAAATATTTTAAAGAAAACGAATCCAGTGAGACAGAAGGACAAATAGTAGGGATTCGTATAACAGTTTATCCAAGATCAATAATACTTCATAATAATCAATTGTGAAATAGAATTCAAAAATAAAGATCAAAATATGGATACAATCAAAGATAGTAACCAAAATAGACATCTTGGACAAAAAAGAAAAATTTTATTTTTCCGTGAATAGTGCCGTATTCGTGAATAGTGCCGTATACGTGAATAGTAACGTATACGTGAATAGTTATCCCGACACAAAAAGTTCCAAATTTGATAAAAAGTTTATATCAATATTTCGGCATAATGATATTGAAGAAAATATCATTTAAGAAGAAGATAATATCCCTTACCTCAAAATATCAGTACTTCTGGTCGGAATACCGGTATAAGGCTGAAAGAAACTTGCTCTGATGAATAAAAACTCTCAAAGTATCTAAATACTCACAAAATACACTCAATAATCTAGAGAGAGAAAGAGAGAAAACTTGTTTCTATTGTGATTTTCAATTCTGACTTAGCCCTCTATTTATAGAAAAATGTTAGCACGCCGAAGCAGACTTAACCTGCAACCTGATGGATTTACCTGCTATTATTCAAGCCTACCACATTTGAATAAAAATCTCAGCACATTTCTTCACCAACCAAGAGTGGGGCCCACCAATTCTAGAATTTTTCACCAAAATGATAAACTCCGAAAATTCAACAATTTCTGAACCAGTCATTTCGTAAAATTCATAATAAATCATACGTTCATTTTTAACGGTTCAAAATTTGTGGATATATACTCAACTTATATATGTATACCATATCCAAAAATTACCACGATCCAACGGCCGGATTAAAAATTATAACCCCTGCAAAATATCTCAAAAATCCTGATTTTTAATATCTCCATTCCGATAAAAATACTGATAAAAACCTCAACATTAACTCCTTCATTTTTAACCACAAAAATATATCCCTCATTTATATCCACATAAAATAAATATTTCCTTATCATATGAATCAATAATTAATTATTCACAAATAATATTACAGAATCACATTTATGACAACCAGGCCGTTCCCAGGAAAGAGGGGGCTTTCCAATAAGAATTTTTCCTTACTGGCGCGTAATTAGATGACCAAAACTCTCCTTAGACAGAACTTTCTAGACATTGCCAATAATGTTATCAAATAATATTATTCAAATAATATGAATTATTGATCTGATAATGGAAATACTGTGCAGTGACAATTATTGAAATAACAATAATATAAAATATCAATGCAGCAATTATTGAATCAATAAAATAAAATATTGAACAGTAACTACTGTAACAATTATTGAGTAGTGCCTTCCTTCGTAAGAATCAATAATTGGTGCAATACCGTGTGCTACTGTATTTTAACCACCAGGTATTCCAACAGTATTAACGGTAACAACTACGCGTTAATTATAAACAACTTATACTTGTCGTTTTTTTCATCCAATCGCTTTCCGTTATGGGGCCCACACAAGGCTGCGCCGTCGTACGAATATTCCCCGACAGCAAGAATATTCCACGACCAAACGAATATTCACCGACCAAAAATGAATATTTTATAACCACTTGCTTATTTGAAATATTTGCGTATTTTACCCATAACTAACCACATTAATCAAATCAACCCTTTCTATTCCAAAATAATAAATAGAGGAAATTTAATTTTATTTATTAATAAGTTGGGGTCTTACATTGTAGGTTATGCAAGGACGCGAAGTATTAGCGTGTTGGTAAAATGTCGGTAAAGGCAAGTCTTTCAGTTCCTTTTTGCTATGTGAACTTAATGATGAACTGCTTTAAAATTTTATTGTATGATGTATTATATATGTCAAAAGTATGAAATATGAAAGTCAATCTATGACTATGATGATTGAGCTATGAATGTTGATTGAGTAAGGAACTCAATCTTTATAGATGTTATGTGAGCTACAACATGTATGATATGTTAGTTTTATGATTATGAGATGTATGTTGAGCATGTTATTATGTGTTACGTGATGCATGAAAACTGTTAGATTTTGCTGAACTATCGAGCTCATTCTTGCAAATAACCATTTTTACAGATTCAAGAATTGAAGGTAACGCTATCATGTGCGACTTGATTGATATGGATCAAAAGTGACACATGAAGATTTAATATCCTAGCCAAGTTGTTATTCTTGTAAACCATGTCTAATGTTTCGATAAATGTATTAATGTTGAATTATAATATCGTTTTGCGATGTAAACTCTTGTAGTATTAAAATTATTCTGAGATATTTAGATGTAAATGTTGAAAGTTTTGGGAACGAGAATAGTTTGTAATAAAAAATTTTAATTATTTTGCAAATTTTAATGGTTGTATTATCGTTTAATGATGTAAAATTAGAGGTTGAATGTATTGTTAACGACCGAAGTCGAGAATTAAATTATTTAAATTTTGGGGATGTTACAAATATTAGTTAACCCTTCTAATCTAATTAGAAATAGTATTTTATTTATTTAATTACATTTTTTTAATTAATTAAGCTCCCTAATCTTTTAGGGATAATTAATTAAACTCTTTTAATTAATTTACCTCCTAATCTTATTAGGAATAAATGAGAGTACTTATATTAAATTAATTCCCAAACTTCTTTAGAAATTAAAATAATAATAATTATTATAATATTAATAAGACTTCTCTTATTAATTTATATTTAAGATTTTCAAAATATTAAATAATAAATATTAAGCTATTTAATTTATTTTATCACCATAGATTAAATTAAATACACTTAATATATTATTACGATTACGTCATTAACTTCTTAAATAATTATTCTTCCTTTTATGGTGTGACCCTTTAGGTTCTCCATATTAAACCGAATGTAAATAAATCAATTAGAATAATTCTAATCTCATTTAAATAAATAAATTAAACTATTAATTTATTTAAATAAATAATATTTATTCTACAATAATGATAAGCCTCCTTAGCGATCAACGACTTTTCAGATAATATAAATTTCAACATTAATCATAAAAGAACATTTGAGTAAATAGTTTATGTACAATTCAATCCTTCCACTATACAATATCCCAATTAAATATAAGACATGGAATTACTGTCAAGCCTTATTTTATTTAATTATATGTATTTCGATTCTCAAATGCACAACTCCGAATAAATGAAAATTAGAAACTCTTTTCTAATTTTATTCCACATTGGCCGAGGATTCCTGAGTTATCATTTATCGAATCGCATAGGACATTTCTCTTCTTTTACTAGAAGTGGTAGATTCTTTATTGATCATTCATTATCTCCATATATAACTTATTACACCCAAGCATACCCTTTGATATACCTTAAGGGTCTTAAGGAATAAGTCAAAGTATAATTTATTATACACAAGATACTATGATGATCTCAAGTTCAAGGATTACTTGTACTACTATTACTACAGGAATTCCTATTGACATGCAAGTAAAATTTTATTAGGTATTCCTTAGTGAGCCACGTTCAGTGAACTTATTCTCCAATAAGTACCTACATACTTGCTTTAGTGTCTCCACACAAATGATCATAAGATCAATCATCCTCATCCAATGAGCAAGCAACGTATGTACCAATCTATCCGGATTCACTAATCCTTTTTGTTAGTAATCCAACGATTGGGAACAATTTTAGTTTTAAGCTATCTTAGAATTTAAATCTCATTAGCATAATATTATCATGATTCTAAAAGTATTGCTTAAAACTATGGGTTTATCACATATTATTAAACACCACAATGTAGATAAATTAAATGCCTTTAATAAATGAATTCTTTTATTAATAAATGAATAAGATTGTTTATAAAATATATACTTTATCATCATACATGATTAGCTTGTATACATACTACTTTTAATCTTCCACTTGCACTAAAGTCATTCGTCATGGTATCTCATACATATCTTCTCTAACTGACGATCAAATTACTGTTGTGTTAACGCTTTAGTAAATGGATCTACAATGATGTCTTAAGAGTCCATACACTCTAGGGTGACATCTTCTCTTTCAATGATCTCTCTGATCAAATGAAACCGCCGCAACACATGTTTGGATTTTTGATGAGACCTGGGTTCCTTAGCCTGCGCAACAGCTCCAGTGTTTTCACAGTATAAGGGCACTGCTCCTCTAATGCTAGGAACCACACCAATTTTGGTTATGAACTTCTTCATCCAAACAACCTCCTTTACAGCTTCACTTGCAACTATGTACTCTGCCTCTGTCACTAAATCAGCAATTGTTTGCTGCTTGGAACTCTTTCAGCTCACTGTACCCCGAAATAGATTTACTGTAATCTTGGTCCATTTGAAAACTTGAGTCTGTGTAACCCTCAAGTTTCAATTCAAACCCACCATAAACAAGAAATACATCATTAGTTCTTCGTAAGTACTTTAGGATATTTTTTACTACCTTCCAGTGCTCTTCTCTAGTATTCGACTGATATCTGCTTGTTACACTAATTGCATGAGCTACATCCTATCTCGTACATATCATACCGTACATGATAGATCCAATTACTGAAGCATAAGGAATCTTACTCATACATTTTCTCTCCTCAAGTATCTTTGGGGCATATTTCTTAGAGAGATGTATTTCATAGCTCATCGGCATGAGACCTCTCTTGGAATCTTCTATGCTAAACTTCTTTAGCATTGAGTCAATGTACGTACCTTGGGACAAGCCAAGCATCCTTTTACATCATTCTCTATAGATCTTTATCCCCAAAATATAGGATGCTTCTCCCAAGTCCTTTATGGAGAAGTGTTTAGATAACCAGATTTTTATCGATTGTAGTATAGGAATATCATTCCCTATCAGTAATATATCATCAACATATAATACAAAAAATAAAATAACTCTCCCACTAACCTTCTTGTACACATATGGTTTATCCTCATTTTTGATAAAATCAAACTCTTTGATTGTCTAATCAAAATTGATGTTCCATCTACCAGAAGCTTACTTCAATCCATAAATGGATCGTTGCAGCTTAAAGACTTGATTTGTTCCAACCATTAAACCAAGTCCCTCTGTCTGTGTCATAGACACATCCTTCTCAAGTTTTCCATTGAGGAAGGTCGTTTTCACGTCCATCTACCAGATTTCGTAGTCGTAGTAAGCTGCAATCGTAAGCAAAATTCGAATGAACTTGAGCATCGCTACTAGTGAGAAGGTTTCATTATAGTCAACTCCTTACCTTTATTTGAAACCTTTTGCAACCAGTCGTGCCTTATACTCCAGTCTTTCTTTTAAAAACCCATTTACACCTAATAAGCTTAATGTCTTTAGGTGGTGAAACTAAAGTCCATACTTGGTTTTCATACATGGAGTCCATCTCGAATTTTATGGCTTCTAGCCACTTCTCTGAGTCTTTACTAATTATAGCTTGTTCGTAATTCAATGGATTATCATCATCTATGATTCATACCTCATCGCCATCCTCTATGACGAATCCATACCTATCAGGTATCTTCGGTACTCTTCTAAATTTATGGATAGGGTGTGGTCAATAGGTTCTTCCACTTGGTTAGGTACCTGACTTTGATCCATAGTATTTTGTGGTTCTTGAACTTCTTCAAGATATATCTTAATCCCATTGGCCCCTTCAAGGATAAACTCCTTTTTCAAGAAAGTAACATATTTCACAACAAACACCTTTTGATCAGTTGGATGATAGAAATAATACCCTGATGTTTCTTTAGGGTATCCCACAAATCTACACTTGTCGGATCTAGTCTGTAACTTATCGTTTTCAAACTTTTTGACATGAGCTGGACAACCCCCAAGTCTTAACATGATTAAGATTTGATTTCCTCCCTGTCCATAACTCATATGGGGTCTTAGGGACTGATTTGGTAGGCACCTTGTTAAGTAGGTATACAGCCGATTCTAGGTCATATCCCTAGAAGAAAACTGGAAGATCGGCAAAGCTCATCATGGAATGAACCATGTCCAACAATGTTCGATTTCTCCTTTCAGATACACCAGTGAGCTGTGGCATTCCTGGTGGAGTCCATTGTGAGATTATACCATTTTCTTTGAGATAATTGAGAATAAGTATTCTTCACATCGATCTGATCAAAGAATCTTAATACTTTTGCCAATTTATTTCTCTACTTCACTTCTGAACTCTTTGAACTTTTCAAATGATTCAGATTTGTATTTCATTAAATACATAAATCCAAATCTTGAGTGATCATCAATGAATGTAATAAAATAACAATACCCTCCTCGTGTAGTCATTTCTATAGGCCCACATACATCTGTGTATACCAATGCTAACAACTCTGTAACTCTTTCTCCCTTTCCACTAAAAGGATATTTAGTCATTTTTTTCATGAGACAAGATTCACAAGTTGGATATGATTCATAATCCGATAACTCTAGGAGCTTATGTTTATGCAACTTGGATAATCTTATTTCATTAATATGACCGAGTCTACAGTGTCACATGTAGGTATAATTAACATCATCTCTTTTCCTTTTATTAGTTTGCTCAATTTCAAGTATATTTTCATGCAAGTCAAGTATGTAAAGTCCATTTCGCAATTTTTCAACACCATATAAAACGTTTTTATTATAAATAGAACAATTGTTGTTCTTTATTATAATGTCAAAACCATCCATATCTAATATAGAAATAGAAATAATGTTTCTTATAATATTTGGAACAAAATAACAATTATTTAAGCTAATGATTTTGCCCGTAGGCAATGCTAAACAATAAGTCCCTACAGCTAATGCAGCAACCTTTGCTCCATTTTCCACTCGTAGGACGCCCTCATCCTTGTTCAGCTTTCTACTTCTGACTAGTCCTTGCCTATTATTACATATATGAGAACCACAGCCGGTATCCAATACCCAAGTAGAACTTTGACTTTCAGAAAAATTAATTTGAATCATGAACAAACCTTGATTAGGAGTCGAAGCTTCTTCTGCTTTTGCTTCGCAAGATAATTCTTGCAGTTCCTCTTCCAGTGATCTGGCTTGTTGCAATGGAAGCAAATTCCTTTGCTAGCTAAATCAGGTTTCTTTTGATCCTTCACTTTCGCCTTACCCTTAGCCTTCTTGGATTTATTCTTTTCAGAAGATACCTTGGGCCTCTTCCTTTTCTTGGAAGAATCATCCACTATTAAGACATGGTCTTTCTTGGATGGGAAGTGACCTTCATTAGTTTTCAACATGTTAAGTAATTTAGGCAAGCTGACATCTAACTTATTCATGTGAAAATTTACAATAAATTGTGAGAAGGTGTCAAGGAGTGACTGAAATACTAAATCTTGACTTAACTCCCCATCCATGACGAACCCAACCTGTCCAAGACGTTCAATCAGATTGATCATCTTTAAGACATGAGTTTCAACAACAGTGCCCTCGGTCATCCGAGAACGGAAGAGCTCCTTAGATATTTCATATCTAGCAGTCCTACTTTGCTCACCATACAGCTTTTGGAGGTGCAGAAGTATAGTAGGAGCATCCATGGTTTAATGCTGACGCTGAAGCTCGTTACTCATGGATGCAGTATGATGCATTGAGCCATAGATGCATCATGTTGCCACTTTCTGAAAGTAGCAATCTCTTCCTTAGAGACCATTTCTGCAACATTTACAGGGACATGCGAATTTAGGATATAAGAAATATTTTCAGCAGTGAGAACTATTCTCAGATTCCTTAATCAGTCCGTGTAATTTGGTCCGGTCAGTTTGTTAGCATCAAGTATGCTACACAGTGAAATTAGTGAGTGTTACATTTTCAAATTTCTGCATGTGAAAAGATAACATTTTTTTAGCAAACATTCAATTAATTAATTAAGCAAATATACAAGGAGGATTTGAGGGCTGGAATGGAGCAAAATCATGATCTAAAGGATGCTCCTAATGAATTAAAATTTTTACCAGTTCACTTGAAGTACACAAGTCCAATTACATATAATGAGAAGGATGATGTCAAGCCAATGACAATAAACAAGGGCAGCTGCTTGGGAGGCAACCCAAGATCTCAGATTTGATTTTTCTATCCCTTCACTTTTTAGTTTTTTTATTGTATGTTAGCTAGTAGTATTTTCTTCTTTGCATGATTTTCTTACATTGGGGACAATGTAAGGTTTGAGTGTGGGGGGGAAGATTTAGGTTTTTATTTTATTACGGGATATTGATCTGATTTTGATGGGGAATTTGAAAAAATAATGCTTTTGAAAATTTTTGAAAACTTTGGTTTCATGATTCTATTTGGCTATGTGTTAAAAAGATTAAAGTCAAATATTGAAAATCGATGCTAAAATTCAGATTCTGTTTGATGCTTAATTAGTTGATGAATGATGAAAATTAAGTCATGATCCATAGTAATTGATTTAAATTAAATTTATGATACATGAGTACTTGAATATGAGAAGCATGTTTATTTGGCTAAGTTATTTGTGGAGTTATCTATGTGCACTGATTTCATGACTTAGAACTGTTTAACTTGCTTATGTTGTTGCAGAACCATGTGAAAAAAATGATGAATGAAAAAAAGAAAAGAAGAGAAAGAAAAAATGAAAATTGAAAATCTGCTTCAATGTCCATTGTGCGAAATAACTGGGTATCCAAGCCTCAGGAAGCATCGATATTCACGCTGAAAAGTGTGATGGATAAAAGCAGCTTGACTAGTCGACTTTTGTGGCCTTTGTTACTTGAATAAGTAAACCCTAGGGGTGTCTCTACACCAGGGCCCTAAGATCATCTGGTTTAGGAGTCACTGGTGGAAAGTTCACTACATGGGTAACTCTGAAAAGCCTAAGAAAAGGAGATATTGCACATGTCAAAAAGAGGAAAAAAATACGAGAAGAACATGAAAATACATTCATCTGTGCTAAAGAAGGTTTTATGAAAAAATTAAAAAGTAAGGAAATTTTTTTATTGGTTGTGAGTCAGTGTGCAC
Organism: Panax notoginseng; assembly: GCA_016801055.1. Lineage (NCBI taxonomy): Eukaryota > Viridiplantae > Streptophyta > Magnoliopsida > Apiales > Araliaceae > Panax > Panax notoginseng. The sequence goes on from CM029022.1 coordinate 69,941,530, forward strand.
GGTTTTTGTTCCATAATATCCAAGTTGAGTAAATATGTGGACTGTAGGAAAGTTTCTTATGTGGTTATAGGTTAGTTTAATGAAGTTTGTTGGTGAAATGGTAAGGTTGTTCATTAAGAGTTAACTGATGAGGCATTGATTAGATTTCTGTGAGTTTATTGTTGAAATTCATGATTTGTATCTTGAAATCTTTTGACATAATGGTTAAATAGATTTTTTCTGGAAATCAAACTTTTGGTTTACACGAGGACGTGTAAAAGGCTAAGTGTGGGAAATTTTGATGAGTGAATATTATTCATTTATTTTGATTCCTTTATGTTTATTTTTATTCCATGTTTCATGTGTATATGAGCTTATTAAGGTGTTTAATGATTTCAGGAAAAATTGGAGCTAAAATGAGAAAAAATGAAAAATTACAGGGTTTTTAGCATTAAGTTGTATGCATGATCTTGGCTTAAGACTTTGATTTTATTTTAGAACTCTTCCTTAGCTTTTTGAAACATCTTGAATCGTCTGAATCGGAGTTCATATGAAAAAGTTATGATCTTTTTACCAAACGGACGTTGAACCTCAAAGTTTGGAAGTTGCAATTTACACAACAGTCACTTGGAGTCCGATTTCGACCTTGATTCAGCCCAAATATGTCAATTTTCAAAAAATGAAAGTTGTAGATCTTGTCGAGAGCTTCGATTTGATAGGTAGCAGGCCCCGTAAATCCTCCAAGATCAAACGTTATGGTCGTTTTACCAAACGATGTCGCAACAGGAAATATGGGCGAATTTGAGCCGGAAAATTAGGAAATCTTGGATTTTTGGAAAGTTTCTAAAAGCAGGTTTTGGCAAATTTCTACATGGAATTGGATTGATGTTTTTATTAGATTTAGGATATCTTTTATACTAAGATTTATTCAAGTTAGATTCTATTTCGTTATGGAAACTAGTTATGATTTGTAATTTCTTTTAGGATTTGAATTTCTAATTCCCACAGGATTTAAAACTTTGTCTAGCACTATAAATAGAGGTTGATAGTCAGGGTTTTATTCATTCAATCATCTACTACATTCTCTCATCTACAACATTGGAGGATTGAAGACATAAGCTAAGTTCTTTTTATTCAGTTATAAGGGATGTTGAACCTTATTTATAAGTAATGATAAATTAAGTATTCATTATTTATTACTTCTCACGTGAAATTCATTCTTGATAATCTGATTTAATTTCTAAATGCTATTTGGCTTAACTTATTTGATTTCTGCATAATTGAGTTGGTTAACGAATATCATATGCTAGATCAAGGAATAATATTACGTGTAATTGATATTGTCCCTAATCACAAGTAGTAATTAGTAATACCTGATTGTGGACAAACTTTTGAGTATTGCTATGATTATCAGAAGACAAGTTAAACAATCCGAGCTTATGTGTTTGTTGCTTGGAATAGTTTATTCCCTAATTCTTAATGCTACTGTTATATTAAATCTAGAGAGCTTGTTCTAGGTTATATAATGGTTAGAATCTTGTGAAGAGCTTGTTTCATTGAGTGACAACCTAAGGGGAGTTTCGGGTAGCAGAGCTTATTGTTACCTAGGGCTATTAGCTTCATTGAAGGGTAAATAATGTTACACTTGATTAATCTATTGTATAAAAAGGTGATACTGAACTGAAGAACTGAAGCTTTTTATTCATTTTTTATTCTTATTAGTTTATTTTTGTTAATTTAGCTAATTAATTCAAAATTCCCTTTTCATTAGAAATCATAGGATAAATATAAAGCAAATCACTCTCTGTGGGATCGATCCTTGCTTACTACTGTGCTAATTGTTTGAATTTGTAAAGTGAAAGTGAGGTTAATTTAAGAATGTAAACGACAGCTCCCAGTTATATAGTGTTGATCAACGCAGGGTATAAAGGAATTATCACCCAACGTGCCTGTAAGCTAAGAAGGTTTACAGCGGAATAGTTGCTCAAAACCTTTCAAATGAAAACAAAATTTCTAGGTTTTATGACCACTGAGCTTGAAGTCGATATGTCGTTTCAAAAAATTTTAAACGATAAGGCTTCTGACATTGAATGCTTCAAAATATCTTCACACCTATTGTTCAGTTGTTCAAGTTTGGTTTAGAATAAATATTTGATTCCTGATTTTTTTTGTTAATCAACTATAAGTGCTTATTGTGCAATTGAATGCTCACCATTACTTGAAATTATATATTTTTAGCAGAGACAGATCAACCTGAAGATTCAGGTAATAAACAACGATAGAAGAAGATGAACGTGAAGAGGAACAATTACGAAATTGTAATAGTTAGAAGTATTGTATTGTATTGTATTATATATTCCTTACAATATCATGTAATAAGAATTCAAGGTCTGAGAACTTGGGAGTTGTAAGAATATGTTTGTAATAGTTATTAATTGCATTCATATTGGTAAGATTATACATGTGTATACATGTAAATGTATATTGATGGTTAGTATCGTGTAACACCATATCCAGGGCCTGAAGGTACTCGAATTTGGGGGCATCACAAGTGTAGTTCTGAACTATAGTCTCCGATAACATGTCCCCTTTTAAAGGGTTGTTCGTCTCAGTTTTATCATAGGAATCTGCACCAAACGCAATTTGGTTTGGTTTAGCTTTTCAAAGAAAAATATGAAATTTTACAAACATACATCGACTATGGTCTAGGTGAAAATGAATGGCTTAACCTTACAATAACAGTTCACATAGGAAATAACTTTAACAATGTCATATGAGCTTCATACTTGAACAATATATTCATGAGAACATTATCAATATCAAATCATGATATCAGGAAATTAATCGCAAGTTAATGAAACTAGTTATTGAATAAAAGTTTTGCAACCATATTTCAATTAGGGAAGAAAGTTGAAATACTTGCATCTTTGATAAAATGTGTATCAATAATATTCGTTTTTGGCTAACTCGTAACGTTATTATTCCACATAATACTTATGAAATATAAATAAAGTTATTACATAGCTTACACATAACGCGTTTTATGAATTTCAACCGAAATTTGTATATTTCAAGATTAACAACTTAATCTTAATTTATTAACCACGTTGGGTTTAATGTTCTAATTATAGTTTAATTATACATTAGAATATATTTATTATCAATTTTAATTATATATATACTCAAAATCAAAAAGCAAAATCAAAAATAAAAGTCAAAAACATTTCCTAGCAACCGGCGTTGCGGCGCTGCTGGGACAGAGGCTCTGGCGTTGCGGCGCTGTATCCCTGGTCCAGAACTCAACAATTTTTCGATTTTCTTAGCTACTTTGAAAATTACAACTTGTGCTATACATATTTGATTGCCTTCAAATTTGGACACAATCAAGGTTATCCTATATAGTATTTTAGAAAAATATTAGTTGGCCAAAATGGGTTCTTTAAGGCATGAATTCAGAGGGACAAAATTTCTCAATTAACAGAAAAATTTTTAAAACTAATTTGTTATAAAATCCATAGAAATCATTTTGAACTTGTTTTGATACCATTAACCAACTTGAGTTATCTCATAACTCATGTATACAAACTATATTGTCTAGAACATTAGCCAATTCTCATGTTTTAGCACAATAGCCTTTTTGAGACATTTTAACAAACTCATGGCATGCATGGTTTTAAAATTCAGATTTCATATGAACTTGAACATATTAACACACAATCCCCATACTAAATTCATCCTTATAACTCCAGAATCCATCTGATTCCACTAACATATAACCTCCCACAACAAATCACAACAATAATAACAACTATTATTTACTTCAATTTTCATAAATTTGACAAGTAAACATAACTTACCTCTTGCTTGGTACGTTAGTTGAATTCTTGCTTTAAGCTTGTTTTTAGTTGAATTTAATCCTTCTTTTGACAGCACCTGGGTTGATTCTTCTTCAAATTTAATTTGTAACTTCAACTCTTAAATGAATTTGATAAGGTTTTTGGCAAGAATTGGTGAATTCTTTATTTTGGTAACATGTAAGTATGAAGGATTTGTAGCATGAAAATATAAAGACTTGGGCAAGGAATGGTTTGGAATGGAAATGGAGATGAGAGAGCGAAAAGTTGGGTTATGTGATTAAGTTGATGTAAGACAAGTGGATTTGGAGTTTGAAGAAGAGTTGGATAGAAAATTGGGTAAAAGAGCAGGGGCATACAAAAGTGGCTATGTTTTTATTTCTAACTCTAATTAGAAGATATATTAGATATGATTTTATTTTCAAGTTAAATACTTATTTCCTTATGAGTTTAGGGTTTCTTTGTTAGTATAAATAAGGTGTGACAACCCGAGAATTTAGATAATTTATTAAAATCTTAAATGATTGAATTAAGGTTAAATAATAGACCTAGACAGAAAATAAGTGTATGGATTTGGCATTTTTGAAGGATTTTTTTTAGGGATTTAAAAAATTTTGTGGAGAATTATTCAGGATTAAGTGTATATGTTCTGTGTATATGATCATATATGTGTACAGGTTGTGGTTAAGGGTCAATGGTTGATCAGATAAAATGTATCAGTGACAAACCCTAAAGTTATATTAAGAACATCGACGTTCAGTTAGAAAACTCTTATAATTGATAAGAAACCCTAAAACCGGCTCTGGAAACTCTAATTTCAGTTCCGGGAATTCGAAACCCTAACCTGGAATATTAAAACCCTAAATTGGGAATTCAAAAGTTAAGTATAGATAATCAGTGTTATTGATTATATTTAATTAGGGAAAACCTAACAAATTAGTTAGAAAACCCTAATTGCTAAATTAAAAACCCTAATGCACAATTAGGAAAAACCTAATTGTTAACTTAACAATTTTAATGTTAATTAGAAAACCTTGATCCTAATTAGCAAGCTTTAAGGTGATTAGGAAACTTTAATCTAATTAGTAAATCCTAATTATAATTTAGAAATTTTAATTTTCTATTTTAAAACCTATTTAGAAAATGCTAAAAACTTAATTTTGTAAAACCTTATGGTTAAACCCTAAGGATTGCTCAAGTTACTAATATGCCATTAAATTGGTTAGCAAAAAGACTAGAATGCCCTTTTTGTATTTTAATAGGTTGGAGTGCAAATCGTGCCAAAATTTTAGTAGTTTACCTACATTATATCTCCCGTGTTCTTCAAATCTCAGCAACTTGTGTTACTTTACAAGATATAGATACATTAAATCAAAATATATAGAATAAAGAGAGAGAAAATCAATAATAAAGTCTCATTTGTTCACCAATACTCAACCAACACTTTCTCTCTCTAGACTCACGAAAATATTAAGTAGATCAGTCCCTAGAATGATCCATAGCATCCCAAGAAAAGATCATGATGATCAGATTCAAGATCAAAGCTAGAAAGAGGTATAAACCCTAAAAATTTCTAAATCTTGTAATTTATGTTAGATGTTATGATTTGTTGTTTTAAGTTGTGTTTAAGGATGTTATTTAGTGATCTGGGTTGTTATATCCTAGATCCATAACATCTAAATGCACGAAAATAGCATTTTTAGAACTGAACTATGAACCTTAAAGAGTTGTCTGACAAGAAAATGTCAGGGCTCATAGATCTCTCTGTGTTAATGGTTAGGTGTGTTTTATGTTATAAATTTGTTCTATGCCATGTGGACGGTAATCTGGGACTAAAATCATGGTCATACCATGTCCAGATTACAAATTATTGATGGTCAAAGTAGGTTGACCGACCATGACCAACTGGTTTTTGGGCAGCCCAGAAACCCAGAAAGGGTCTGACAACATTTTTGAAGCATTATATCTTGTTGTTCTTAAGTCATTTGGCCAAGTTGTTGTTTTGATGTTGTAGTCTGACATAAGGACTACACAATCATGTCCTTATATTACCCAGATTATGACCAGGATAAAAGATAATCAAGGTCAAACATAGGTTGACCAACTGCTTGGGTTCCATTTCTGGAAAACCCAGATTCGTGAAGAACATGAGTTCTGACATGGTTTGACCATGCCAGATCTTGCACATGTGATGTTGTTATGATGATCTGATGATATAGAGTTGTTCTTTGACATCTCTACTAGAAGTATGAAGCATTATATTACACCAAGCAGACCCAAAATGTGACGCCCCCAAAATAGGTATACAACACCCATTCTGAGTCGCCAAATACATGGTACAGAAAGCAAACTATAACTTCAATAATACAATTGTCATGCAAAATAAGACAACACATACTGTGAGTTTAAATACAAATATTATCTTCTAGACAATATCCACACTCAAATAAGTCCTCATTACAATTATTCAAACACTATTTTACAGAAATAGTGAGGAGGACTGCTAAAACATCTTTCTAGAACCATTACTCCATACCCCGACTCGATCATGCTATGTTCTCACCTCCTGAGAAGAAAAATGGAATAAAAAGAAAAAGGGTGAGCTCAACTAGCCCAGTAAAGAATATTATGACTAAGATAATATACAACAAATTATCATTAGTCTTCAACAGAGAAAAATCTGATAAAATATAATAGACAACAAGTTTTAGATCAACAACTGCAGCGGAAATAGCAAACCATTAGAAGAGTCAAGTAGAGAATGAGTTCTACTATCTTCTAAGATTTAAAAGTCCATCATCAATATTTTATCCCTGTAACAACAATCAATAACCATCTTTAATCAAATATTCATCTTTGCACTACAGGCCAAAGATATTCATTTGTATCACCAGTCGGTCATGTTCATCTCAACACATGTTCATCTTTGCACTACGGGTCAAAGATATTCATCAGTTAATCATTCATCTTTGCACTACAGGCCAAAGATATTCAGTAATATCATCATTTAGGACTGAGGATGATGAAAAATATCTTAAAGAAAACGAATCCAGTGAGACAGAAGGACAAATAGTAGGGATTCGTATAACAGTTTATCCAAGATCAATAATACTTCATAATAATCAATTGTGAAGTAGAATTCAAAAATAAAGATCAAAATATGGATACAATCAAAGATAGTAACCAAAATAGACATCTTGGACAAAAAGGAAAAATTTTATTTTTCCGTGAATAGTGTCGTATTCGTGAATAGTAACGTATACGTGAATAGTAACCCCGACACAAAAAGTTCCAAATTTGATAAAAAGTTCATATCAATATTTCGGCATAATGATATTGAAGAAAATATCATTTAAGAAGAAGATAATATCCCTTACCTCAAAATATCAGTACTTCTGGTCGGAATATCGGTATAAGGCTGAAAGAAACTTGTTCTGATGAATAGAAACTCTCAAAGTATCTAAATACTCACAAAATACACTCAATAATCTAGAGAGAGAAAAAGAGAAAACTTGTTTCTGGTGTGATTTTTAATTCTAACTTAGCCCTCTATTTATAGGAAAATGTTAGCACGCCGAAGCAGACTTAACCTGCAACCTGATGGCTTTACCTGTTACTATTTAAGCCTACCACATTTAAAAAAAATCTCAGCATATTTCTTTACCAACCAAGAGTGGGGCCCACCAATTCTAGAATTTTCCGCCAAAATGACAAATTTCGCAACTTCTACAATTTCTGAACCAGTCATCTCGTAAAATTCATAACAAATCATGCGTTCATTTTTAACGGTTCAAAATTTGTGGACATATACTCAACTTATATATGTATAACATATCCAAATATTACCACGATCCAACGGTCGGATTAAAAATTATAACCCTCGCAAAATATCTCAAAAACCCTAATTTGATTTTCAATACCTCCGCTCCGACAAAAATACAGATAAAACACCTCAACATTAACTCCTTCATTTTTAACCACAATAAATATATCCAACATTTATATCCACATAAAATAAACATTTTCTTATCGTATGAATCAATAATTAATTATTTACAAATAATATTACAGAATCACATTTATGACAACCAGGCCGTTCACAGGAAAGAGGGGGCTTTCCAATAAGGATTTCTCCTTACTAGTGCGCAATTAGATGACCAAACCTCTCCTTAGACAGAACTTTCTAGACATTGCCAATAATGCTATCTAATAATATGAATTATTGATCTGATAATGGAAAATACTGTGCATCAATAATTATTGAAATAACAATAATATAAAATATCAACACAACAATTATTGAATCAATAAAATAAAATATTGAACAGTAACTATTGTAACAATTATTGAGTAGTGCCTTCTTACGTAAGAATCAATAATTGGTGCAATACCGTGTGCTACTGTATTTTAACCACCAGGTATTCCAACAGTATTAACGGTAACAACTACGCCGTTAATTATAAACAACTTATACTTGTCGTTTTCTTCATCCAATTACTTTCCGTTATAGGGCCCACACAAGGCTGCGCCGTCGTACGAATATTCCCCGACAGAAAGAATATTCTACGACCACAAGAATATTCACCGACCAAAAATGAATATTTTATAACCACTTGCTTATTTGAAATATTTGCGCATTTTACCCATAACTAACCACATTAATCAAATCAACCCTTTCTATTTCAGAATAATAGATAGAGGAAATTTAATTTCATTTATTAATAAGTTGGGGTCTTACAACCTCCCCTCCTTATGAAATTTCGTCCTCGAAATTGACGTACGTACCTGGTGTTTCGAAAAGGTGAGGATACCTCGTTTTCTTTTCTAATTCCAACTCCCAAATCATTTCTTCAATAGCATGGTTTCTCCACAAAACCTTAACTTGTGGTATAACCTTCGTGCGTAGGACATGCTCCTTTCTATCCAAGATCTTGACAGGTACCTCTTCGTACGTTAAGTCTTCAGCTATCTCGTCCGATTCTAACTCAATAACGTGGTCTGGGTCTTTCACATATTTACGTAACACAGATATATGAAAAATATTATGAACACGAGACATACTTGGAGGTAACGCGAGTCTATATGCCACATTTCCTATTTGCTCAAGAATCTCAAATGGACCAACAAATCTTGGATTGAGCTTTCCTCTCTTCCCAAATCTTGTAACTCCCTTCCATGGTGCAACACGTAACAATGCATGATCCCCAATATTAAATTTCACGTCCTTCCGATGAAGATCCGCATAACTCTTTTGTCGATCCTATGCCATTTGTATACGTTGTCGAATCGTTTGGATCTTTTCTGTAGTCATGCGTACTAATTCTGGTCCCAACAACGTTGCTTCTTCCACCTCGTCCCAGCATACTGGAGAACGACATTTTCTTCCATACAATGCCTCGAATGGAGCCACACCTATGCTCGCCTGATAACTGTTGTTGTAGGAGAATTCCACCAATGGTAGGTACTTATCCCAACTCCTTTTGAGATCTAGGACACAGAGTCTTAATAGATCTTCAAGAGTTTGAATAGTCCTCTCTGATTGTCCGTCCGTTTGAGGATGGTATGCCGAACTGAATCGTAAATCCGTGCCCATAGCTTTCTGCAAGCTAACCCAAAATCGTGAAGTGAATCTTGGGTCACGATCCGAAACTATGGATACTGGCATGCCATGCAATCTCACAATCTCATTTACGTACATACTAGCTAGACGTTCAAGGGAATAAGTCTCACGTATAGGCAAGAAATGGGCAGACTTGGTTAATCTATCAACAATGACCCAAATCGCATCTATGCCTTGAGAAACCTTGGGAAGACCTGTAACAAATCCATGGTAATGTGTTCCCACTTCTATTTCGGGATCTCAAGTGGTTGCAATAGACCCTTTGGCACTTAATGCTCCGCCTTTACACGTTGACAAGTTAAACACCTCGAGATAAACTCCGCGATCTCTCTTTTTATATTGCTCCACCAAAATATATGTCAAAGATCGTGATACATTTTGGTACTCCCAGGATGGATTGTAAACGGTGTGTTGTGTGCCTCCATCATGATTCAATGCTTCAAGTCAAAATTGTTAGGAACACAAAGTCTGGAGTTGACTCGAAGTATTCCTTCTTCATCGATTCTTGCTTCTGGAATAGCACCTTCTTGTGCTTTTTTCTTCATACGCATCATCTCCATGTCCGTAGTTTGCGCGGCTTTAACTTTATCAATTAAAGTCGGTTCTACTCGTATATTTGATATCATCATGTGGGTACTTGGAGCCTTCATCTCTATCTCCATCCTTTGCAAATCATACAAAATGGGCCTTTGTGTTAACACCATTGCACTCGTACTCGCGTATGATCTTCTACTCAATGCGTCAACTACCACGTTCGCTTTTCCAGGATGGTATGGTCAGAACAGGTTCCGAATGAGTCGCCTCTTAAGCTATTGGAAAATCTTCTTGCATTCCTCGCTCCATACGAATTTTGTATCTTTCTGAGTCAGCTAAGTTAACGAAGTAGCGATTCGAGAAAATCCTTCCACGAATCTCCGATAGTAACCAGTTAAGCCCAGAAAGCTACGTACTTTGGTCACCGACTTCGGTTGCTCTCAACTGTGATTCATATCCCAATCTTGGATAGCACGTCACAATGGCACCTATTGTTTTATCACCACACAAATATAGAGTCCCTTACGGAGAGTTTGGCTTTGGTGCATTCCACAAAGGAAGTCACCAGATAGAGGCTCGGGTACCAACTTCTATAGTTGGATTTTTAACTCCTGAAGTTCAATAGGAGCTATTCAATATGAGATTTTAGAAATGGATTTTGTATCGGGTTGAAGATCAATACAAAAATTCAATATCACGCTCTGGGTTAGGCCAGGAAATTCTTCAAGAAATACGTCAGGAAATTCACTAACAACAGAAATATCATTCAAATCTGATGTATTTTTGTTCAAGTCCATGACATGGACTAAGAAAGCTTGACATTCGTTTTTCAATAAACGAATGGCTTTGTGGCTTGGCATGACAGCGATTGATTTTAGTGGTTTGGTTGCTTGAATTTGCATAACAGGTTGGTTAGGAATATGAAAACAAACAACCTTACGAAAACAATCAATTTTGGCATGATGAGTAGTTAACCAATCAATTCCTAAAATCACATCAAAAGCAAGTATCTTTAAAGAGATAAGGTCAACAGGTAATATGATTGTGCCAACTTGGATTAAGCAAGATTTATAAACTGTAGATGTAATGAAAGTTTCTCCTAACGGAGTCTCCACAGATAGGTCAAAGTCTAATTTCTCCGGAGTCAAGTTTAAACGTTGAGCACAAGCAGGAGAGATAAAAGAATGGGTAGAATCGGTATCTAGTAAGATATAAACTTCGCAAGAATTTATAATTAACTAACCCGTTATACCTTCGTTCGGGTTCCTCGCATTTTGGCCAGTCACGACAAACGCTCTTCCAGGAACCGCTGATTTCGACTTATCCGGGACAGCCGTTGGAGTCACCATCCCCGTTGAACTTGGTTTTGCTACAAAGCAATCCTGAGCTATGTGGCCTTCCTTTTCACAGTTGTAACATACCTTGGATTGTTGTGGACAGTTTGGGCTGATATGTCCCTCTTTCCCGCATTTGTAACATCTAACTGGCGGTCGTTCTCCTCCCCTAGAATTTGTTGTTGGTGCTGGTGCAGCTGCTGATGTCTTCCCGTCATTGTTGAATCTCCTCTTTCTAAAATTTCCACTTGACTCACATCTCCTATTATCATGGCCACAATGACCACCCAAGTGGTTACTGCCTTTGTTCGTATTTTTCCCTCCTCGTTGGTTATCATCGCTCTAATGACTGCTGTCACCGGTATGACCCTGGTTGTGGTCCCTCGGTTGCACATACTCATTATCTCGCTCTAATAATTGAGTCCTGTTTACAACATCTGAATATAAAAAAAATTTATGAGAGATAAGATATTGCCGAATCTCGGGTTTTAGACCTCTTAGAAACATCCTTGTCATTCGTTCCTCATTTTCGACCAAATGAGGTGCAAACCTGGATAACTCTGCAAACTTCGCCTCGTACTGGGACACCGTCATGTTGTTTTGTTCCAGTCTGATAAACTACACCTCCTTCATATGACGAATACTTTCAGGAAAGTACTTGTCATTAAACAGTTTTTGAAATGTTTCCCAGGACATGTTGAGTGCGTCAGGCTGGGTACGCTTCTCAGACTCCCACCAGTAGTCTGCCTCACCGCGGAACATAAAGGTGGAAAATGGAACCTTCTGTTCCTCCGTGCATCCCAAGACATCGAATATCTTGGTAATTTGCTTGACCCACGTTTCCGCCATGATCGGATCTGGCTTTCCCTTAAATTCTGGTGGTCCCAATTCTTTGAACTGCTTGGCTGTGACAAACCGCGCGTTGTTATCATTTCCACCCGTATTCTGCACACGAGTCTCCCTTGTCTGATTTTGCATGAACTGCAAAAAGCTACTAAACATTCCATCATTCATCGTTTGCTCGGTAACGTTGTTTACAGGAGGAATATTGCCTTCCTGTTGCACGTTCCCCTGAGTGGTGATCAAAGGTGTCTCCACGATCTGATTTACTCCATTATTAACGTTCTCAGCTACCATTCTTAAATACTGCCATAAAACAAGGGTTAATAGTCATGTCATATATTATCCCTATACTCTGACCGACCAAATAAACACCAAATAAACTTAGTCAGGTCATACTAGCAAAGGAATTTCCCCGTCTCTCCCCTCCTAGTTCTTGTCTCACATCTCAGCCAGGGATCATATCCCTAAGCTCTGATACCAACTGTGACGCCCCCAAAATAGGTATACAACACCCACTCTGAGTCGCCAAATACATGGTATAGAAAGCAAACTACAACTTCAATAATACAATTGTCGTGCAAAATACGACAACACATACTGTGAGTTTAAATACAAATATTATCTTCTAGACAATATCCACACTCAAATAAGTCATCATTACAATTATTCAAACACTATTTTACAGAAATAGTGAGGATTGCTAAAACATCTTTCTAGAACCATTACTCCATACCCCGACTCGATCCTGCTATGTTCTCACCTCCTGAGAAGAAAAATGGAACAAAAAGGAAAAGGGTGAGCTCAACTAGCCCAGTAAAGAATATTATGACTAAGATAATATACAACAAATTATCATTAGTCTTCAACAGGCCAAAGATATTCAGTAATATCATCATTTAGGACTGAGGATGATGAAAAATATCTTAAAAAAAACGAATCCAGTGAGACAGAAGGACAAATAATAGGGATTCGTATAACAATTTATCCAAGATCAATAATACTTCATAATAATCAATTGTGAAGCAGAATTCAAAAATAAAGATCAAAACATGGATACAATCAAATATAGTAATCATAATAGACATCTTGGACAAAAAGAAAAAATTTTAATTTTCGGTGAATAGTGCCGTAATCGTGAATAGTGTCGTATACGTGAATAGTAACGTATATGTGAATAGTAACCCCGACACAAAAAGTTCTAAATTTGATAAAAAGTTCATATCAATATTTCGGCATAATGATATTGAAGAAAATATCATTTAAGAAGAAGATAATATCCCTTACCTCAAAATATCAGTACTTCTGGTCGGAATACCGGTATAAGGCTGAAAGAAACTTGTTCTGATGAATAGAAACTCTCAAAGTATCTAAATACTCACAAAATACACTCAATAATATAGAGAGAGAAAGAGAGAAAACTTATTTCTGGTGTGATTTTTAATTCTAACTTATCCCTCTATTTATAGGAAAATGTTAGCACGCCAAAGCAGACTTAACCTGCAACCTGATGGCTTTTCCTGCTACTATTCAAGCCTACCACATTTGAATAAAAATCTCGGCACATTTCTTCACCAACCAAGACTGGGGCCCACCAATTCTAGAATTTTCCGCTAAAATGACAAATTTCGCAACTTCTACAATTTCTGAACCAGACATCTCGTAAAATTCATAACAAATCATACATTCATTTTTAACGGTTCAAAATTTGTGGACATATACTAAACTTATATATGTATAGCATATCCAAATATTACCACGATCCAACGGTCGGATTAAAAATTATAACCCTCGCAAAATATCTCAAAAACCCTAATTGGATTTTCAATACCTCCGTTCCAACAAAAGTACAGATAAAACACCTCAACGTTAACTCCTTCATTTTTAACCACAATAAATATATCCAACATTTATATCCACATAAAATAAATATTTCCTTATCATATGAATCAATAGTTAATTATTCACAAACAATATTACAGAATCACATTTATAACAATCAGACCGTTCCCAGGAAAGAGGGGGCTTTCCAATAAGGATTTCTCCTTACTAGCGCGCAATTAGATGACCAAACCTCTCCTTAGACAGAACTTTCTAGACATTGCCAATAATGCTATCTAATAATATTATTTAAATAATATGAATTATTGATCTGATAATGAAAAATACTGTGCAGCAACAATTATTGAAATAACAATAATATAAAATATCAACACAGCAATTATTGAATCAATAAAATAAAATATTGAACAGTAACTACTGTAACAATTATTGAGTAGTGCCTTCTTACGTAAGAATCAATAATTGGTGCAATACCGTGTGCTACTGTATTTTAACCACTAGGTATTCCAACAGTATTAACGGTAACAACTACGCCGTTAATTATAAACAACTTATAACTTCATCCAATCGCTTTCCGTTATGAGGCCCACACAAGGCTGCGCCGTCGTACGAATATTCCCCGACAGAAAGAATATTCCACGACCACACGAATATTCACCGACCAAAAATGATTATTTTATAACCACTTGCTTATTTGAAATATTTGCGCATTTTACCCATAACTAACCACATTAATCAAATCAACCCTTTCTATTTCAGAATAATAAATAGAAGAAATTTAATTTCATTTATTAATAAGTTGGGGTCTTACACAAAACACAAATTATAAGGATCCAAAGTAGATAACTAGCAACTGTTCTTCATTTCTGAAAAACCCAAAAATAAAGAACAACACTGTCAGACTTTTTGGAGGCTTAGATCTCTCTGGTATGTTGTTGTATGGCCATGAAACTAATTGGTAATGGTAGTATTACACTTTCACTACATGATTAATATCTTAGAAAGCCCAGAAACCTTAGAACCAAAGATCTAGAACTGGTCAAACCTACTACCCTGCGAACTGAGTTTGAAGATCTGGGCAGTCTCAAGAACACTCAAGAACGCCTATAGCGACGGTTCTGTCACTATAGGCACCCTTTAGTGACACTTAAATTAGAAAATTAATTATTTTATTAAATAATTAGAGAAAAATGATTTTTAATTATGAAAAATACAAAATAAATTCCTAAAAATTATTTTAAAGCCTAAAAATAGGATTTTTAATAATTTTGAATATATTTCATTAATAATGAGTATTTTTGGAATATTAATAGTATTTAATTTATTTAATTATAATATTAAATAAATTACTTAAAAATAATTTTAATACTTAAAAAATTATTTAAAAATATATTATAGTATAAGAAAATATTTTAAGTTATTTTTAATAACTTTTAATATTTTGTGATGAATTTAATTAATAAATTAATATTAACAGTGATTGATTTATTTAATAATTATATTAAATAAATTATAGAAAAATAGAATTAATGATTTAAAAATCATATAAAAATGATTTAAAGGGTATAAAAATATTTTTAAATTATAAAATATAATTTTTAATATTTTATCATGAAAAATTTTAATATTTTAATATTAATGACAGTTATTTAATAATGGTTTTAATTGCTTTAAAATCATTTAAAAGCAATAATAAAGTATTAGAAATACTTTAAGATATTATAAATTATTTATAATATTATGACGTGTGTTTCATTAATATTTGATATTAAATAAATATTAATGATAATAGAATTAAGTGGTATTTAAATCATATAAATATGATATTAATGATTGAAAAATCATGATAAATGATAATAATTATTTGAAAAATTATTATGAGGCTGTGAAAAATATTTTGACTGAATAATAAGATAATTGTGAAACGTTTAGACAGAGTCTTCGGGATATTAAGCTCGATAATTATCCGATTAGGCAATCGGTAGGTCAAATTGTACCGAACTCAACTCAGGCTGTAATAGTTTGACTTGATACTAGGTCTTATGTGTTTTATAGACTGATAGGATTATGTGATAATATATTTAGGTTATTTTATAATTGTATATTGTAAGACCCCGAATTTTATGACATAAAAGTATTCAATTTTTCTTATAATTACAATTCAGTAAATGGTTAAATTGATAAAAGTTTAAAGTTATGAGTGAAATATGATTTTTTTTCAAAATAAGCAAGTGGTTATAAAATAATCATTGTTGTCGGGGAATATTCGTTTGGTCGTGGAATATTCTTTCTGTCGAGGAATATTCGTACGACGGCGCAGCTATTTGTGGGCCCCCATAACGAATAACTGTCGGATAAAAAAAATGACAAATTTGAGTTTTTACAAATAACGACGTAGTTGTTACCGATAACACTGTTGGAATACTCGGTGGTTAAAATACAGTAATACGCGTTATTGCATAGTAGCACACGGTATTGCATAGTATTTTTGAAATTATTGATTCTTACGTAAGAAGGCACTACTCAATAATTGTCACAGTAATTACTGTTCAATATTTTATTTTATTGATTCAATAATTGCTGCGTTGATATTTTAAATTATTGTTGTTTCAATAATTGTTGCTGCACAGTATTTTCCTTTATCAGATCAATAATTCATATTATTTGAATAATATTATTAGATAACATTATTGGCAATGTCTAGAAAGTTTTGTCTAAGGAGAGGTTTGGTCATCTAATTGCGCGCCAGTAAGGAAAAATCCTTATTGGAAAGCCCCCTCTTTCCTGGGAACGGCCTGGTTGTCATAAATGTGATTCTGTAATATTATTTGTGAATAATTAATTATTGATTCATATGATAAGAAAATATTTATTTTATGTGGATATAAATGAGGGATATATTTTTGTAGTTAAAAATGAAGGAGTTAATGTTGAGGTTTTTATCAGTATTTTTATCGGAATGGAGGTATTAAAAATTAGGGTTTTTGAGATATTTTGCGGGGGTTATAATTTTTAATCCGACCGTTGGATCGTGGTAATTTTTGGATATGTTATACATATATAAGTTGAGTATATGCCCACAAATTTTGAACCGTTAAAAATGAACGTATGATTTATTATGAATTTTACGAGATGACTGGTTCAGAAATTGTTAAATTTTCGGAGTTTATCATTTTGATAGAAAATTCTAGAATTGGTGGGCCCCACTTGTGGTTGGTGAAGAAATGTGCTGAATTATATTTCAAATGTGGTGGGTGGGAATAGTAGCAGGTAAAGCCATCAGGTTGCAGGTCAAACCTACCAAAATTTTCCTATAAATAGAGGGCTAAGTTAGAATTGAAAATCACACCAGAAACATAAGCTTTCTCTTTTTCTCTCTCTATATTATGAAGCATATTTTGTGAGTATTTAGATACTTTGAGAGTTGCTATTCAGTGCAAGTTTCCTTCGGCTTTGCATACCGATCAGAAGTACTGCTCTTTTGAGGTAAGGGATAGTAAGGGATCGTAAGGGATAGTAAGGGATTTTAAGGGTTGTTATGATTTTCAGCTTCGTAATTTTTCTGAACTTCAAAAATTCTGGAAAAATTTGAAATGATATTTTGATGAGTTTTATTGATTGTGTCCAAAAATGGTGATTTTTGGATGTATAGATTGAGAGTTATGAATTTTATGAGAAAAGACTATTTTAAAAGTAACCGCTTATAATTCCTTGTGGTTAACTCCAAAATTGATGAAATTTTTATTGGGAGTACATGTATATGATAGAAGTATACTCTGTAAATTTTAGAATTTTTAGACAAAAGTACAATTTTTGATAAATGTCTAAATATTCGGCTATTTTGGCCATATGAAAAATAGTAAATGACTTTTAAAAATTCTGAGAAAAATATATGTTCACTATGGGACTATATTATGCTAAATCCCAGAAAAGAAATATTTTTAGAACGGATTTGGTATTTTTCATGAAAATAGTCTAGTTATGAGAAAATGAATTAAATATGTTATGTGAAGTAAGAAAATTGGAAAATAGGATTTTATGGCTTGAGAATCCTATATATGAGGTATATGCAGATTTTTGATGAGAGTTTTGGTTATTGATGATGAAATCTTATGAGTTTGACATTTTGAAATGATTAAATGCATTATTTTAGTAAAGTATAAACAATTAAAATAAATTGTTTATAAATTTAAGAAATGTTATTCTTTCAATATCATTATACCGAAATATTGGTATAGATTTTATTGTAGAATTTCTACGTTTTTGAGTCGGGGTTACTATTCACGAGTTTACTATTCACGAGTTACTATTCACGAGTTACTATTCACGAGTTACTATTCACGACAACATTGGTTTCTTTTTCTGACCAAATTATAGTTGGTTTATGAATATTACTCTTGAGATTAAATCTATATGTTGATCATATTATTTTTATCATCATATATAACATTTTTATAACCCTGATGTTGAAATTCTCTTTCACTGTAGTGTAAAGATGGGTAGATTATTGGTATGATCATGACTAGGGTCCTCTTTGGCCTGTAGTGCAAAGTTGAATTGTGACTGGTATGATCATGACCATTGAATTTATAATTGAATATCTTAAGCTTAAGTGCAAAGGTGAATTGATCAACATGGTTATAATTATTGTTTATATAAATTCTGAAATGATTATATATTTCTTTGAGATATGAATATATTTGGCCTGTAGTGCAAATATGAATTGTTGATGAATATCTTTGGCATGTAGTGCAAAGATGGCCTGTTGATGAATATCTTTGGCCTGTAGTGCAAAGATGAACTGTTGTTGAATATCTTTGGCCCGTAGTGCAAAGATGGTTTGTTGATGAATATCTTTGGCCCGTAGTGCAAAGATGGTTTGTTGATGAATATCTTTGGCCCGTAGTGCAAAGATGGATTTGTTAGTATGATTATAAATAGGAATTGTGATTTGGTATAACCATGATCTTTGATGTTTCAGGTAAAGACAGGTGATGAAAATATTCTTCGTCCTAGGTGCGAAGAAAAATTTATAGTCACAATTATGATTATGAGTTATTCATATGATTGTGGAAAGGAACTGTTGAGTGATGTTACATGGATAAAACATTGTTGGTGGATTTTTAACATGGAGAAGATAATAGACTTTATAGTCTATTTGACTCTTCTAATGGATTGCTCGTTCCGCTGCAACTATGGTTGAAATTTTTTATCATCTACCATATGTTCTAAATCTCTGATTTATTATTGATGAAGACTATTGATAATTTATTTATCTTTAGTCATGATATTCTTTACTGAGCTAGTTGTGCTCACCCTTTTGCTTCACATTTCCTTTCAGGTAATAAGAGTGTAGCTGGGTCGAGCGGGGGTAACAAGGGAATAGAACGGTGGTCATCATTTAGTAGTTATATTTGGTGAAGAAAATAGGGTGAGGCGAACCCAACGTTGGAAGGGTGTTTTGTCACTATCATACAAGATGTCTAATGACATACAACCTCGTGTCATCATAGGACAGGGTTGTGCTCATCCACTTGCTGAGTATATCTATGGGCACTACCTATATAATCTTGGTGTTTGTTTGAAGTATAATTCTCAATTAGAGACAGTGGAGATAATGATAAGTCAAGAGAAGACTCACCATTGGGAAGAATATGATAGTAATCTTCTCGTTTTTCTTTGGGGTCTATTGGGTCAACCAAGGATAATTTTGTGGCCATATGATATCTATCATAACCTAGACGCGTGGCCTCCCATGTACGAAGGTTTCCTTGAGCACTTTCCAAAGATTCTAATTTCTAAAACAGTTTTTGACTATACCTTTATGTAAGGTGTTATTGTGAGGTGATGTCCACGGTTGGAACATGAGTCACATTTGGTATATATTTGTATCCAAACTCACAGCATATGTGTTGTTGTATTTTGCACGACAATTATTGTAATAAAGTTGTAGCTGTTTTCTGTACCATGTATTTGGCGACTCAGAATAGGTTGGATGGAATGGACCTATTTTGGGGTCGTTACATTTGGTATCAGAGCTTAGGGATATGATCTCTGGCGGAGATCGGAGAATATAACTAGGAGGGGAGAGATGAGTAAAACCTTCGCTAGTGTGTCCTACCAAAGCTTATTTGTTGGTCAGTCATAATATCGGGATATTATGTGGTATGTTAATTTGTTAAATTAACCCTTGTTTTGAAGCTGTATTCTAGAATGATATTTGAAATACAGGAGATGAGCAATAGAGAAATTATGATGACAGGGAAGATGGAATCTGAAATGAAAGGAAGGTATTCTCAACTCTTTGAAATACCAGGTACGTAAATTTCGGGGACGAAATTTCATAAGGAGGGGAGATTGTAAGACCCCGAATTTTATGACATAAAAGTATTCAATTTTTCTTATAATTACAATTCAGTAAATGGTTAAATTGATAAAAGTTTAAAGTTATGAGTGAAATATGATTTTTTTTCAAAATAAGCAAGTGGTTATAAAATAATCATTGTTGTCGGAGAATATTCGTTTGATCGTGGAATATTCTTTCTGTCGAGGAATATTCGTACGACGGCGCAGCTATTTGTGGGCCCCCATAACGAATAACTGTCGGATAAAAAAAACGACAAATTTGAGTTTTTACAAATAACGACGTAGTTGTTACCGATAACACTGTTGGAATATCCGGTGGTTAAAATACAGTAATACGCGTTATTGCACAGTAGCACACGGTATTGCATAGTATTTTTAAAATTATTGATTCTTACGTAAGAAGGCACTACTCAATAATTGTCACAGTAATTACTGTTCAATATTTTATTTTATTGATTCAATAATTACTGCGTTGATATTTTATATTATTGTTGTTTCAATAATTGTTGCTGCACAGTATTTTCCTTTATCAGATCAATAATTCATATTATTTGAATAATATTATTAGATAACATTATTGGCAATGTCTAGAAAGTTTTGTCTAAGGAGAGGTTTGGTCATCTAATTGCGCGCCAGTAAGGAAAAATCCTTATTGGAAAGCCCCCTCTTTCCTGGGAACGGCCTGGTTGTCATAAATGTGATTCTGTAATATTATTTGTGAATAATTAATTATTGATTCATATGATAAGAAAATATTTATTTTATGTGGATATAAATGAGGGATATATTTTTGTGGTTAAAAATGAAGGAGTTAATGTTGAGGTTTTTATCAGTATTTTTGTCGGAATGGAGGTATTAAAAATTAGGGTTTTTGAGATATTTTGCGGGGGTTATAATTTTTAATCCGACCGTTGGATCGTGGTAATTTTTGGATATGTTATACATATATAAGTTGAGTATATGCCCACAAATTTTGAACCGTTAAAAATGAACGTATGATTTATTATGAATTTTACGAGATGACTGGTTCAGAAATTGTTAAATTTTCGGAGTTTATCATTTTGATAGAAAATTCTAGAATTGGGGGGCCCCACTTGTGGTTGGTGAAGAAATGTGCTGAATTATATTTTAAATGTGGTGGGTGGGAATAGCAGCAGGTAAAGCCATCAGGTTGCAGGTCAAACCTACCAAAATTTTCCTATAAATAGAGGGCTAAGTTAGAATTGAAAATCACACCAGAAACATAAGCTTTCTCTTTTTCTCTCTCTATATTATGAAGCATATTTTGTGAGTATTTAGATACTTTGAGAGTTGCTATTCAGTGCAAGTTTCCTTCGGCTTTGCATACCGATCAGAAGTACTGCTCTTTTGAGGTAAGGGATAGTAAGGGATCGTAAGGGATAGTAAGGGATTTTAAGGGTTGTTATGATTTTCAGTTTTGTAATTTTTCTGAACTTCAAAAATTCTGGAAAAATTTGAAATGATATTTTGATGAGTTTTATTGATTGTGTCCAAAAATGGTGATTTTTGGATGTATAGATTGAGAGTTATGAATTTTATGAGAAAAGATTATTTTAAAAGTAACCGCTTATAATTCCTTGTGGTTAACTCCAAAATTGATGAAATTTTTATTGGGAGTACATGTATATGATAGAAGTATACTCTGTAAATTTCAGAATTTTTAGACAAAAGTACAATTTTTGATAAATGTCTAAATATTCGGCTATTTTGGCCATATGAAAAATAGTAAATGACTTTTAAAAATTCTGAGAAAAATATATGTTCACTATGGGACTATATTATGCTAAATCCCAGAAAAGAAATATTTTTAGAATGATTTGGTATTTTTCATGAAAATAGTCTAGTTATGAGAAAATGAATTAAATATGTTATGTGAAGTAAGAAAATTGGAAAATAGGATTTTATGGCTTGAGAATCCTATATATGAGGTATATGCAGATTTTTGATGAGAGTTTTGGTTATTGATGATGAAATCTTATGAGTTTGACATTTTGAAATGATTAAATGCATTATTTTAGTAAAGTGTAAACAATTAAAATAAATTGTTTATAAATTTAAGAAATGTTATTCTTTCAATATCATTATACCGAAATATTGGTATAGATTTTATTGTAGAATTTCTACGTTTTTGAGTCGGGGTTACTATTCACGAGTTTACTATTCACGAGTTACTATTCACGAGTTTCACGAGTTACTATTCACGACAACATTGGTTTCTTTTTCTGACCAAATTATAGTTGGTTTATGAATATTACTCTTGAGATTAAATCTATATGTTGATCATATTATTTTTATCATCATATATAACATTTTTATAACCCTGATGTTGAAATTCTCTTTCACTGTAGTGTAAAGATGGGTAGATTATTGGTATGATCATGACTAGGGTTCTCTTTGGCCTGTAGTGCAAAGTTAAATTGTGACTGGTATGATCATGACCATTGAATTTATAATTGAATATCTTAAGCTTAAGTGCAAAGGTGAATTGATCAACATGGTTATAATTATTGTTTATATAAATTCTGAAATGATTATATATTTCTTTGAGATATGAATATCTTTGGCATGTAGTGCAAAGATGGCCTGTTGATGAATATCTTTGGCATGTAGTGCAAAGATGGCCTGTTGATGAATATCTTTGGCCTGTAGTGCAAAGATGAATTGTTGTTGAATATCTTTGGCCCGTAGTGCAAAGATGGTTTGTTGATGAATATCTTTGGCCCGTAGTGCAAAGATGGTTTGTTGATGAATATCTTTGGCCCGTAGTGCAAAGATGGATTTGTTAGTATGATTATAAACAGGAATTGTGATTTGGTATAACCATGATCTTTGATGTTTCAGGTAAAGACAGGTGATGAAAATATTCTTCGTCCTAGGTGTGAAGAAAAATTTATAGTCACAATTATGATTATGAGTTATTCATATGATTGTGGAAAGGAACTGTTGAGTGATGTTACATGGATAAAACATTGTTGGTGGATTTTTAACATGGAGAAGATAATAGACTTTATAGTCTATTTGACTCTTCTAATGGATTGCTCGTTCCGCTGCAACTATGGTTGAAATTTTTATCATCTACAATATGTTCTAAATCTCTGATTTATTACTGATGAAGACTATTGATAATTTATTTATCTTTAGTCATGATATTCTTTACTGAGCTAGTTGTGCTCACCCTTTTGCTTCACATTTCCTTTCAGGTAATAAGAGTGTAGCTGGGTCGAGCGGGGGTAACAAGGGAATAGAACGGTGGTCATCATTTAGTAGTTATATTTGGTGAAGAAAATAGGGTGAGGCGAACCCAACATTGGAAGGGTGTTTTGTCACTATCATACAAGATGTCTAATGACATACAACCTCGTGTCATCATAGGACAGGGTTGTGCTCATCCACTTGCTGAGTATATCTATGGGCACTACCTATATAATCTTGGTGTTTGTTTGAAGTATAATTCTCAATTAGAAACAGTGGAGATAATGATAAGTCAAGAGAAGACTCACCATTGGGAAGAATATGATAGTAATCTTCTCGTTTTTCTTTGGGGTCTATTGGGTCAACCAAGGATAATTCTGTGGCCATATGATATCTATCATAACCTAGACGCGTGGCCTCCCATGTACGAAGGTTTCCTTGAGCACTTTTCAAAGATTCTAATTTCTAAAACAGTTTTTGACTATACCTTTATGTAAGGTGTTATTGTGAGGTGATGTCCACGGTTGGAACATGAGTCACATTTGGTATATATTTGTATCCAAACTCACAGCATATGTGTTGTTGTATTTTGCACGACAATTATTGTAATAAAGTTGTAGTTGTTTTCTGTACCATGTATTTGGCGACTCAGAATAGGTTGGATGGAATGGACCTATTTTGGGGTCGTTACATATATAACAGTAATATATTGTGATAATATTATTCTAATATTTGGATATCGGTATTATTTATATTAGGTCTTCAGACAAAGCGATATAGGTTGTGTAACGGTAATGAACGGTACGGGCACGTTTCTTATACTCACTTATTGTGTAAGTTTTCTCTAACTCGACCTTGAGTTTTTATTTCATATATGTTTGTGATTAATCATTGCTGATTATCATGTCAATGAATTGTTGAATCGCACTTTGTGCATATTGCATGTGTTCATCAGGTATGAAAGGCTGATCACATTCATTACCATTCGGTCCAGATATAGTTGTTCATGTTCAATTGTTCGTTCAGCTATGAAAATTTGTTCATGCTAGTTCTCAATTATATTGTAGAATTTTAGCCAGCTTATTGTTCAATTCTTTCTATCATGATATATCTTTAATTTATTAAACTTAAACTTGATGGGCAAACTTGTTGCTCACCCTTGCTATATCATGATAAACATTGCAAATAAGGACGAATACGTTGGATACTGGAAAAGTCAAATACAAGTCCAGCTTTAAATTATGTGTGAAGATAAATTTGTAACAGTAATGTATAATAATAACATTATATGTCGGATAGGATATTGATTCAGATATTAGATAAAGGTTCTCGACCTTGGGGATTTATGTGTAAATTTTAATGTATAAACAATTTATATTTATATCTTCCGCAATAGTTATAGAATTGATGTACCAGATCTGTGGTGATTGGGACCCGGATTTGGGGACGTCACATAAGAAGTAAACTGATGTAGTTGTTTTTTTTATTATTGAAGTTTTATAAAATTTAGTTATTTTCCTGGTGGATTCCAGTTTATCCTAGAGTTTACGTTAGTAAACTCTTATACTACCATTTTGCGTTAACTGGTATCAAAACTTAGGATTTGCCTTGTTCGATAGCCAACAAAGATGACAGAAAAGCTAATCATGACGACGCTGGTCGTAAGGATTGTAACAGTTGTAACCCGAGCAAATTTTGTAATAACAATTATGAATATTTATCGAATAAAATAAAAATATTTTAATGGGAATTATTTTTAGTATAATTTATTTGGTGTAATTATGTTACCCAAATCTATTTGGGTTATTAATATATTTTTGGTGCGTAATTTTAGTACGCTAATAGGTTAGGAATATAACTAGTCCAATTAAAAGAATTAAATTCAATTTACTTGATAAAAGGCTAAATTAGAATTCTAATTAAAATGATAAAATTTGAGTGTAAGAAATAAAGTATTGAGAATGTGTGGGAATTAGATGTTCAATTTAATTTCAGAATAAACCTAATTTAAATCCAATTTGTAATATAAGAATTAGTCAAATGGGTAGATAAATGGGATATAATTATCAGATATAATTGGAGAGGTGTAACAGATAATTAATTTATCAGTCAATTATTCATGTTTTAATTAGAATTTAGCTAGAACGAATAAAAAATCCTTGAAACGTCTCCAACATTTCTCAACTGCTAAGTCCTTTCATTCCCTCTCCCTGTAATGCTCATTGAACCCAAATGTAAAACACGTATTCTTTCATTCTTTAGTTTATTTGCTAAGTTAAGTAAGGCAATGTTCATATAGAGAGTGGGATTACAGTGAGTTGAAGTATAGTGTCTGGAAAATCAAGGAGAAACAAGGAGGAGATTGAGCAAACATTCTACATCATCTAATTAAACTAGGGAAGATTTAAGAGGTAAGAAAGAAATTCTAAGGCTTTAAATTTTCTTTTCTTAAGTTTTCAGTTTGAGTTGTTATTTGATTATATAGGTTGGAAAAGAATTCAATTATGTGGTTTCAATTGATTGATGGTTTGTTAGTATCATTCACAAGTGGAATCAAATCAATCAAATCTGAATCTGTGTGAAAGAGAAAGAAATGGACCTTTAGGACTGATTTTAGACATTTTGGTCTATTTTAGTGATTTTATAGTTTTGTTGTTATGTTTAAAATTTTAGTTTGAAATATGTATGTTATACTCCTCTGAGATTAGAAGATTTTCCAATTTGAATGAACTAAAACGGATTGAAAACAAATCCGTGGTGGAAAATTTAGTAAAACATGTTAAAATATGAAAATCTAGCATGAACACTAAAATTGAGTCATTTAAAATGATTTGTTAAGTTTCGCCGAGGTATGGGAAAGGTGTGTTCGTAAGTAAACAAATGGAGAGTTTTATGTGGTCGATGGTTACTTGTTCCGTGGAAATCAGTTATATATTCCTCGGGGTTCTTTGAGAGAGAAACTGATTCGAGAATTACATGGAGGAAGTTTGTGTGGTCACTTGGGACGTGACAAGGCCATCAGTGGCATAGCTGAACGGTATTATTAGCCTCAGTTGAAACACGATGTTGGTAACTTTGTTCGTAAATGCTATGTTTGTCAGACTACTAAGGGTCAAGCTCAAAATACTGGTCTATACATGCCTCTGCCTGTACCGAGTATCATATGGGAGGATTTGTCGATGGATTTTGTTTTGGATCTTCCATGAACTCAGCGAGGGGTGGACTCTATGTTTGTTGTGGTTGACAGGTTCTCTAAGATGGGGCATTTTATCCCTTGTCGAAAGACATCTGATGCATCTCATGTTGCTCAACTATTTTTTCGAGAAGTGGTTCGTTTACATAGGATTCCTCAGTCTATCAGCTCTGATAGGGTTTCAATGTTTCTTAGCCATTTTTAGGTTACATTGTGGTGGCGGATGGATACTACTCTAAAATTTAATAGCACTACGCACCCGCAGACTGAAGGGCAAGCTGAGAATCTGAACCGAACATTGGTAAATTTATTTTTGGAGCATTTGTGGGGATAAACCTAAATAGTGGGATGTGGCACTGGCACAAGCTGAGTTCGCGTATAATAAAGCAGTTCACACTGCTACTTGTAAATCTCCTTTTACTTTAGTGTATCTGAAACCTCATAAGCATGCATTAGACCTGACCCGTCTTCCTGAGGTTGCTGGAGCAAGTGTTGCTACCGAAAACATGGCTGAGCAGGTCCGCGATGTTCATGCTGAAGTGAAAGCATGGTTGAAGGAGAAGAATGTGAAGTATAAAGCCGCAGTAGATGTCAAGAGGTGTAAGAAATTGTTTGCGGAGGGTGATCAGGTTATGGTGTTTCTACGTAAGGAAAGGTTCTCCGTCGGTTCCTATAAGAGTATTCACAACAGCTTTCCTAATAAACTTTTTATCCCCAACTTTAAAGAATATATCAACAAATCATTATCCAACAGTTTCTTTATCCATATTTAACTCTCTATTTTAATCTCTATATAAGATTTTACTCCCCAGAATGAGGGAGTCAAAAGATCGTTCTCTATATATGCAAAATGACATTTCACACCTTCATTTAATTGGACAACTCATCCATGATACACGTCTTGACATTATTATCACACGACTTTTTTACTACTTCGTTTTCAAATTATAAAATTAATATTGACTTATTTTTTAAAAATTAATTTCAAACGTATTCAAATTTAAAATTGATATAAATTTATTTAATTTATGTCCATATAATTATAAATATTATAAAAGTACTATTAATTATAAAATTTATTATTTTCAAAATTTAAATTAAATTAATCATATTAATTTTAAATTTAAAAATACCGCAAATTAACTTTTTAAAAGTTAATATTGATCTTATGTATATTTGCAGTTACAATCCATTCAATACTCACTCCATAAATTACTTAAAATTTAAAATAAAATAAAAGTTATTTTACAGTAGAATACAATTGATAAATTATACTCTCTCTTTTTTTATAAATTATAAGATTATTATTAATTTTTATAAATCAATTTGATGCATTCTCAAACTTAATTTTTTTTTAAGAATTGTAAAAATAATAAATTTTATAAGTAATAGTTTTTTTTCTAAATAAGTAACAATATGTGATGATTAAATTTATATTAATTTTAAATTTAAAAATATCACATACTTACTTCAAAAAAGATTAATAAATTAATAGCGATTTTATAATTAAAAACAAGAGGTTGTAATATATAACATCTATCATAAACTCTAACGCATGAAGCCGATACAAATGTCAAATATTTATAACGGTCAAAACATGTTTTGACTGTTGAAACTTTAAAATTTCAAATTTCATTATTTAAGAAATCAATCTAAAGAATCTGTTGGGTACATAGTGAAAAAATTGAGATAAAGAAACTATTGTGAATGTTCTAACAAGTTAAAGCCAAGGAAGTATGGTCCGTACAAGGTGATTAAGAAGATCAATGACAACGCCTACGTAGTCGACTTGCCTACAAATATAAACATTTCTCATACTTTCAATGTTGCTGATCTTTATGAGTTTTGTGACGATGTACCACTTTATCCAAATTATAACTCGTGGTCAAGTTCTTCGCAGGTGGGAATGATTGATGTAAGACAACATTGGAGTTTGAAGAAGACTTGGATAGAAAATTGGGTAAACGAGCTGAGGCAAAGAAAAGAGCCTATGTTTTCATTTCCAACTCTAATTAGAAGATATATTAGATAGGATTTTATTTCCAAGTTAAATACTTATTTCTTTGTGAGTTTAGGATTTCTTTGTTAGTATAAATAAGGAGTAAAATGATGAAATTGGTTTTTTTATTATTGAACTTTTATAAAATTTACATATTTTTCTGCGTATTCCGGTTTATCCTAGAGATTACGTTAGTAAACTTTTATACTTCTGTTCTGCACCATAAGCTTTCCTAGCTCTCCCTTATTTATCAGTTCAATGTTTAGTGTACTCTTATTAGTCTAATAAAATGGTGTCCTCCAACTTAAACAATTGACTCAGCAATCATGTATTGAGCTTATATATATTACTCTGCATCCCCACATTATATATCTAATACATACATACAAATGTATTATAATTACATATATTCTAATTATTAACCAAAATTAGATAATTATACATTTATAATATATATAAAAATTACTTTACTAATTATGAAGTTAAATTTATAATTAAATAAACACTTGAAATGTAACGAATCAATTAGTTAAATAATTAATATTTATTTCATTAATTATTTAAATAGCGCATCTAGGCTACATAATTAAATCTTTCTGGCTTCCTTCCATAAATTGTTTTTAAACAATTTATTCAATATATATTTATTCATTAATCAAATGATTCATTTAATTTATATGTACTTGGCACATCTATTATGTCATTAATAACATTACATAATATAAGTTACTTCCTCATATAATTAAATAATTTCTTATTTAATTATTACTTTAACAATTAAATCATTTCACTAATACTCAAATGATTGATTCAATCACACTACCCTTTAGAATTTAAATAGTTACTTTCGCGTTGTCTCACAAGACTTAATATTTTAGCTACAGTATTCATAATATCGACTTTAGCATTCACCGATTAATCAACATAAGTCGATCAATTTCTTACTTCATTTTCATTTCTCAATTAGTTTAAACTAATAATATTAATGGTTCCATTTATTTACTATAAATATCATACATATATTTATATTTAATTTCAATTTATTCGTAAAACACATTTCAAAATAAATTTTTTATTTTATTTATGATATATACATAGTGCAAATATCCTCGAATATTACAATACCCACCTAAACTCACATTACTGAGTATATGATTATTGGTAATAGAAAATGGTCATATTGTATCATTTCTGTTTGGTAGTATATATATGATTATCAGTAATTGTTATTGTGAGTGTTAAAGTATGAATTCAAAGTTACTAGGTATATTTTTTTTTATAATATTTATCTTTTACTAAAATATCTTTGTACTAATGTGACAACACGGAAATTCAAATTGTCCAGAATTTAAGTTTAAAGAATTAGTTATTAATAAAATGAATTTTTATTAATAATATTATATATGTGCTATATGTTTATTAATCGTTCTAGAACCTAGGATGATTATAATACGGGAGGATTCTGGCTATGAGCTAGATTGAACGAGTAAGAATTTTCAAGACGAAAATAAAATTTTTCCCGGAACAAATAAATTTGCGAGGAAAAAGACGAAATAGGCACTATTCACCCGACGAAACTCTAAGGGTTAGGGTTTGAATAACCTAAGCCTTTTCGAGAGTTCGGTATGTCGAAATGACATTCCGTCGAAAGATTTGACGTTAATATATCGTGAAAAGTTAAGTACGCCGATAAAAATTTTTCTCAAAAAACGTGTAGAAATTAGACGAAATAAAAACAACGAAAAGTACTGTTATGTATTTTTCATTCGTTTAACTACGTTAGGAGAAAACGTGAAGGAAAACGCTTATCATCAAAAAGTGTTTTTCAGTTTTTCAAAGTTCCGAAGAATGCGTAAAAGTTAATCTGTAAAGGAAAGATGAAATAACAAAAAATATTTGGATTCCGAGAATCGCAGTTTTTCTAACTGTCAGACGAATTCTGCAAGACGGAAGCATGAAGCTTCCAAGTGAAACTTCGTGAATAGTAAGGAGGTTTAGTAAGGAGGTGGAAATAGTAACTTTGAGGCGAAATAACTATTTTGCCCCTAGCCTTGGTTTTTTATAAAAGGAGAGCCTTAGCTCATTTGTTGGTGATTTTGAAAATCACCAACACTTGAGAGAGAGAGAGAGAGAGAGAGAGAGAGAGAGTTCGGATGAGGAGGAAAAGGAAGAGGAAAAGCTAGCCCGAGTGCAAACTTTGTCCAACGGAAGAAGATTAAAGAAGAAAAGTAATCCAAAACCTAGTTTAATCTAAATTTTCTTTAAGTTTTTTATTTTAAAAACATAGCTTAGTGAGAATAGAAGTAAAAGATGTTAAGAATGATTTTTATATGGTTGAAATCATGAGAAAATGAAGAAATAAGAATTAGAAGTTTAGTTTATAAATTTCTTAAGGAAGTATGATTTTTGTAATGAATTTGAACGATCCGAATAAATCATATGAACGATTCGGTGAAATAAGTAAGGAATGGTGTTTTATAACACCAAATTCCAAGAAAAAGTGAAATTGTAATCAAATTATGGATTAAAAATGAAGAACGAGCGAAGAACGCGATGAACACGTGAAGAACGCGAACCAATGTAGTTATAACTTATTGTTGATGGACAAGTTTAAAATCATCGCGTATAAATTAGATGCTTATTTCTTGGTTAGGAATGATAGAAACGTTCATGAAGAACGGATTGAACTTAGCTATAACGAAGTTATGGCGAAAATTTTGTAAAAGACAAATGAGAAGTAAATAGTATGTAAATGAACCCGAATGTGCAAGGTTTCATAAGAATGTAAGAGATCGTAGAAAAAGTGAGTCATGGACTCAAGAACGAACGAGTTTCGAGTTCGGATGACCGAATTACAGACGAATTAACGAAGAACGTTAATAACGTAAAACAAATGAAGGATGAAATTTAAGCCAATTGAATGGCATGTTAACGAATTCAGAATGAAGTTCTGTCTGAAGGAAGTTGAAGTACGTAATGAGAGTAAGAAAATAGCTTTGGAACGACCTCGTTCCGAGTTATAACGAAGAAGTTATGAGATTATGAAGTAAGCGTCTCAAACATGTTCAAGACTTATAAAAATTTTCAAAGTTTTGGAGCTGGCGCTGCAGCGCCAGCTATGCCTTGGGAAGAGGCGGCGCAACGCCAAGCTGGGCGCAACGCCAAGCTGGGCAATCCACTACTGCTAAGTCGCGCTGCAACGTGAGAAAGAAGGAAGGAGCCGGCGCCGCAGCGCCGGTGCAGGACAAAACCCAGTGAAGAGCTTTTAATTGCTCAACTTCTGGGGGAAGTGTAAGGAAAGATAATGAACATATAGTTGTAACACTTAAAAAAGTAATTTAAACCTTTAATGAAGGTTGAACAGAAAGATTGAACGAGATTAAAAGACAAAGAATGTAAACGCAACGTAGTTGCGATGAACGAATGGTCTTAGCATACAACGAACCGTATGGTTTCGACATTAAGAAAGAATAATGAACGTGGGGTTCATGTATTGGGTAACAAATGAGAGCAATTAAAACTTTAGGTAAAGGTTGAATGGGAGTTTAAGAGACGAGCAACGTGAAGGCAAAATATGTAAATGATTCTCGTGAATCATATTCGCGTTGAACGAACGTTCTAAGTATACATTGGTTGTATGACTTAAACATTGACGAAGGTAGTAAGTAAGATATGAAATTATCAAGAAAGCCATAACGAACGGTAACAAGATTAATGAAAGTCCAAATGTGAGTCGGATAGAGAATGTTAGAATGAAATGTAAGCGTTAAACACTTTAGCTGATGTAAAGGTTGAGTGTACGCGAATATTAAACGGGCAGAACCTACACGTCGTGTATGGTTTAACTGTGAGATAATGAAGACCAATGATTAAACCTTTGAACGGTAAAGAAACTGAATTAATAATAATGACGTATAACGTTAAGAAGCTGAGTTAGTAATTATAACTTGAAGGGCGTTTCGAGTTGAATGAATCGGACGTTATAAGATATGAATAAGGTAATGTAAAAATGTTTAGCGCTATGAACGCATAGTATTGACATTGAATGATCGTTCTGAGTATACAAAAAATTGTATGACTTAGACGATAAAGAATGAATCCTAAGGGACATTTAGTTGCCAAAAAGCCATAAGGAATAAGAGATTGACTAAACGAACATTATAGTTCTAATGGTTCGTGTAAGACCCCAACTTATTAATGAATAAAATCAAATTTTCTCTAAATATTATTGTGAATAATAAGGGGCTAATTTGATATAATACTTTGGTTATGGGTGAAATGTGCAAATTTTGCAAAATAAGCAAGTAGTTATAAAATATTCATTTTGTCGTGGAATATTCTTGCTGTCGGGGAATATTCGTACGACGGCGCAGCCTTGTGTGGGCCCCATAACAGAAAGCGATTGGATGAAGAAAATGACAAGTATAAGTTATTTATAAATAACGGCGTAGTTGTTACCGTTAATACTGTTGGAATACCCGGTGATTAAAATACAGTAGCACGCGGTATTGCACCAATTATTAATTCTTACGTAAGAAGGCACTACTCAATAATTGTTACAGTAGTTATTGTTCAATATTTTATTTTATTGATTCAATAATTGTTGCATTGATATTTTATATTATTGTTGTTTCAATAATTGTTGCTGCACAGTATTTTCCATTATCAGATCAATAATTCATATTATTTGAATAATATTATTATATAACATTATTGGCAATGTCTAGAAAGTTCTGTCTAAGGAGAGGTTTGGTCATCTAATTGCGCGCCAGTAAGGAGAAATCCTTATTGGAAAGCCCCCTCTTTCCTGGGAACGGCCTGGTTGTCATAAATGTGATTCTGTAATATTATTTGTGAATAATTAATTATTGATTCATATGATAAGGAAATATTTATTTTATGTGGATATAAATGAGGGATATATTTTTGTGGTTAAAAATGAAGGAGTTAATGTTGAGGTGTTTTATCAGTATTTTTATCGGAATGGAGGTATTAAAAATCAAATCAGGGTTTTTGAGAAATATTGCGGGTGTTATAATTTTTAATCCGACCGTTGGATCGTGGTAATTTTTGGATATGTTATACATATATAAGTTGAGTATATGTCCACAAATTTTGAACCGTTAAAAATGAACGTATGATTTATTATGAATTTTACGAGATAACTAGTTCAGAAATTGTTGAATTTTCGGAGTTTATCATTTTGATGGAAAATTCTAGAATTGGTGGGCCCCACTTGTGGTTGGTGAAGAAATGTGCTGAATTATATTTCAAATGTGGTAGGTAGGAATAGCAGCAGGTAAAGCCATCAGGTTGCAGGTCAAACCTACTAAAATTTTCCTATAAATAGAGGGCTAAGTTAGAATTAAAAATCACACCAGAAACAAGTTTTCTCTCTTTCTCTCTCTAGATTATTGAGTGTATTTTGTGAGTATTTAGATACTTTGAGAGTTTCTATTCATCAGAGCAAGTTTCTTTCAGCCTTATACCGGTATTCCGACCAGAAGTACTGATATCTTGAGGTAAGGGATATTATTTTCTTCTTAAATGATATTATTTTCTTCAATATCATTATGCTGAAATATTGATATGAGTTTTTATCAAATTTGGAACTTTTTGTGTCGGGGTTACTATTCACGTATACGGCACTATTCACGTATACGGCACTATTCACGAATACGGCACTATTCACCGAAAAATAAAATTTTTTCTTTTTGTCCGAGATGTCTATTATGGTTACTATCTTTGATTGTATCCATGTTTTGATCTTTATTTTTGAATTCTGCTTCACAATTGATTATTATGAAGTATTATTGATCTTGGATAAACTGTTATACGAATCCTTAATATTTGTCCTTCTGTCTCACTGGATTCGTTCTCTTTAAGATATTTTTCATCATCCTCAGTCCTAAATGATGATATTACTGAATATCTTTGGCCTGTAGTGCAAAGATGTATGATTATTTGATGAATATCTTTGGCATGTAGTGCAAAGATGAACAGGTGTTGAGATGAACATGACTGACAGGTGATACAAATGAATATCTTTGGCCTGTAGTGCAAAGATGAATATTTGGATAAAGATGATTATTAATTGATGTTACAGGGATAAAATATTGATGATGGACTTTTAAATCTTAGAAGATAGTAGAATTCTTTCTCTACTTGACTCTTCTAATGGTTTGTTGTTTCCGCTGCAGTTGTTGATCTAAAACTTGTTGTCGATTATATTCTATCAGATTTTTCCCTGTTGAAGACTAACGATAATTTGTTTGTATATTATCTTAGTCATAATATTCTTTATTGGGCTAGTTGAGCTCACCCTTTTCCTTTTTGTTCCATTTTTCTTCTCAGGAGGTGAGAACATAGCAGGATCTAGTCGGGGTATGGAGTGATGGTTCTAGAAAGATGTTTTAGCAGTTCTCACTATTTCTGTAAAATAGTGTTTGAATAATTGTAATGAGGATTTATTTGAGTGTGGATATTGTCTAGAAGACAATATTTGTATTTAAACTCACAGTATGTGTTGTCGTATTTTGCACGACATTTGTATTATTGAAGTTATAGTTTGCTTTCTGTACCATGTATTTGGCGACTCAGAATGGGTGTTGTATACCTATTTTGGGGGCGTCACAGTTGGTATCAGAGCTTAGGGATATGATCCCTGGCTGAGATGTGAGATAAGAACTAGGAGGGGAGAGACGGGGAATTCCTTCGCTAGTATGACCTGACTAAGTTTATTTGGTGTTTATTTGGTCGGTCAGAGTATAGGGATAATATATGACATGACTATTAACCCTTGTTTTATGGCAGTATTTAAGAATGGCAGCTGAGAACGTTAATAATGGAGTAAATCAGACCGTGGAGACACCTTTGATCACCACCCAGGGGAACGTGCAACAGGAAGGCAATATTCCTCTTGTAAACAACGTTACCGAGCAAACGATGAATGATAGAATGTTTAGGAGCTTTTTGCAGTTCATGCAAAGTCAGACAAGGGAGACTCGTGTGCAGAATACGGGTGGAAATGATAACAACGCGCGGTTTGTCACAGCTAAGCAGTTCAAAGAATTGGGACCACCAGAATTTAAGGGAAAGCCGGATCCGGTCATAGCGAAAATGTGGGTCAAGCAAATTACCAAGATATTCGATGTCTTGAGATGCACGGAGGAACAGAAGGTTCCATTCGCCACCTTTATGTTCCGCGGTGAGGCAGACTACTGGTGGGAGTCTGTGAAGCGTACCCAGCCTGACGCACTCAACATGTCCTGGGAAACATTTCAAAAATTGTTCAATGACAAGTACTTTCCTGAAAGTATTCGTCATATGAAGGAGGTGGAGTTTATCAGACTGGAACAAAATAACATGACGGTGTCCCAGTACGAGGCGAAGTTTGCAGAGTTATCCAGGTTTGCACCTCATTTGGTCGAAAATGAGGAACGAATGACAAGGATGTTTCTGAGAGGTCTAAAACCCGAGATTCGGCAATATCTTATCTCTCATAAATTTTCTTTATATTCAGATGTTGTAAACAGGGCTCAATTATTAGAGCGAGATAATGAGTATGTGCAACCGAGGGACCACAACCAGGGTCATACCGGTGGCGGCAGTCATCGAAGCAATGAAAACCAGCAGGGAGGAAAACATTCGGACAAAAGTGATAGCCACTCTAGTGGTAATCGTGGTCGTAGAGAGAGCGAGTCGGGAGGAGATTTCAAGAAGAGAAGGTACAACAATGATAACGTGAAGACGTCAGCACAAACATCAACTGTTTCTAGGGGAGGAGAACGACCACCGGTCGTATGTTACAAATGTGGGAAAGAGGGACATATCAGCCCAAACTGCCCACAACAATCCAAGGTATGTTATAACTGTGGAAAGGAGGGTCATATAGCTCGAGAGTGTTCTGTAGCAAAATCAAGTTCAGCAGGGATGGTGACTCCAAAAGTTATCCCGGATAAGTCAAAGTCAACGGTTCCTGGAAGAGCGTTTTTCGTGACTGGTCAGAATACGAGGAACCCGAACGAAGTTAGCACGGGTTAGTTAATTATAAATTTTTGAGAAGTCTATACCTTATTAGATACCGATTCTACCCATTCATTTATCTCTCCTACTTGTGCTCAACGTTTAAACTTGACTCCGGAGAAATTAGACTTTGATTTATCTGTGGAAACTCCGTTAGGAGAAACTTTCGTTACATCCACTATTTATAAATCTTGCATGATCCAAGTTGGCACTATCACATTACCTGTTGATCTTATCTCTTTAAAGATACTTGCTTTTGATGTGATTTTAGGAATTGATTGGTTAACCACTCATCATGCCAAAATTGATTGCTTTCGTAAGGTTGTTAGTTTTCATATTCCTAAGCAACCTGTTATTCAAATTCAAGCAACCAAACCATTGAAGTCAAACTCTTTCATATCAAGCCGTAAAGTCATTCGTTTATTGAAAAACGGATGTCAAGCTTTCTTAGCTATGTTATGGACTTGAACAAAAAATACGTCAGATTTGAATGATATTTCTATTGTTAGTAAATCCCTGACGTATTTTCTGAAGAATTTCTTGGCCTACGCGTGATATTGAATTTTGTATCATCTTTGAATCTGGTACGAAACTCACTTCTAAAATCTCATATCGAATGGCTCCTATTGAACTTCAGGAGTTAAAAACCTAACTGTAGAAGTTTGTACCCGAGCCTTTATCTGGTGACTTCCTTTGTGGAATGCACTGAATCCAGACTCTCCGTAGGGGACGCCATATTCGTGCGGTAGTAAACTGATAGGTGTCATTGTGACGTGCTATCCAAGATTGGGATATGAGTCACAGTTGAGAGCAACCTAAGTCAGTAATCGAAATACATAGCTTTCTAGGCTTAACTGGTTACTATCGGAGATTCGTGGAAGGATTTTCTCGAATCGCTACTCCGTTAACTTAGCTGACTCGGAAAGATACAAAATTTGTATGGAGTGAGGAATGCGAGAAGAGTTTCCAAGAACTCAAGAGGAGACTCATTTCGGCACCTGTTCTGACAATACCATCTGGTTCGGATGGATTTGTTATCTACAGCGATGCTTCAGGCAAAGGGTTAGGATGTGTTCTCATGCAACATGGGAAAGTCATAGCCTATGCCTCACGACAACTCAAAGAATATGAGAGGAATTATCCTACTCATGATTTGGAGTTGGCAGCAGTCGTTTTTGCGTTGAAGATCTGGAGACACTACCTGTATGGGGAGAAAGTGGAGATCTATACAGATCATAAAAGCCTCAAATATTTCTTCACCCAAAAGGAACCCAACATGCGGCAGCGACGTTGGCTCGAGCTGTTGAAAGATTACGATCATATCAATATCATCCTGGAAAAGCAAACGTAGTAGCTGACGCATTGAGTAGAAGATCATATGCGGGTACGAGTGCAATATTGTTAACACAAAGGCCCATTTTGTATGACTTACAAAGGATGGAGATAGAGATGAAGGCTCCAAGTACCCACATGATGATATCAAATATACGAGTAGAACCGACTTTAATCGATAAAGTTAAAGCTGCTCAAGCTACGGACATGGAGCTGATGCGTATGAAGAAGAAAGTGCAAGAAGGTGCTATTCCAGAAGCAAGAATCGATGAAGAAGGAATACTTCGAGTCAACTTCAGACTTTGTGTTCCTAACGATTTTGACTTGAAGCATAGAATAATGATGGAGGCACACAACACACCGTTTGCAATCCATCCTGGGAGTACCAAAATGTATCACGATCTTCGACATATATTTTGGTGGAGCAATATGAAAAGAGAGATCGCGGAGTTTATCTCGAGATGTTTAACTTGTCAACGTGTAAAAGCGGAGCATCAAGTACCAAAGGGTCCATTGTAACCACTTGAAATTTCGAAATGGAAGTGGGAACACATTACTATGGATTTTGTTACGGGTCTTCCCAAGGTTTCTCAAGGCATAGATGCGATTTGGGTTATTGTTGATAGATTAACCAAGTCCGCTCATTTCTTGCCGATACGTGAGACTTATTCCCTTGAACGTCTTGCTAGTATGTACGTGAATGAGATTGTGAGATTGCATGGCATGCCAGTATCCATAATTTAGGATCGTGACCCAAGATTCACTTCACGATTTTGGGTTAGCTTGCAGAAAGCTATGGGCACGGATTTACGATTCAGTTCGACATACCATCCTCAAACGGACGGATAATCAGAGAGGACTATTCAAACTCTTGAAGATTTATTAAGACTTTGTGTCCTAGATCTCAAAGGGAGTTGGGATAAGTACCTACCATTGGTGGAATTCTCCTACAACAACAGTTATCAGGCGAGCATAGGTGTGGCTCCATTCGAGGCGTTGTATGGAAGAAAATGTCGTTCTCCAGTATGCTGGGACGAGATGGGTGAAGCAACATTGTTGGGACCAGAGTTGGTACGCATTACTACAGAGAAGATCCAAACGATTCGACAACGTATACAAACGGCACAGGATCGACAAAAGAGTTATGCGGATCTTCATCGGAAGGACATGGAATTTAATATTGGGATCATGTATTGTTACGTGTTGCACCATGGAAGGGAGTTACAAGATTTGGGAAGAAAGCTCAATCCAAGATTTGTTGGTCTATTTGAGATTCTTGAGCGAATAGGAAATGTGGCATATAGACTCGCATTACCTCCAAACATGTCTCGTGTTCATAATGTTTTTCACATATCTATGCTTCGTAAATATGTTAAAGACCCGAACCACATTATTGAGTTAGAACCAGACGAGATAGCTAAAGATTTAACGTACGAGGAGGTACCTGTTAAGATCTTGGATAGGAAAGAGCATGTCCTACGCACGAAGGTTATACCACAAGTTAAGGTTTTGTGGAGAAACCATGCTATTGAAGAAATGACCTGGGAGTTGGAATCAGAAATGAAAGCGAGGTATCCTCACCTTTTTGAAACATCAGGTACGTACGTCAATTTCGAGGACGAAATTTCATAAGGAGGGGAGGTTGTAAGACCCCAACTTATTAATGAATAAAATCAAATTTTCTCTAAATATTATTGTGAATAATAAGGGGCTAATTTGATATAATACTTTGGTTATGGGTGAAATGTGCAAATTTTGCAAAATAAGCAAGTAGTTATAAAATATTCATTTTGTCGGGGAATATTCGTTTGGTCGTGAAATATTCTTGCTGTCAGGGAATATTCGTACGACGGCGCAGCCTTGTGTGGGCCCCATAACAAAAAGCGATTGGATGAAGAAAATGACAAGTATAAGTTATTTATAAATAACGGCGTAGTTGTTACCGTTAATACTGTTGGAATACCCGGTGATTAAAATACAGTAGCACGCGGTATTGCACCAATTATTAATTCTTACGTAAGAAGGCACTACTCAATAATTGTTACAGTAGTTATTGTTCAATATTTTATTTTATTGATTCAATAATTGTTGCATTGATATTTTATATTATTGTTGTTTCAATAATTGTTGCTGCACAGTATTTTCCATTATCAGATCAATAATTCATATTATTTGAATAATATTATTATATAACATTATTGGCAATGTCTAGAAAGTTCTGTCTAAGGAGAGGTTTGGTCATCTAATTGCGCGCCAGTAAGGAGAAATCCTTATTGGAAAGCCCCCTCTTTCCTGGGAACGGCCTGGTTGTCATAAATGTGATTCTGTAATATTATTTGTGAATAATTAATTATTGATTCATATGATAAGGAAATATTTATTTTATGTGGATATAAATGAGGGATATATTTTTGTGGTTAAAAATGAAGGAATTAATGTTGAGGTGTTTTATCAGTATTTTTATCGGAATGGAGGTATTAAAAATCAAATCAGGGTTTTTGAGAAATATAGCGGGTGTTATAATTTTTAATCCGACCGTTGGATCGTGGTAATTTTTGGATATGTTATACATATATAAGTTGAGTATATGTCCACAAATTTTGAACCGTTAAAAATGAACGTATGATTTATTATGAATTTTACGAGATAACTGGTTCAGAAATTGTTGAATTTTTGGAGTTTATCATTTTGATGGAAAATTCTAGAATTGGTGGGCCCCACTTGTGGTTGGAGAAGAAATGTGCTGAATTATATTTCAAATGTGGTAGGTGGGAATAGCAGCAGGTAAAGCCATCAGGTTGCAGGTCAAACCTACTAAAATTTTCCTATAAATAGAGGGCTAAGTTAGAATTGAAAATCACACCAAAAACAAGTTTTCTCTCTTTCTCTCTCTAGATTATTGAGTGTATTTTGTGAGTATTTAGATACTTTGAGAGTTTCTATTCATCAGAGCAAGTTTCTTTCAGCCTTATACCGGTATTCCGACCAGAAGTACTGATATCTTGAGGTAAGGGATATTATTTTCTTCTTAAATGATATTATTTTCTTCAATATCATTATGCTGAAATATTGATATGAGTTTTTATCAAATTTGAAACTTTTTGTGTCGGGGTTACTATTCACGTATACGGCACTATTCACGTATACGGCACTATTCACGAATACGGCACTATTCACCGAAAAATAAAATTTTTTCTTTTTGTCCGAGATGTCTATTATGGTTACTATCTTTGATTGTATCCATGTTTTGATCTTTATTTTTGAATTCTGCTTCACAATTGATTATTATGAAGTATTATTGATCTTGGATAAACTGTTATACGAATCCTTAATATTTGTCCTTCTGTCTCACTGGATTCGTTCTCTTTAAGATATTTTTCATCATCCTCAGTCCTAAATGATGATATTACTGAATATCTTTGGCCTGTAGTGCAAAGATGTATGATTATTTGATGAATATCTTTGGCATGTAGTGCAAAGATGAACAGGTGTTGAGATGAACATGACTGACAGGTGATACAAATGAATATCTTTGGCCTGTAGTGCAAAGATGAATATTTGGATAAAGATGATTATTAATTGATGTTACAGGGATAAAATATTGATGATGGACTTTTAAATCTTAGAAGATAGTAGAATTCTTTCTCTACTTGACTCTTCTAATGGTTTGTTGTTTCCGCTGCAGTTGTTGATCTAAAACTTATTGTCGATTATATTCTATCAGATTTTTCCCTGTTGAAGACTAACGATAATTTGTTTGTATATTATCTTAGTCATAATATTCTTTACTGGGCTAGTTGAGCTCACCCTTTTCCTTTTTGTTCCATTTTTCTTCTCAGGAGGTGAGAACATAGCAGGATCTAGTCGGGGTATGGAGTGATGGTTCTAGAAAGATGTTTTAGCAGTCCTCACTATTTCTGTAAAATAGTGTTTGAATAATTGTAATGAGGATTTATTTGAGTGTGGATATTGTCTAGAAGACAATATTTGTATTTAAACTCACAGTATGTGTTGTCGTATTTTGCACGACATTTGTATTATTGAAGTTATAGTTTGCTTTCTGTACCATGTATTTGGCGACTCAGAATGGGTGTTGTATACCTATTTTGGGGGCGTCACAGTTCGGATAAGTTAAGTAAAGTTTAGGTTGTGGTACAATCGTAATCTTTAATGGTTGACATATGAGAGCTGGGCTAAACAATTCCTACAGAGAGCGGAGGTATATACGAAACTAGCAACCGATCTAACTAACTGTGAAAGATAGTGTAGACGAGACAGGAAACTAGTTTGTTGGTTGTTTGTGAGAAACCACTCAGAGTACCATATGGACTACTAATAGAGACGCGATGTGTGTTGAGTCCTATAAGAGTTACAAGAAGAATATAAGAATGTAAATCATCAAAGATGATGATCGTATGAGTAAGACATCCCCGTATATCATGAAGCCGTAAACCAGTAAAGAAAGTGGGTCGCGTAAACATAGATTGCAAGAACGTGAATCCTAAGAAGTAAAGAAAAGTTTAAACTAATGCGTAAGTCAAGTATATGACTAATTGGTGTATGTGTTATTTCCTTATGTGTTATATAAGGATTGGAATGAGCAATTCAACGTAAACTTTAAGCTGTAGCTGTGCGTAAGGCAAATTTTCTAACTTCATTCATATTTTAAAATGAATGCTAGTTTCTTAAACTTTCTCAGATGTTGAACTTGAAAAGTTTTGTCTATGTGCAAGTGTGTGATATTTGTATAAGGTGGTAGAATGTATGAGGCCTTGT
Source organism: Panax notoginseng (assembly GCA_016801055.1). NCBI lineage: Eukaryota > Viridiplantae > Streptophyta > Magnoliopsida > Apiales > Araliaceae > Panax > Panax notoginseng. Next base: position 69,984,437 of record CM029022.1, read on the forward strand.
GCAACAATTTAAACACTTCAGTGTTTCTATGAGATGAACTATTCTGTGATTGAACTGTTCAATATGAGAATGTTATGTTTATACATGAACCGTTATTGCTAAGTCTGTGTTAATGATTCTAGCCAGACAGGATGTGTATGAAAAAAGGTAGAAGAAAGAAAGGATTTCAAAGTGAATGTGACTAATGTTTTAAAATGATAAGAATTAGAGTTTATTCCCATTATTCAAGGTGCTTCATAACCTTTGTTCGGTTATTGAAGTCTTAAAAGAATGTTTAAATTCTTAAAGTTGTTTGTTCAACTGTTATGACTTGCTGGGCAATTGAATGCTCACACTTGCTTTAAATGAAAAATATTTTCAGCGTACGAGTAGAAGTACTTAAGGATCCTGTAAAGATCAAGCTGATCGTTATCCAGAAGAAGTGTCACTCAGTATGTGAATGAACGTGAAGATCAAGCGAAGACTTGTAATGTAGAATAGTTTAATTAAACTATAGACTAGTTTAATTAATTGTTATGTATCCTTGGTGGTGGATAAAAGTCACTCTTGTAAGATGTAAAGAATAATATAATTATCATTATTTGTAATGAATGGGGTTATAAGGTATTAGAACCTGGGATTTGATAATGTATATTGTTATATTTAACTATATAATGATATATGTTTGGAAGAAGATAGAACCGTGACGTACGGAATCTAAGTGTGAAAATAGACTGAATTTCGGGGCGTTACAATTAACTTTAGTTGAAGAATTCACCCATATGATTATTGTCATATATAATCAATAATCATTAAACTACTACCGAACTAATTAATTAAATATTACTTCGTCAAACATATTAAAATTTTTAATATGTTTATACAATAACAATTCATGATTTATTCAATTATAAAAAACAAATTTTTATGTATGTCGTTAATAATAAAATAAACCTATAATAATAAATAAACCTATCATACTTTTATTTTATTGATCACCGGTCCATATTACCAATTAATTGATCAATTCAACAATTTACTGTCAAATTAATTTCATTATAACCGATATCTGTTTTTTCATATAAAGTATGATATTTTCAAATAATATTTCTGATATCGGGTTTAAACCCCTTTTAGCCTTGCCTAGTTGATTTCACACAGTGGTCGGACTGACCAGGTGACCGATTAATCTTCAACTGCCGCGATGTTGAAGATGAAGCTATTTTCATGGCGCCGCCCAGTCAATCTTTGGTTTCTAACTCAATTCCATCATAAGTCTGACGCAACCTACGATCCTCCTTTCTCTCCCATCTCCAAACCCCTAAAACCAAACAACAGGAAGAAAACTCAGAAGAGTGGTCAACAGTACCCAAATTCCAACAAAGTCCACAACCTTCCGGTCAATTCCGATCTTCCCTTTGATTTCAGGTATTCATACTCTGAGACCAACCCATTTATTCAACCCATTGGTTTTCGTGAACCCCCAAGGTTCTCTCCCTTCGGACCAGAACGCCTGGACCGGAATTGGACCGGCACTTGTGCTCCCGCCGAACAGCCAGTCGATTTGGCCGAAGTAGCAAAGCAGAGAAATGCAGTGCTGGGAGAACCGCTCTCCAAGGAAGAAATTTCCGAACTTGTCGAACTGTATAGGCACAGTGATTGCTCTCGCCAGATCAATTTAGGTATTTCTCCCCCTCCATCTACTTCTTCTTTGATAACATTTAAACTTTTGCAATGCCAAGAATTGTAAAGCTCTCTCTATACAGCATAAATAAAAGGGTGTGCAACTATCAATTTAGTTTGTGCAAATATTAGCATCCTAATTTGAAAAAATGATATTTCATTGTTCAAGGTCCCTGTCTGTACTTATCTAAGTTTAGTTTAGGACGAGATCCTCTGTTATCTACATAAAATATGAAACAAAACAATTGCGCATTATTAATATGCCTTTTGGGCTATAATCAGCCATACAGTCTGATGGTTATGGACTCAAGTATTGTATCTGCAGATTCCAAAATTTGATGTTGAAATGGGATATTTGAATAGTGTCATTTAAAGCTTTAGTATCTGCTATCCAAATATTATTTGCTATTGAAGGAAAAATTTTCCGAAAATAGGTTTAAATTTTTTTTTTAAAAATAAAACCCGGATCATCTTTATGGTTTTATAAGAAACAACAAATATATATATCATGTATTTAAAGTACGAATTTGTTACGTAGTACTTGGTTGGATTAGCACGTTTTGAATCTTCATACATTCTCAAGATCTTCCTTCGTATGACCTTATACTGAACCTGGAGTGTGGTCTTCAAAGCACCATTCTAGAAAAACCCTAACTTTGTTTTTCTTAGGCTGAAAGAGAGAATACGTATTTTTTGTGCTTTCTTCTGATAGCAAAGCATCCCATATAATAACATTGATCCTTACCCTCTCTTATGAATCTGGTCCATATTAGACTAGGAAAGGGATCCTAAAAGATTCCTCTTCTGACTCCAATACTTATCTAGATATTATGATCTAATAATAATATTCAAAATAAATATTAAATACAATTAATTCCACTAAATAATTGTAATTGTACTTCAGTCCATGAATTAATTAAATAAATCCTTTACTAATAAATTATAAATATTTCCTCTATAAATATACATAAATATTTCAGAATCAATTAATATAATTCAGATACATTTAAACTAATTTCATAACTCCATAGTTTATCTCCATTTGATCATAAATTGATTTAACAATTAAATCAATCTTTTTAATATTAAATATTAAAAGGCTCGACCAAGATTTTATGATCAATGATAAACTATCTTATGAAAAATCTTATAGATGTTTTGACAATAATAATGTTCGTAATATTAATTAAATTTATTAATCGACATTCCGATGTATCAATTAACACAATGTAATCTCACTCATTGGAACATCAAATGAATATATATAACAATATTAAGTCCACTACAATTTCAAAATTAAGAAATTTTACTAATTAGTATTTATGTGAAAATATTTTATAAATAAAATATTATCACATGATCCGTTTAATGCATTAGTACTTTAATTAGAAGTTCAACTCATTTATGTTAAAGTACTATAACCTACAGGATAATATCTCCAATTATCCTAGGTTATAAACCATTATTTCTTTATTTATATATTACATATGATTTATATCTTCTGTGTATAACATTTATTTATAAACATAAACCATAACATATATAATATGGAGATATATATAAACAAACTAAATGATCATTTAATGAATGATAGATGATGTGCTTTTATTAATAAATCAATCTCCAACATAAATAAACATTAAATAAATAGATAAATAGGATTTTATAGGCTATTAAATCCTATTTGGCATGTATTTAATACCAATCGCATCACAATGAGATTCAAAAACCTTAGCAGGTAATGTTTTTGTGAATTGATATGCTCGATTTTCATCTCCTGGAATCTCGCATACTTTAGATCTCCTTTGTTCACATACTCTCGAATGATATGGTACTTGCGTTCAATGTGCTTTGATTTCTTATGGTCGCTTTCTTTTGATTGTGCTACTGCCCCAGTATTATCACAATATATAACCATGGGACTAGCTGCTGACGATACTACTACAAGTTCCATTAAAAACTTTCGAAACCAAATAACTTCTTGGAGGGCTCTGAAGCTGCAACATACTCTGATTCCATAGTGGAATCAGCAATACGACCTTGCTTAACACTCCTCCAACTAATAGCTCCACCACCTAAAGTGAACACATTCCCAGAAGTTGACTTTCTAGTATCTTTATCACCCATAAAGTCTGAATCAGAATATCCAACAGGAACTAGATCATCATTGTGACAAACAAGCATATAATCTCTCGTTCTCTGAAGATGTTTGAGAATATGCTTAATTGTTGACCAGTGCTCATGTCCTGGATCAGACTGATGTCTGCTAACCATTCCTACTGCATAACAGATGCCCGGTCTAGTACACTACATAGCATACATTAAGCTTCCTAAAACTGATGCATAAGGAACAAATTTCATGCCCTCTTTCTCAGATTCTGTTGTAGGACAATGAATTGAAGAAAGAGGAAGTCCATGTCTAAAAAGAAGTAGTCCCTTTTGGGAATCCTGCATAGCATACTTAACCAAAATTTTATATATATATGCAGCTTGAGAAAGGCACAACACTTTTTTCTGACAATCATGGATAACCTGGATCCCAAGAATGTATTTGGCTTCTCCCAAATATTTCATGTCAAAATGATTAGATAGCCAAACTTTAACCTGAGATAACATTCCTATGTCATTTCCAATCAATAGGATGTCATCTACATATAAAACCAAGAATACCACTAACTTACCTTCACTTCTTTTATAAACACACGACTCTTCGGGATTTTGTTCAAATCCAAGTGATTGGATTACTTGATCAAATCTGACATTCCATGATCTCGATACTTGTTTAAGCCCATAAATAGATTTATGTAGTTTACAAACCATTTCTTCTTGGCCTTCAGCCATGAAACCATCTGGTTGAGACATATAAATGTCTTCCTCAAGATAGCCATTCAGAAAAGTTGTCTTGACATCCATTTGTCATATATCATAGTCAAGATGTGCCACAATAGATAATAGAATTCTGATGGATTTAAGCTTTGCCACTGGCTAAAAGGTATCCTCGAAGTCAATGCCTTCCTTTTGATTATATCCTTTCACAACAAGCCTAGCTTTATAGGTTTGAACCTTTCCATCCACCCTTCTTTTTCTTGTAGATCCACTGCACCCTTACTCCATTAGGCGCATCTACAAGTTCCTAGACTTTATTGGAATTCATGGACTCCATTTCTTGTTTCATTGCTTGCCATAAGTTAACATCTCTATCAACAAGTGGCTTACTATAGGTCTTGGGATCTGAATCTAGATCATCTGACACAATCTTAGTAGACTCACCCAAAAGAGCAAGTCTTTGTGTGGGTCTAGAAATCCTCCCACTACAACGAAGCTCTCCTGAGTTAGAAGATTCAGGTATTGTGACTTGTGATGTGATTACTTGTTTATCAGATTTTGGTGATGATTGCGGAGAAAATTTTTCAAACATTTCCTCTAAGACAATTCTATTACTTGTGTTCCATCATATAATCCTTTTCCAGAAAAATTGCATTTGCACTCACAAATACCTTCTGACTTTCAGGACTATAAAACAGTCCACCCCTTGTCTCTTTTGGATATCCTACAAACAAACATACTTCTGATCTTGTTCCTAACTTATCTAAATATGTTTTCCCTTTTCCCACATGTGCAGGGCAACCCCATATATGAATGTGTTTCAAACTAGGCTTGCTCCTTGACCACAATTCTAATGGTGTTTTTGGAACTGATTTAGATGGAACAATATTCAATAAGTATATTGCCGATTGTAAAGCATATTCCCAAAAAGATATAGATAGTGTAGAATAACTCATAGATCTAACCATATCTAAAAGAGTCCTGTTTCTTCTTTCCGCAACACCATTTTGCAGAGGAGTCCCTGGTGCAAACAACTGTGATACTATTCCATTTTCAGACATGTAATTCTTGAATTCTGTAAGAAGGTATTCACCACATCGATCAGTTCGAAGGGTCTTTATGTATTTACCTGTTTGTTTTTCAAATTCAGCCCGAAACTCTTTGAATTTTTTAAAAGCTTCAGACTTGTGGTGCATTAGGTATACATAACCAAATCTTGAGTAATCATCAGTGAATGTGATAAAATACTCATAACCTCCTTTAGCTTTCGATGTCAATGGACCACATACATCAGTATGAACCAAATCTAACTTTTCTATGGCTCTATCACCTTTTGCTTTAAAAGGTCCTTTAGTCATTTTACCCTCTATTCGCAGACCGGATAAGAATTAACTTCAAGAAACTTAAATGTCCATCCTTTACTAGTCGTTGGATCCTGCTTAGATTATTATGACCTAAACGTAAGTGGCATAAATAAGTTTTATTTGTCGAAGAAACTTTTCTTTTCTTAGATATATTATTAACAATTTCAGTATTTTGCAGTGTTCTTGTAACAGGAGAGAATATATAAATTATCCAATAATGTACCATCACAAACAAAAGTAGAATTTCTCTTAATAACAACTTTATTATTAAAAACCACCGATTACCCTTGCTTGAATAAACAAGAAACCGAAATTAAATTCCTATAAGCGTTTTGGTATGTAAAGTACATTATTCAAATATAAACTCCTATTACTAGAAAACTGTAAATGAACTATTCCTACTGCCACTGCTGCAACTGTTGCATCCGATGGTAAATGTAGATAAATTTCCCCTTCACGTCGTCTGGTCTCCTAGAAGCCTTGCAAAGTAATACAAACATGATTAGTGGCTCCGGAATCTACGCACCAGGATCCCATAGAAACTGCCAATAAACATGATTTAACTAGTAAAGTTTGAAATTTACTTTTGCTTTTCACTTTCTCATGGAATGTTGAGCAATTACGCTTCCAGTGTCCCTTTTCACCACAGTGAAAACACTTTCCTTTGGACTTAACCTCACACTGACCCTGTTTCTTTCCAACTCCCCCAGTGCCAGAAAACTTTGCATTCTTTTTCTTTTTGTTTGGTTTCTTTTTCTTGCCAACCGTAGCCTTAGCAACATTAGCCTCAGCTACATGGACAACTGGCTTAGGTACTAGAATACCTTGAGTCGATTGAAGCTGTTTCATTAATCCAGGAAGAGTATAATGAAATTGCCCCATATTGTCGTTAACCCTGAAATTTTTAAATGTATCGGGCAATGACTGCAACAACATGTCAATGTGTTTCCACATCGACATTTACTCCGAGGACCTCCAGTTCGCTAAAGCGTGATATGAATTTGAGACGATGCTCATCCACTGGAGTTCCCTCGGCCATTTTTTCTTCCATGAGAGACTTCACAATACTCTGCCTTACGGCACAAGCATGCTCACCAAACATACCATGCAAAGTTTCTATCATGGCCTTGGCAGTTGGAACAGTCATATGCTGATGCTGCAAAATATTAGATAAAGATCCCAAGATGTAACATTTATCCATCTCATCAGCCTTTACCCATTTTGCATGTGCTTCTTTAGAAGCACGAGGAGCATTAGCGGCAGGTTCCTCAGGGTAAGGATCAGTAAGCACAAATTTATATTCCTGAGTAGTAAGAACAATGTCTAAATTTCTTTTCCAATCAACATAATTAGGGCCAGTCAATTGATTCTTTTAGAATCATTGAGATTAGGTTGAATGCAGACATGATATCTAAAATAAAATAAAATAAACATTCATCATTCATATGACCATTATCAAGTAAAATAATGCATATAGTAAGCAATCCATTGCTTTTAACATAGGTATCTTAATTTTTATAAATAAAGTTTATCAGTAGTGAAAAACAATTATTTTAAATTACCATTATTTTCTTTTCTAGATAACTCTTTATCAAAGAAAATAACATACCTATATTTTTCTTTTAGCCTTCAAGAGTATTAATAAACTACCTTTCCGCAGGAAAAAAATATTAATCTCTCTATCAAGTGTATACCATTATATTAGAGTTCATAAAATATTCATAACTCAAAACATATCTCCGTAGGGAAAGTATATTTATACTATTATTTTAATAAACTCATATCCTATGAGGGAATCTATACTTGTTAGATTGATCACTAATATTTTTCGTGGGAAACATATTAGTTATCATAACTATAGATATATAATGGAGGCTGTGGGATTTTATCCCTCGTCTCACCCACTTGAATTTTTATTATTTTATTTATTCACATATATGAAATAAAATAATTCACATTTAATAAATATTGAAAATTAGATATTCACATCATCAAGCATCACATAACAAATATATAATCACATCATCAAGCATCACATAACAAGATAACTACATAACAGTATACTCTCATTGCTAATAACAATCCCGGATCCATCAGGACTTTCGTAAAACATCCTTGTTGAACTCGAATGTTGTATTCTACATGATTCAATGTCCATCTCAGATTCTGAAAAAACTAACTCCAAGTCCATCTCAAATTCTGAAAAGAAAAAACTCCATCCCCATCTTCTTCAACAACTTACTTATTATCAGTGCAGCGGATTACATATAGGTCCTATACTTCATATGAAGTGTACATCCGATCTATGTATAATTACATCAATGAAATCTATACTCATTAAGAGTTTACATACTATCTGAACTGTAGAAAATTAAATTACTCACAACAGGAGTATTACAACCCAAAATCAAAACCAACAGTTATTTAATTAAAATATACATTCATACTAGCCATGAGAGTATGTAACAATCAATTCTGCAAAACAGAAGTTAGAACAATAATCTATCTTACTGTGAAACGTGAAGAATACTTTAATACATCTCATGCATACTTTAATTCTATAACATAAACAGATATATTACTTTATTAAAACCCTAAAGCAACAGATTTTGAAAATCACCTATACACATATATTCATGTTATTCATATAAAAGCATAAAGATTGTTCTAATGCCAATTGAAGGAAATTTTTTTCGAAAATAGGTTTTAAATTTTTTAAAAATAAAACTAGGATCATCTTTTATGGTTTTACACGAAACAACAATATATATATATATATATATATATATATCATGTATCTAAAGTACGAATTTGTTACCTAGTGCTTGGTTGGATTAGCACGTTTTGAATCTTCGTACAGTCACTTATATCCTCAAGATCTTCTTTCCTATGACTTTATGCTAAACCTGGAGTGTGGTCTTCAAAACACCCTTCTAGAAAAATCCTAATTTTGTTTTTCTTAGGCTGAAAGAGAGAATACATATTTTTTGGGTTTTCTTCTTATAGCAAAGTATCCCGTACGTTTCTGATCAATGATATATATAATAACATTGATCCTTACCCTCTCTTATGAATCTGGTCCATATTAGGCTAGGAAAGGGATCCTAAGGGATTCGTCCTCTAACTCCAATACTTGTCTAGATATTATTATCTAATAATAATATTCAAAATAAATATTTATTACAATAAATTCCACTAAATAATTGTAATTGCACTTCAGTCCAGGAATTAATTAAATAAACCCTTTACTAATAAATTGTAAATATTTCCTCTATAAATGTACATAAATATTTCAGAATCAATTAATATAATTCTGATACATTTAAACTAATTTCATAACTTCATAATTTATCTCCATTTGATCATAAATTGATTTAACAATTAAATAAATCCTTTTAATATTAAATATTAAAAGACTCGGTCAAGATTCTATAATCAATGATAAATTATCTTATAAAAAATCTTATAGATGTTTTGACAATAATAATGTTCGTAATATTAATTAAATATATTAATTAACATTCCGAGGTATCAATTAACACGATGTAATTTCACTCATTGGAACATCAAATTAATATATATAACAATATTAAGTTCACTACAATTTCAAAATTAAGAAAATTTACTAATTAGTATTTATGTGAAAATATTTTATAAATAAAATATTGTCACATGACTGTTAATGCATTAGTACTTTAATTAGAAGTTCAACTTCCATGATCAAGATAAATCATCTCTGTTAAAGTACTATAACGTACAAGATAATATCTCCAAATTATCCTATGTTATAAACCATTGTTTCTTTATTTACATATTACATATGATTTATATCTTCTGTGTATAACATTTATTTATACACATAAACCATAACATATATAATATGGAGATATATATAAACAAACTAAATTATCATTTAATGAATGATAAATGATGTGTTTTTATTAATAAATCAGTGTCCAACATAAATAAATAGATAAATAGGATTTTTATAGCAAGAAATCCAATAAATCAACTAAACTTCTGTAATCTGTATACATGTATTTCATACAGTTCAGCAATTTAGAAGAAGTAGATTTGAAGCAAGAGTAGATAACAATCACCATACATTTGATAACAGTATTCAGTGGCGAATGACTGATAACTCTATTTTACTGACAGGGAAGGGAGGAGTAACTCACAACATGCTGGATGACATCCACAACCATTGGAAAAGAGCTGAAGCTGTGAGGATCAAGTGCTTGGGAGTGCCAACTCTTGACATGAACAATGTTTGCTTCCATCTTGAGGTCTGAATTGTAGGCACTATTTATGCATGTGATTTTTAAATTTCTGATTTCTTCTGTAAGTTTCAAGCACCTGTTAGCTTATGCGGCTTGTAGTGACTTCTTAGGACAAATCTGGAGGGAAGATTATATACCGCAACTTGAATATCTTTCTTCTGTATCGTGGTCGAGATTATGATCCTGGTAATAGACCAATCATTCCTTTGATGCTTTGGAAGCCATATGCACCAATATTTCCGAAGCTTGTGAAGAATGTTGCTGATGGCATGACATTTGAAGAAACGAAGGAAATGAGAAACAGAGGACTGAACTCTCCTCCACTGATGAAACTTAGTAAGTGCTGAGCCTCCGGTTCTACCTTCTCCTGTCTTTAGTGGTATTCCATTGAGTGGCTGCATGATTTGCATTTATTAGATGTTGATTGTTGCATTTTCTTTTTTCCCTCTGCAGCCAGGAATGGTGTATATGTAAATGTCGTAGAGAGAGTGAGAGAGATGTTCAATGTTGAAGAAGTTGTGAGGTTGGATTGTACCCATGTAGGTAGCAGTGATTGCAAAAAGATAGGCGTGAAACTAAGGGTATAACTTTACCCAAATTAGGTCCCACTATTCGAGTGTGTTTTCTTGTCTCAATCTAGAGCATATTAAGTTGCATGCTGATTGTTTCAAATTGTCTTGTTTTTCTATTGTTTGGTCAATGCAGGATTTGGTACCTTGTGTCCCTATCTTGTACAAGGATGAGCAGATTATACTCTGGAGGGGGAAGAATTATCAGAATCCAATTTCAGTTTCATCATTTGAAATTTGAATCAAGAATCTCTGCCCCAAAATTTGTCCTTTCAGTCAGTCATACAAAAATTGACTTGTGTAAAATTAGACGTAGAAATACATTTCCAATTAACTAACAGAATTGGTATCTTCCTTTGCTCTAAGACTTCAACAAGTTATTAGAATATACTAGAAAAAAAGATCCGTTCTAGCTGCTGTTTTAGAATTTTTCTACATATTTTGTATGGTAGAAACTAAAGAATTTTGCAGGAGAGACTGATGCCTCATTGTGCTGTGATTAAAATTGTGTCCAAGGACAGACAACTTGCTGGAGGTCTTCTCGAATACTTGTGTTACTGGACTTCCCTCGCATACCCTTAGTTCTGTCCCTGAAATGTTCCATCATATTTGTATTTACAACCAAATATGTATATGTTTATACGGAAAAGTTATCCAGCAAACCGGTTCGCTGGAGAGCCGGATTGTATGTTTATATATATATAAACACGAGCAAACGAATTTAGGCTATGGCGACGGTATGTACCGTCCCCATAGCCTATGATGACGGTTTCTGGGCTATGGCGACGGTACATACTGTCGCCATAGCCCATGTTTGTTTGTTCGTGTTCGTTGGAGAAATGGACTGTATATTGTGTCTGGAATGCTATTTTGTGAATTATTTACTCTGACATAAGCTCATTTGAGTGATACGAAAACATCTGGTTTTTATGTGTCCTGAGGGCTGACTGTAATGGATAGACAAAGCTCAAAATGAGAAATTGTTTTACCTCTTTATTTTAATGAAGCAAGAGAACTCTTGCCAAGTAAATACCCCCCCCCCCCCGGTATTGTGGTGCTAAAGTTAATTTCTTTTAGCTAAATTTTATGTAGAAGGACCCTCACTCAGATTATCTTCACTATCTTAAATTATATTGGAATTTGTTGATGCTGGATCATAGAATGGATTTTGAGTAAATCTATATATACATCTACTTTACTAACTCCCTCCCGATGCGCAACTTCTGACGTCGTTTTGAGTCTTTTATGTTTTAGTTCTTTCCCCTTCTGCTACAAAGCATCTACTCTTCTACGACTCCCACCCAAAAACTCTCACTCTCTATTCGATTAAACTCCTGTGCTCAACATCTCCAATTAATCCCTCTCTTTCCTCCTATAACCTCCGTACAATTGATCTGCTTATACATTTCAGTGCAAATTAGCATAAGAGAGTTTATCTTGCGCCATGTTAACCTTCGAAAATTTCCCCTTTCCGTCGATTTGAAGAAAAGGTTTACAAACACTCCACCATTTGATTCTTTCTCTTCAATCCGGACAAGTATTCTTCGTATCTTTTTTATTAGCTTGTGAAGTTTAATTATCTAAGTATTCTTCCTACTTATGATTCCAAAATTCGAATTTGATTTTCTTTTGCACGGTTTGTTTCCAGTAATTATGTACTCCTATTCTTGAAATCGGCTTAAAGTTCCAATTTTTGGAGGTGGGATTTGTTTTGATTGTCAATTGGACTAAGTGTTTGGTGTTGAGAGTGTTATTGTAGTCTTTTTTTAAAATTGTGATTCATGATAGTAAATTTATATTCAAATATGTGAAATTGGTTGAATGTGTTTGTTAATTTAGGTGGGATTTGTTTTTGATTGTCAATTGGACTAAGGGTTTGGTTTTGAGTGTTATTGTAGTCTCTCTTTTTTAATTGTAATTCATGATAGTAAATTTTTATTCAAATATGTGAAATTGGTTGAATGTGTTTGTTAATTTAGGTGGGATTTGTTTTGATTGTCAATTGGACTAAGGGTTTGGTTTTGAGTATTATTGTAGTCTTTTTTTTAATTGTAATTCATTATAGGAAATTTATACTCAAATATGTGAAATTGGTTGAATGTGTTTGTTAATTTAGGTTCTATATTATGTGTTGAATTGTTGTTTGGTTGTACTTGTTGCAGAAGGTATTTTAAGGGCTAGTTTAGATTTGAAAAGGTTGAGAATTTAATGTGGGGCATACCCCACAAGCTGAAATGGAAGCTCAATCGACCCGGGTTCTATCGGGTTGGAAAAAAGGTAAGTTATTTTGGCCCTTTTAAGTTTCAGGTTGAAATATTTACCTTTGTTTTTGTTGGTTGAATTTGTAAAAATATTGCTTTATGAGTTCATTAATGTGTTAAGGTGGTTGAAAGAATATTAGGGACGAGATGAAAATTTGTATGTGCTTATCACATTGATATGGACATACACGCCTGAAGAGATTACTTAGTGTACTTCATGGTTAAGTCATGACACCTCGATGCTTGATCGTTAGATGGTAACTAGTGAAAAAAGATGGATCATCACCTTTGTAATATTTTGGATGTATTTCTGTGTGAACATTTTGGTTTTAAGAATGTGATGACATGTGACTCTAAAAAATGAGCCGCAAGAAAATGAGCTTATTTTCTTAGAAGGAAATTAAATAAAATAAAGTTTGAATATTAAGCCCATTGTTTCGTCTATGTTTACTAAAGAAGGATTTGTGACCGACAAAAAAGAAGTATTTGTGCACTTCTATGTTTTAGGACTGCTATAAACTGATAAATTTTGTCATGTTTAACTGTGTTAGTGTCGTGTACTACATACCAGACGAACTTTGTACCAAAACAATACCAGATGAACCATTATTTCCAATATACTAAATTACTGATATGGTGATCGTTATTGTTGTAGTGCATTTACTATTGCAGTTACTACTGTTTTTATAATTTAATGTTGTCAGAATCGATTTGGAAACTTTAACTGTCAGTCCCGTTAAGGTGCCCTTTACTAGAATGGGAAAACAGAAGGTGTAATTGATTTGTTCAAAAGATTGCTTTTCATTATCTGCCATGACTCTCTTGTAATATAAGTTGCATGTATAACATAATAGAAATCAGTGATTACTCTTTTCAGTATATGTTGTTTCATAGGATTATGTAATTTGTACTTTCAATTCTAATGTCTCCTGTTGCATACAATGCTGTTTTGTAGCCGTAAATCAATTTACACAACAAAGTCTCCCAACTTGTAAACCTGTTCTGACACCAGCATGGGTAACTGCACGAACACAAAATTAGAATATCAAAATCTCTTCCAAGGTCATTATCTGTAGATATTTGTTTGCGATTTAGGAAGCTTTTTTTTCTTTATAGGTCATCACGACATACTTTTTGATTGGTGTCCTTTTTGTTTTTTACTCGGGTAAAAAGGCAGACAATGCTAGGGGAAAAAGAGATGGAGAAAATACTTCAACTGGTGGAAGAAACAATACAACTGGGGGGACAACTGAAGAAGATTGTGACTGATAATTCATAGCGTTTGAGGAAAATAACTTAAGAAGAATATGTGACGGTTAATATATATTTTTGGGGCATATAAATCTATAATGACTGATTATGTACATGACTGCAATGGGTGGTAAACATATGTAATACTTTGGTAAACATATGTAATACTTTTTGGTTGGTCCTGCTAGTTTACAACACTTTTATGTAGTTGCTTAGTGTTTCAGACACATTTATGTAGTTTGGTAGTTCATATTAAGGCCATTTAAGGCAGTTTATGTACTTATATTTTGAATGACTGATTTTTAGAGGTTTTTGGATGCAATGATAATGAAGTTTTTTTTGGAATGGTTCCGTTTGTTTTTAGAATGGTGTTTTTTTTGGAGTGAATGGTTATGTTGTTGGATGCATTTATGGCTGAAGTTATTTATGTACATGGTATCAGCAAGTTGACTGTTTTTGGTACAACCTATTATAGTGAAATGAATGTGTTTGTTTCAGATGTGATTTGTCTCTTTTGGTAGTCCCATTTTGGGATTTTTTTGACAGTTTACATATAACACATATGGGACTGTTTTGGTACTCCCTTTTATTGGATTAAATGTGTTTGTTTATGGAGTGAATACAGTGCCATTTGTTTTGTCTTTGTAGTCACTTTTTGGTACTCCTTTTAATTGAATTGATTATATGGGGATATATTTCTCAGTGAATACAGGGGATGTATATCCAATCACTCAAAGTATTGGTCAATAAAAAATATAAATTCAATCTACAGTGACGATATTCATCCCAATACATAAATTCAGTCTACAATGGGGATATATTTCATCCCAATACACAAATTGTGTCATATTCATCACAATACACAAATTCAGTTTACATCGACAAATCTCTACGATCGTGGAGTAACGAAGTCATGACTTTAGCCAATATTAGAAGTGCTTTCACCTATAGACCCAAAATTTCACATCGTGTCAAGATTCAGAAGTTTATCTCCCCAAAAGGATTCCTACAAGTTACAGGAAGAACCATCGATGTTATGTCTCATACATCTGAACTTTATGATCTATGAAAGGAAAAACTTAAACCAATCTATAAACATATATGCACCCTTAAAAATGCTCACCAATAAAATAAAAATAATAACCATAATAATATGAAGAAGAAAAAATCATTACTCACATTCAAGTTAATATTTCTATGATGACTCCCTTGTTTCTCATGAAAAATAGGTGACTGATTAATAGTCGTATCAAGCTCAAAGGCCTGAAATAAAATAAGCATAATTTCACATTTTACAAGACAATATTAATCGCAAAAAATGTTACAATATACAGATTGCACACTCACACACACACACACACGCACACACACACACACACACACACACATATATATATATATAAAACAAAAAGAAAAAATCATACCTTTTTCATATTCTTTGTGTTTCTTGATTCAGACTTATTTCTACCTTTTTTTTGTCCCTTCAGTTTGAATTTTTTCGAAACTTTTTCCATCTTACCTACCTTCCTTTTAGTAGGACACCCCTTGCATTGGTTCTTTTTTGGTGAAAGTAAATTTTGGCTTTCATTTGAGACGTTATTTTCATATTCACACGCATTTAACTTTTGAGTAGGATGCCTTTTTTCACAAACTCCATCCTCCGTATTCCATTCCACCTTTAGTTCAAGAAGCCGGATCCACAAGTTGGTCGCATCTTTTTTTAGTGTCATATGCAATGTCCGCAACATTGAAAAAAATATTTCACACCTTGTCATATCTCTGTCCTGGTTCCGTGTTTTTCCAAACATTATAAGTGACTTTAGCTTTGGTATGACGTCGCTTTATGTCCTTTCTCCACCTCCTTAAAATGTATTTCGTTGGAACAGTAAATATAAACCTTTCAAAATGAAGTACCTTAACTATATGCTTACATAAAATTCCTCGAAATTCGAATAATTTACAGTTACACTTCACATCAAATTCATTTTCCCCTTCAATGAAGCAAACTTTGAAGTTCACAATTTTTGGCCGATCTTGTTTTTCCCCGAAGTAACAAAGTTGTTTCACTTCGTAATGAAATATTTTATCATGGGATTTAACAAACCTTGTATCACAATACATTCCTTCATCCGCCACTTCTGTTTGAAACTCAATAAACTTGGAATTGGTATAAACCTCTTGGAATTATTTTACAATGGCATGATGTGTAACACAAGGTTCATGTGAAGTTAAAGAATGAGAGTCCGTTGCTATTTCTTTTTCCACTTTACTCCTTAATGCATTATCATATTGGTCCACAAATTCTTTCAAGGAAGTTTTTGCATTGACAAATCCATCAAAAAATGCATTCATACTTTCACTTCTTTGTGCCGTAGACATTCCCACCCAAAAACAATCTTTCACAAAACAAAGAACCCATCAATATATTTCATTATACAATCCTTCCAATCACTCATTGTTCTCAAGATCATAATTTTCTATCATTTTCTTCCATTCACATTCAAAATCATCTACACTCAAAGAATCATACACAACGTTATGTAACATAAATTTAATTGATTCATAGTCTTCATACCCCTTTAATTTTTCAGGAACCTTCTTCATTATATGCCACAAACACCATCGGTGGTGAGCATTGGGAAAAACTATCTCAACCGCATTTTTCATCGCTTTGTCTTGATCGATGATAATGGCATGCGGAGCTTTTTTAGACATGGAAGAAAGCCACGCATCAAACAACCAAACAAAAGTGTTTGTATCTTCATTCGATATCAAGCCACAACCAAGTAATATGGATTGTCCATGGTGGTTAACTCCAACAAAAGGAGCAAATGGCATATCATATTTATTAGTCAAATAGGTGGTGTCAAATGTGATGACATCGCCAAACTCCTCATACGCATCTCCAGACCTCGAATCTGCCCAAAATAAATTTTTGATCCGATTTTCCTCATCGGGGTCTATCACATAAAAAAAGTTAGAATCCACCGCTTGAACTTTAGCAAAATAATTTTGAAGTGCAGTAGCATCACCCTCAGCAAGCCTTAGCTTTTTAAATTTTACCATATAATTTTCACAGTCTTTCTTTAAACAAGGCATTCCATTTTCTCCATACTCAATTCTAAATGATTTATAACTTTTATTCATTGATATTCCAACATCATTGTTTAGCTCAAGTCTCCTCTTTATATAAGGGGTCACATGCCGATTACACCGGTGAAAGCGAGACTTACTTGGACTTAAACCATGATTATGTGCAAGCTCCAAAGTGGTTATACCCCATTTTTCATCATTCAATAATTTGCCACAAATCTTAACCTTACAACCTGCTTTAATAACCGGATGCGGTTTTAAAGTAATCTTTGAGTTCTTCTTTACCTCTCCATATTTATGACATACAACTGTCAAATATGTAACCACTCCGTCCAATTTTTTAGTACTTCTTTTAGTCACTCCAAATCCTTGTTGCGCACCATATTTCCTATAATATTCACAAATATCATCAACATTGTCAAACACCATGTGTAATTTGGGCTCTTCCACTATTTAATTTTTATGTTTTCCATTCTCTTCTACTTCATCATCCCTTTCATTGTTAGACGGATCATCTGCGTCAATATCCATATATGTAGAGCTAATATCTATTTTCGATTCCATTGGTAGAACTTTCACACTGCTATAAAAACTATAAAGGAAATTTTTTAAACATTTGTTAATGTATGTGTAGACACTCAAAATTTTGCATTCCTATTATTAACCCTGCAGGAGGGCAAAATCGTCTTCCAGAGATAACCCTGGAAGTCAAATCAGCCTAATCCCGGAGACAACCCCGGGATACTCAGTTTTCAATCTCAAAGACAACCCCGAGATACTTAATTGCAATCTCGGAGACAACCCTAGGAGAGTCAGTTCCAACCTCGGAGATAACCCCGAGGGATGCAGTTCCAGTTCTGAAGATAACCTCGGAGAAGTCAGTTCCAACCTCGAAGACAACCTCGAGGCACTCAGTTCGAACCCCGGAGATAACCCTGTGAGGTCAAGACACCTCAGAGATAACCCTGAGGACATCCGGTACTCACAACAGCCCAATCTTAGAGATAACCCTGAGCAACGACTGCTACATCAGCACAGAGTCGAAGATAACCTCGGTGAGGGACAAAATCATCATTTTGCCACCTCGATACTACATTCACGTCGTCTCAACATTATTTTAACCTACATTTCATACCGAAGTGTCCCACAAGAACCATAGCTCAAATCCTGAGTGACTACTACATAAGACAACACACCGTATAATATTTGAAGACTCAAAGATCTGGTTATGGACCCACCTTCTCGGCTTCGTACAACCTCTTATCCCATGTCATTGTGTAGATCTTAACAACAACATTCCGAAAAGGTATAGCACGCCTCAATCGGATGGCCGGATTGAAAGTTATGAAGGTTCAAGTGGACAACGCGTTACACGAGTGCACGTACTTTGAGACGATAGGACCCGCATGGCCCGGGGCAACTCGGGCAGCCGCGGGTAAGGCTGTAAAATGAGAAAACAGTTCGGATTCGATTCGTACTCGCTCGACTAAAAGTTCGATTCGCGCTCAACTCGAAATATAAATGAGTCAAATATGAGCACATTTTAAAGTTCGATAAATTATTTGAACCTCCTCAAATTATAATTTACTATTGATACTCGGATCATATTCGTTAAAAAAATCCAAACTGCTCTGGCTCGATTCGGAATCGTGCTCGACTCAGTAGCTAAATGAGCCTAAATCAAATCTTATTTTATACTCGATAAATTTTGTGAACCAAATCTGAGCAACTCAATACTCGGATCGACTCGGTTCGTTTACACCCTTAGCCGCGGGTAGACCCGCGACCATCAGTTCTATAAATAGAGGCCTTGGGTTGGCCATTTTAAGAAAAAAGAAGAGCGAGGAAACCCTGTCCGTTTCACTATGTATACACTTTTATAGTGCTCGAAATTGAGTGCTTCTTTTTCTAAACACTTGTGAGCTCGTGTTTTATAACATACTGAAATTTAATCGGTGGAAACCGAGTTTTCAGGCGTCAAAAGCTATTTGAAGTCTTCTTGGCAACCCACTGTAAGATATTTCAAATTTCTAAGCTTTTTCTCACTTCCATACATACATATCTACTCACGTTGAGAGTCGCATCGTGTGGGTATGCCCGGATCGTCGATCTGTGGCTTTTATTGCTTATATATATATATATATATATAAATACTTATATATATAGGGAACTGTTAAATCCACAATAGAAAATATTATTTTCACAATAAAAGTGTCGCTATAGATCCTATAGTTACAATTTTTACCGTCGCTATACATCTACAGTGACACTTTTGTTGTGGAAATAACAAAAAGTACTGTGGATTTAACAATTCCCTATATATATATATATATATATATATCTTTTCATCAAACTCTGTTTGATTGAACCTGGATATACATCCGGTGCGTTTACCACTTATATATATATATATATATATATATATATATATATATATATATATATATATATACACCGAATATCACACTTAGGCTCAATTGAACAAAGTTCGATAACAGTATATATATATATATATATATATATATATATATATATATATATATATATATATATATATATATATATATATACACACACACACACACACGCACACACACACACACTATTATCGAACTTTGTTCGATTGAGCTTAGGTGTGATATTCGGTGCGTTTATAGCTTATATATATATACACATTTTAGTCAGGACTGGAGATCACTTTGTGGCCATTTACCGCTATATATATATATATATATATATATATATATATATATATATATATATATATATATTTACATTTCTGCCTGGTCTGGAGTTCACTTCGTGGCCTTTTACTGCTTATATATATATATATATATATATATATATATATATATATATATATATATATATATATATAACTGTTTATCAGCCTGCGGGTTAGATTTGCCTAAATCTGGGTATTTCTCACTTTAATAGGTTCATGGTGACTAAACTGGAACCGTTGAAGCTGGAATGCTTAGATTTACTAAAATCTAATTCATTTTCTAGCTTTTGCTACGGGCTATATTTGTCTCAATCTGGCTATTTCTCACTTTAACCGGTTTATGGTGACTAAACTGGAACCGATGAAGCTGAAATAGTTTAGATTTATTCAAATCTAGTTTTTGTTTTAGCTTTTGTATATATTGCTTTATCATGTGAGCTTAGGAATCATGTGATCACATATTCAGTTCCTGAATCTAGATTCGGTTCTCGTGATGGACATTTTTAGCTGCCACTAGCTTGTAAATTATTCACGGTGTCTGAATTTCCTTAGATGGCTCTCATGCCCATAAGGAGTTCGGCATTGCTATGTATCTTATTTTCTCGAAGATGCTTCGCATTTCAAAAATAAGAAAAGCAACCAAGCCAAACACCTAATAAAATGGAAGTATCACAGGCCTCAATTACTATTGAGCACAAGGGTTTGAAAAACCTGTTTTACAAAACATCATTGCTATATCTTGTTAAAATTAAACTTTTATACAAAAGTCAAATCCTTTGTATATAGGTGCAAACGAGGCATAACACTACTTCCAGATAACTGCACATAGACCTACATACACATATTCAGATAAAAGTTTAAAATGGAAAGTGGGTAACCGTGTGTTATCACGGAAGTCGGGGGGTTCCTAACACCTTATCTCCGCTTAATTAAGCCCTCGGACCCTAACGAATTTTGGTTTTGCAGACCAGTTAAACAGTGTCACATCACTAGGTCTTTGTGCAAACCTTTTCTCGGTTGAGTTAGTGCAACCATTAAAAATAATCAACTGACAACTCTTACAGTCAAATCGTCGACATATACATGTCGGACCTTTTCAAACTTGTTTTTTTGAAACAGATCTCACCTAACATGAGAACACCAAAAGACAAAAACAGAAAGGGATAAATAAAAATTCCGACGTCGATAAGTGGAGACTCTGCTGGGGACATCCAGTAAGAGGGCTGAAACAGCTATTTAAAAACTTTTTAAAACTTTTATCTGCTTGTGTGTGAATGTTGCATTTACATTTGAATGAATGTGTACTAATGTTTTATTTACTACACTTAGTGCTTTGCACCATATCTACCTGTGATATTAGTGCTTCGCACATGTCATCATTTCCATACGGTGAGACACGATGTATGTGAATGTACGTTGTGTGGTCCCTCCACCAGGAGGCTATCCTGTCGGTGTTTGATTACTGAACTCGTTGGGAGACTAATTCCACGAGGCTCAGGAAAGGCACCACCCATATTCGCTCTAGTTGAAAGATCGGATTAACTTCCCATCGAGTAAATTGCGATGATTTAGGGACCTTCATGCCAAAAAGCCGCGAGAGTAGCCTAAGATAGGTAGCCTCTGATAAACCAAACGCGGAGGGAAGTCTCTTCATACCTTCCCATTTTAATTACTTGAAATTTCATTTTCATGTCAATCTCAATGTAATGGAAAATATAAAGGAATATGTGAACATGCATTCCCTTTTCATATCAAAACCTGTCATGCTATCTTGTCATTAAAACAGCTGACATCCGTTTTGCAGGATAATAATCCTAAAAAATGGACACATTATATAGCATGTAACATTTCCACGTTTCCCTAAGACTAAACTATATAAGTCTTTTTGTAGGGAAATGATTGGTCCCGTTATCCGTTCAAAGTCCAAGAAGGCATTAAACCTACAACCAAACATGGCTACATCTGGCCAGTCTAATCCTACTCCTGTCTCTCGCGAGGAGTTCTAAGGATTAAGCAATCAAATCCCAAAGTTGGCTGTTCTGCTCAAAGAATTACACAAGTCAACTCAGGGTCCACAAATACCCATCCAAACAGAACCCTCTGCACATGGAGGAACCCATGGTCTGGACAAAGAAGTTCCTACACCTGAGTCTCAGTTTGATAAGACCAACAAAACCACTAAAATCACCCATCTTAAAGAAGATCAAGATACCAGTGATATTATGAAGAAGGTTTTACAAATGGAAGAGACCATTCGGTCCATCAAAGGGATTGGAACACACAAAAGTGTTTCATATTCAGACCTTTGCATCTTCCCCGGGGTTCACTATCAGGAGAAATTCAAAACTCTCGATTTTGAGAAATATAATAGATTGGGAGATCCTTATACCCACTTAAAAGTGTTCATTGGAGAGCTCAGATCTTATGTCGAGAATGAAACGCTCAGAATGCAGCTATTTCAGAAAAGTCTGACTGGAGAAGCCAGAGCATGGTACACCAGATTGGATAACTCCAAAATTCACAGCTGGGAGAAATTAGCCCATGCTTTCCTTAGTCAATACAGCTTCCAAACTTAGATGGCTCTAGACCGGTATCAAATTACCAAGGTCAAGAAATAAGTCAATGAGTCTTTCAGAGAGTATGCCCAAAGATGGAGGCGTCTGGCTGCTCAAGTTATCCCATCGATGACAGAGTCTGAAATGGTGATGACCTTCATAGATATTCAAGAGGCTCCATTTTATGAGAGGGTCCTATCTGGAATAGGAAAGCCGTTCTCAGAAATGATTAAGCACGGAGAAATGGCTGAAATGGAATTGAAATCTGGGAAAATTCAAGTCCTCACCACATTAAAAGCCGTAGCTGAGCATATCCAATCTGGAAGTTATGGGAACAACCCCTGGAGGGTCCATAAGAAGAAAGAAGAGGATGTTTCCTTGATACTACAAGGACAAAAGGGCAATCAAAACCTGCCTATTCAGAGGAAAAGCTATTCCCCTTTTCAAGCACAGTCTTCAAATCCTCCCTTGCCGAAGAGTGGAGAAGGCAGACGTATAAGAGTGTTCACACCCTTAGGGGACTCACTCGAAAACATTCTCAAACTTCTGACAGCTCAGAAAAAAATCATCCATCTCCTTCCACTAGTCAACTCGAGTGGAAAAGGTTTCAATGCAAGCAAGCAGTGTGCTTACCATGCTGGAGCTCTAGGCCATGACACTTAGGATTTTTGGGCCCTTAAGCATAAGATCTAGGATTTAATTAACAATGGTGAGATCGTGGTAACCAAGCCCGACCAACCATATGTTCAAGACAACCCTCTCCCTCAACACAAGGAAGAGGAGGTTAACATGATCAACTGGCCAGTGAAAAGAGCTCCAATTACCTCAAATATGTGGGTAATTCATCCCAAATCAGCAAGGATAATGCCGATAGATGGGATTATTTAGAGTTCCAGTTCATGATAGAACGACAGTTAAAGGCTCTTGGCGAACAAGTCAATCAATTGGTAGAACTGGTGATTCGCCAACACCAAGTCACATGTCAGTTGTTTAGTCAGGATCATGCTAGCCTCCTTTCTCTCATCTCAAGTACTCCCCCATTTACTCTAGAAAGTGAAACATTGGAAGTAAATGCTTGCCAGAAAAGCAAAAGCAAAAGCTAAAGCCCGTCGGGACTTCGCCAATAAAAGGGAATTCACCTATTTAGGCCAACCGATGGAAGAAATATTGCAGATGCTGATCAATGAGGGAAAATCACAACACTGCTACCTCCAGTCAATCCACGCTTAAAATGGTTTGATGCTAATGGAGTATGTCAATACCACTCCCACTCTCGCGGTCACAACACTGAGGAATGCTAGGCACTCCACCATCTTATTCAAAACATGATTGACAGCGGTGACCTGTAAATGGTAGATAATGACGCTGTATTATCTGAGAGTGGGGACATATTTCCTCCAGGATGGAAGAAAGTCGTAGCAGTTATATCCTCAGAGGGAGATTTGGCTGCCACACCACTAATAATTCAACCAATTCAGTTCAAAGGAGTTGAAAACCCTTTGAAAGTGGCTGCCACTAAAGCTAATCATATTACCATTTAAGCCACAGTATCCTGTCATTAGCCTCAAGAAACTGCCATGGAATTATGGAGAGGCTGAAAGATCAACATCAAACATAACTGCTGTAGTGTCTAAAGAAAATCTAATGTATCTTCCTCAACGAGTGATGAAGCTTATCATCAGATCTAAGGGAAAAGTGCCCAAGGAGAAGATTGAAGAATTCCTCCATCAGATGGGACACAATAAAGCCAAGGTGGTTCAAAGCTTGAAAGAAGCTCCACAACAGATCTCTATTCTGGACTTGGTTTTCTCTTTAGAAGATCACCGAAAGGTCTTACTGAAAGTATTAGAAGAAGCCCACTTGCCAAAGACAGTGGATGTTGAAAAATTCCATCATCTGGTAGATCACATCTTCAACAGTAATATGATATCTTTCACCGATGATGACATACCTTTCGAAGGGATGGGTCATTGCAAACTGTTGCACATAGAGGTCATGTGTTCCGAATATGTGGTTGGAGGAGTGCTAATAGATGGAGGATCATCCTTAAACATCTATCTTTATGCCACATTGGAAAAAATAAACATCAATCTCAACAGGATTCGAAGCAGGCATACAATCATCAAAGCTTTTGATGGATCTCGGTGAAATTCTGTTGGAGAGATTGAGTTACCCATGGAAATCGGTCCACATACATTCTATATATCCTTCCAAGTGCTTAAGATCGCTACAAGATACAACTTACTATTGGGAAGACCTTTGATTCATATGGCGGGAGCCGTCCCATCCATTCTTCATCAGCAGCTTAAGTATATCATCAACAGTAATCTGGTCATTATCAATGCCGAGCCAGAGTGTCCTATTCAAAGTGATATACCACTTACCAATTTTAATGAAGAAGTTGAGCCTGTCAGCTTCCAGGTCCTTGAGGTGAGCAACACTCACTATCATCCCATTGGGACTCCACCTTTGAAACCCAGAGTTTCTACCAAGGTAATGTCAGCAAGTCAAGAGATGATATCCTTGGGTTTTTAACTTAAACAAGGGTTAGGAAAGGATCACTATGGAATTAAATGCCCAATTTAAGTTCCCAGCCAAACAGGGACAATTGAATTAGTCTACTCTTTTGGGTTCAGTCACAAGAAGCCTTACAAGCATAAATAGGTTCCTTCATCTACAAGACTGTTGCCTAAACTTACATGTGATAATCCTGTACGGCCTTTATTAAAGGTCCCTGCCCCTGTGGTAGCCATGCTATTTCCTAAGCTGATACCGGTCAAAGGAAAGGAAGTCTTGATTCTGGACCCAGAGGAGGAAGAAAGGAATCAAAGGCGCAAACAAGACATTAAGAGGCGGTTATCAAAGATGTACTTCTTGGCACATACCGAGGGTATGAATAAGGATATCTTAGATGATGATTATCCAGACATCGTGGTCATCATTCAAGAGAATGAAGACTACAATAGCCCCTTCATTACATCTGTCCACTAGGACTTGACCCACGGTAATTAGAGCATCACTCCTTGCATTTACCGATAAGGGTAAAAAGGGCAAAAACTCCCTTTGCCCTATAGATGGCAATAACTTCTTACTTTTACTGCACAGTATTAGCAGTTATTTTTCTCATTTCATGCTAACACTTTGTATGATTGAGCAGTTTCATTTATTAAGTGAAAGCATTTTGTTTAAGGACTCTAAAGTTAGATGTGCCTAAATTTACTGATGAGGTGCCTATTCTTCACGAGGACTACAACTTTGATATAAAGTTGGACTCTGACTTGATGGAGATTGAACAAGAGGACTATGAGATACCTCAGGAGATCAAAGAATGGGTCGAAGATAAACCTGAGCCAAATCTTGATCAAACCGCCTCTTTTAACCTTGGAACCTCAGAAAACCCCAAACAAATCTAGATTGGTATGGACCTTACTCCAAACCAAAGGAATGACATGGTTACTTTATTGACCCAATTCCAGGATGTGTTTGCATGGTTTTATGAAGATATGGTCGGTTTGTCAACTGACATCATCATTCATCGCCTTCCCATCAAAGATGGATTCAAGCTAGTCAGGCAGAAACTCAGGCGATTAAAACCTGAGTGGAGTTTGAAAGTCAAAGAAGAAATTGTGAAATAATTTCAAGCCGACATCATCATGGTATTAACATACCCTGAGTGGCTATCCAAAATAGTCCCCGTGCCTAAACCTGGAGGAAAGGTGAAAGTTTGCGTGGATTACAGGGATCTGAACAAAGCTTGTCTCAAGGATAGCTTTCCTGTACCATTCATTCACATACTCATTGACAAAATATCTCAGTATGACATGTACTCATTTGCTGATTACTTTGCTGGGCACCATCAAATCATGATTGCTGAAGAGGATCGTGAGAAAACTGCATTCATCACTCCTTGGTGAACCTTTTGCTACAGACGGTTGTGATGAGTAGGTTTTTAACCTATGATTTGTATTCATTTAGCTTGTTATCTTGTTAGTTTTTGATTTCTTTTATATTACTTTTGATGGGGTTTGTGCTTATTGTAGGATATTCAGTGTGCTTGTCAATTTACTAACATTGGAAGGATTTTTGAGCAATATTGGACATTCTGGCCGCCTAGCGCGGACCGCGCTCTGATGCGTGTTAGAGTAGCGCGAGGCGCGCTGGTGCGTGGACTTCTCCTGGTGCAGTAGCATGGGCCGCGCTGCCGGAGAGTAATGTGTAGCGCGGGGCGCGCTGTGTCGGCACCTGTTCTGGGCATCAGAAAGTAATTATGTACTAGAAGATGGGCATTGTTTGGAGCTATTAATTTGTTATGTAATATGATCATAATAGGATTGTGGGATGGTTGTTATTTCATGTTGTGGGAGTCTTTGACTAATGACTTGTTGGTTTTGAGAAGGATTTAGATTTCTATTTGACTTTCTATGTGATGAGTTAGAGTTGGATTAGGATTGGTGGTATGGAGCTAAGTTGAGGTCATATTTTATGCTAAGTGTTGGAAAAAAGGGGAGGGAGAGACACTTCGAGAATGAGATTGGAGAGCAAGAGCTTGGAGGAACGAAGAAGAAGAATAATTTTACGAAGATTTCAGATTTGAAGGGCGAGAAGGGTGGTGTATTACTATTCTCCTTTAATTTCAAATTGTGTAAATTGGGATGATGTTTTCTATTATTTATTCAGTATTTAATTCATTAGTTATGAACTAAATTACTTATTAGGCTTATAATGGATCTTTAAGTGGAACGATGATTATTTAATCTTGGTTTTCAGTGTAATAAGCTATTATGCAGTTTATCTTTATTAATTTGAGCTTGAATTTATGAATTGTCTGATCAACAATTTTATGTGGACTTGTATGAATTTGAGAGATGAAATACGAATCTAGACTTAATTAATATAGCATGTGTTCCTGATTTATGTGAATAAACAGAATCTTGATGAATGTTAAGGTAGAGATATGCTTGACATCGCATGTAATCATATAGAGAACTTGAACTTCAACCTTCTTTAATTGTAATTCACAGAGAGATATAGTAAGTTAGTTAATTAAGGTGTTTAATTTAATTTTATCTTAATTGTGGATTTGGGTTAATACGGTATTAATACATCGAGAGGTGGTTAGTACTACTTATGTGTTCTTGATTAATAAACTGAGAGAGTGAATTAAACTGGAATAAGGAATAAGAATCAGAGTGATGCTTAGAGTGAAGTTGTAAGCCTAATTCTCCAATATTTGTTTGAAAATTCAGTTTGAGGGTTTGTTGGTTTTTATTTGATTTTTAATAATTTTATTATTTTTACTATAAACTGGAATTTGATTCGTTTAATAAAATTAGGACTAATAGAAAATTGGTAATTGTGAAGTTAATTTCTTGCTAAGTCTCTGAGGGAACGATACTCTACTTACTATTATATTACTTGTTGACCACGTATACTTGCGTGTTGTGCGTAATTAGATTTTACCCAACAAGTTTTTGGCGCCGCTGCTGGGGACTTTAGTATAGATTTTATTTTGCAATATCAGTTTAATTAGTCCAGTTTTACTTAAACACTTTTTGTTTTGTTCTTATTTCAGGTTTTTGACATTGGTTTATGCAAACTCGATCCAAAAATCCAGATTTGCTTTCTTTTGAGGACGACATTGAGAGAAGGTTTCAGAGGTTAAGTAAGTGGATTAAGGAAACAAGGGACGAATTCGAAAACTCTGACAAAGAAGAAGCAATGGCTGCCGAAGACCAGAAAGCGTTGAGGGATTTTGCTACACCCAAGGTGACTAAGCTGCAGTCAAGTATCACCAGGCCTGCAATAGCCGCGAACACATTCGAGATTAAGCCTGGGACGATTCAGATGATATAGAACTCGGTTCAGTTTGGGGGACTTGCAAATGACGATCCTAACGAGCATTTGATCAGTTTTCTGGAGATAAGTGACACGTTCAAGTACAATGGGGTGTCAGATGAAGCAGTTAGACTTCGCTTGTTCCCATTCACTCTGCGAGATAAGGCGAAGAGTTGGTTACACTCTCTACCAGCGGGTTCGATAATGACATGGGATGACCTGGCTCAGAAATTCCTCGCAAAATTTTTCTCGCTAGCAAAAATTGCAAAGATGAGGAACGAGATTACCATGTTTGATCAGCAACATGGGGAGTCATTGTATGAGGTATGGGAGAGATACTTAGAATTTCTCAAAAAATGCCCACATCACGGATTGCCTAAGTGGTTGCAGATGAATACTTTTTACAACGGACTACATGGAAATCTCAGGACCAATATTGATGCAGCGCCAGGGGGAGCTTTTATAGCAAAGGACTATGAGGAGGCATATCAGGTGATAGAGATGATGGCTGCTAACAACTATCAGTGGCCCACGACAAGAATGACATAACCTACAGTCGCTGGAGTGTTAGAGGTAGATGGAGTGACGGCAATAACAGCACAAATTTTAGCACTCTCTAAGAAGTTCGACGTTTGGTCAGGAGGACAGACACAGCAAGTGGCAATTATTTGTGAGTTGTGCGTGGGTGAACATTCGACGGATCAATGCACAATCAACCCAGAGTCGTACAATTCATGAGTAGCTACAACAAAATTCCTCAGAATACATATCAGAATGCATATAATCAGGGGAATAGGAATCATCCGAATTTGTCGTGGAATAATAATCAGAATCAGCAAGCTCCACGACCATCGTATCCCTCTAGATTTCAGAATCAACAACAACCAGTTCAACGTCAAGAGAGGAAATCAGATTTAGAGGAGTTGTTATCAAAGTATATCACAAGTAATGAGGCAGCGATGAAAAACCAAGCAATGGCCATCAAGAATTTAGAAAATAAGATGGGACAAATTGCCTTAGCAATGAATAATAGGCCACAAGGGACTCTACCGAGTGACACCGAAAGAAATCCAAAGGGAAATCCTAAACAGTGTCAGGCAATCACCTTGAGCAGTGGAAAACATTTGGATGGGAAAGGTGCAGAAAATTCAGCTGTATCGGATGGCAAAGTTGATGAGAATAAAGTGGTTGAAGAAAAATAGGGTAAGGATACGCAAATTGAGAAAACAAAGTTAGATGCCAAGCCAATTGTATATCCTCCACCACCGTTTCAGCAAAGAGTTCAAAAGCAAAAATTGGACAAGCAGTTTGCAAAATTCTTGGAAGTCTTTAAGAAACTGCATATCAATATCCCGTTTGTAGAAGCCCTAGAGCAAATGCCGAGTTATGCAAAATTCATGAAAGGGATCTTGTCTAGGAAAAAGAAATTGGAAGATTTCGAGACAGTGACATTAACAGAGGAGTGTAGTGCGGTTTTACAGTGAAAGTTGCCACCAAAGTTGAAAGATCCGGGGAGTTTCACCATTCCATGCACGATCGGGAATATGACATTTAATAAGTGTTTATGTGATTTGGGGGCGAGTGTGAACCTGATGCCGTTATCAGTTTATACATAATTAGGTTTGCCAGCTCCAAAGCCTACGAACATCTCATTACAGTTGGCGGATAGGTCAGTCACATACCCGAGAGGCATTGTAGAGGACATATTGGTCAAAGTTGAGAAGTTTATATTCCCCGTGGATTTCATCATTCTGGATTTTGAGGAAGATAAGAATATCCCGATTATCCTAGGGAGACCATTTTTGGCTACGGGCATGACACTCATCGACGTACATAAAGGTGAACTAACGATGAGGGTCCAAGATCAAGAAGTTAAGTTTAACGTTTTCAAAGCCATGAAATTTCCTACTGATGAAGAAGAGTGTTTCAGGATGGATATCATTGATCAGATAATCAGTGATGACATGGGAAAGAGTTTGGTTAACGATCCATTGGAAACAACTTTATTGGGAGATGAAGAATCAGATGATCCAGAATTTGTGGACTACTTACATATGCTAGACTCCCTGCCATGGGTCAGCAGATTTAGAGTACCATTTGAACCATTGCACACGGAGGAAAGATCAACAAGTAGAATGAAACCATCGTTGGAGGAGCCACCGACTCTTGAACTTAAACCACTACCTAAACACCTCAGGTATGCGTATTTAGGCAATTCAAATTCTTTACCTGTTATTATTTCTGCTGCACTTAACGATTTGCAGGAAGAAAAGTTGTTGATGGTGCTTAGGGAACGCAAATTGGCTATAGGATAGACAATCGCAGATATCAAGGGACTCAGCCCATCCTTTTGCATGCACAAAATTCTGATGGAAGACGATACAAAACCGGCGGTGGAGCAACAACGATGACTCAACCCAATCATGAAGGAAGTTGTAAAGAAAGAAATTCTAAAATTATTGGATGCCGGTATCATCTACCCAATTTCTGACAGTAAGTGGGTTAGTCCAGTTCAGTGTGTTCCAAAAAGGGAGGAATGACTGTGGTACAGAATGATGACAAAGAGCTAATTTTGATAAGGACAGTGACTGGTTGGAGGGTTTGCATGGACTATAGGAAGTTGAATAAGGTGACCCGCAAAGATCACTTCCCTTTGCCCTTTATCGATCAAATATTAGACAGATTAGCGGGACATGCGTACTACTGTTTATTAGATGGATATTTGGGGTATAATCAGATCGTCATTGCCCCTGAAGATCAAGAGAAGACTACTTTCACGTGTCCATACGACACATTCGCATTCAGGAGAATTTCGTTCGGTTTGTGTAATGCACCCACTACCTTCCAACGGTGTATGATGGCAATTTTCTCCGACATGGTGGAGAAAAATGTGGAAGTATTCATGGACGACTTTTTGGTCTATAGGGAAGATTTTGATGATTGCCTAGAGAATCTGGTGATGGTGTTACAAAGATGCAAAGACACGAATCTTGTACTTAATTAGGAAAAATGCCACTTCATGGTTGAGGAAGGCATAATTTTGGGTCACAAGGTCTCGGTTCAAGGATTATAGGTTGATAAGGCGAAGCTGGAAATGATTGAAAAACTTCCTCCACCAAGCTCAGTTAAGGAAATTCGAAGTTTCTTGGGACATACCGAGTTTTACAGAAGATTTATAAAGGATTTCTCTAAAATTGCAAAACATTTGTGCAGTCTTTTAGAGAAGGGTTCGGTTTTCAAGTTTGACGAAGAGTGTAAATTGGCATTCGAGTTGTTGAAGAAGAAATTAACCACAACTCCTGTAATCGTCGCTCCGGATTGGTCATTGCCCTTCGAGTTAATGTGTGATGCAAGCAACTATGCTGTTGGGGCTGTTTTGGGTCAACGCCAAGAGAAGCTATTTCACGCCATATATTATGCAAGTAAGACACTCACGGAGACTCAAATAAATTACACAACTACGGAAAAGGAATTGCTTGCAGTGGCATATGCGTTCAACAAATTTTGGGCGTACTTGATCGGGACAAAGGTAGTAGTTTATACAGATCACTCGGCGATTAGGTACCTAATTTCAAAAAAAAGATGCTAAGCCACGACTTATTAGAAGGATTCTCCTTCTCTAAGAATTTGATTTAGAAATAAAAGATAGGAAAGGTACGGAGAATCAAGTTGCTGACCATTTATCGACGCTGGAAAATCAGGATAAAAAGGAAGAAGACAGATGTGTAATCAACGAGTCATTCCCGGATGAGCAACTGTTTGGGTTAAATGCAAAATTTCCATGGTACGCGGATGTCGCGAATTATCTAGTGAGCAACATGCTTCCCCATGATCTTATACGACAACAGAGAAAGAAGTTTCTTCATGACGTCAAGTGGTATATATGGGATGAGCCTTATTTATTCAAACAGTGCACTGACAAGATAATTAGAAGGTGTATCCCCTACAGTGAAGTGCATAACATACTGCAGGAATGCCACTCATCGGCATATGGGGGACACTATGGTAGTGAGAGAATAGCGGCAAAAGTCCTTCAAGTCGGGTTTTATTGGTCTACATTATTCAAGGACGCCCACCAATTTGTTAGAATATGTGATCGATGTCAACGGGTGGACAACATATCAAAAAGGAATGAGATGCCACTTCAAACTATTTTAGAAGTTGAGATTTTCGATGTATGGGGCATTGATTTCATGGGGACATTCCCTTCCTCATTCAACAATCAGTACATTTTGCTTGCGGTGGACTATGTATCCAAGTGGGTGGAAGCCGCAGCACTCCCGACTAACGATGCCAAGGTGGTTCTCAAGTTTTTGTAAAAGTATATTTTTACGAGGTTTGGCACGCCGAGAGCTATCATAAGTGATGAAGGTAGTCACTTTTGCAACAAAGCGTTTACAGCTCTCTTGGTAAAGTATGGGGTCAATCATAAGGAAGCTACAACGTATAATCCCCAAACAAGTGGGCAAGCTGAGGTTTCAAACAGGGAGGTGAAGAGAATTCTGGAAAAGGTAGTGAATCTGAATCGAAAGGATTGGTCTCTCAGGTTGGACGATGCACTTTGGGCTTACCGGACTCTGTACAAAACACCGATTGGGATGTCACCATACCAATTATACGAGAAAGCTTGTCACCTACCTGTGGAGTTACATCATAAGGCCTACTGGGCAATTCAGAAATTAAACTTTGATCAAGCAGTTGTGGGTGAAAAGAGGCTACTCCAACTAAATGAGCTCGATGAATTCCGACTTCATACATACGAGAACGCTAAACTATACAAGGAAAAAGTCAAGAAATGGCACGACAAGAAAATAATGCACCGAATGTTCGAGCCAGGGTAATCAGTACTACTGTTCAACTCACGATTGAGGTTGTTCCCAGGAAAACTTAAGTCAAGGTGGTCGGGACCATTCACCATCAAAACAATTTTCCCACATGGCGTCATCGAACTCTACAGTCGAAATCCATTGGAGACGTTCAAGGTCAATGGTCAATGGATAAAGCATTACTGGGGTGGAGATTCAAACTGGGATGTCGTCAATGTGACGCCCCCAAATTCGGGTCCCTTCGAACCACGGATCCGGTCCGCCACGATACTACTATCATCAAACTATTTATATATATTATTCATAACTTAATGAATATAACTTTGTTTATTACAATTTAGAATATAAATTCTCTCCATTTCCAAGATCTGCATAATGACCCCAAACTTTTATAAGTTTCACAACTTGGTCATTTACTATTCCTGCTTTACATTACATTTGATATTATATAAATATGCAGAATAATTCAAACTTTTTCAATCTGTTGAATAAAATCTTTTATTGATTTCATAACTTTGAACCAATTGAATCAACTGTATAATATGGTTCAGTCTATTGGAATTACTGTATAAGATTTTACATCTTGATTCGATATCCTTTATGTATTAACTAATACATCCATACAATATAATAAGTATTAAACATTGTAAGTATATATCAAGTACATCCCTAGAACCTAAGCACGGTTTAAGTAATAATCTAAATAGTATCATTCGTTGCGAAACTATCTACTTTATCAACCAAGAAGCACGAAATCTTTACCGTGAGTCCTTAACCTGCAAAAGTGGTTATTTGTAAGGGTGAGCTCGACAGCCCAACAATTCTAACAGTTTTCATGCAGCACATAACATATAATAGCATTTTCAGTTCATGCATTCATAATCAATTAATCTTAACTACGCATGTTACTTCACACATAACATGCATAGAAATTTACTTCCCAAGCATATCATCAAAGATCAACATTCAAATTTCATACATAGCTCATATGCATTTCATATATATACCTCAACATTCTAATAACATAATATGGCTCAACTAACAGTTATAGAATTCATATATCAAATAGGAACTAAAAGACTTGCCTGATTCGTAGTTTATCAACTACGACTTAACTGCTTAAAGCTTATCTGCACTGCGTGTATTCCTACACAATTATATAATCATGGATTCATATCCATTAGTCACATATTTCATACGTTCTTAATATAACAATAATGTTACATTGTTCTCTAACTAGGTTCGTAACACCTACATTTCACTTTCTCATCATACTCTTAGAATAGCTAGGTATGTATAGGTATACCTAACCATCCGTACTTGACATCAACATTCATATTCATTTATCACACACTTGAGTCGCTATGTGTTCGACACATATTTAAAGTTTATAGATACGTGATCTACGTCATTCATATTCAAACTACTTAGTTCCATAATGATTTATTTCAATCAATAAGGCTTAACAACTTTCTTTAACAAGATTCGATGTTATAAGCTTTTAAACCATATATTGGTACTAATAAGCCTCTACTAGTATGCTTCACATAGACATAGCATAGTTCATTATTTAAAAACGTATTTTAAACCACACTTGAAACGTCCAATTCATGCTTAGCTAAAAGATGAACATAATCGTCATGTTTAGGGGCATAAGGCGTTCAAGTTCACTTTTAAAAGTTATTCTAGGCCAAGGTAAAGCAACTAGGAGCAACTTTTAATCTCATTTCATAGCTAACTAATCCATGAATATATGTTATCATGTTTAGAACTTTAAGTACACAAATTACTTTAAGTTCGTTCTTAAAGTTTCAAGTTTTCTTTAGAAATCATTTTCAACTAAGCTATTGTATGTTGATAATAAGTAAAGTAACTTTAAATCACTTCTCATTCTTAAGTATACTCATAACTCAACAAGATGTATGTGTTAAAATATCATAACTTTAAAGACTCAAGGTTCGTCAATATTCATTTTTCAAAACTCTAAGTTTCTTTTCAAAACACATACTAAGTCATGCCAATGCTTTCTATTATGAGCAAGGAAATCTTAAATGTCATGTCTATTATCATGTATTTTTATGTTTTATCACTTAGAATAATCTATTCCATCGTCGGGAGCACTATACTTGCGTATGTGCTCGTTCGACGCCCTCCGTTTGCCTCTGAATAAGTAATAGTTACAAAGATGACTATTTTGACCCCTCCTAATGACCTCAAATTGGAAAACTTAAAGAACAAAAGTTGTAGGTCTATCCGTTCTCATTCCGGATCATCTTGAATCTCCTCAATCAGAGTTCGTATGAAAAAGGTATGGGCATTTTACCAAAACATGTTCTGTCAGATTTTTTTCTCAACTTCTGTACCAGACCACCCCCGCCGGGGCAGGGGTCTTGCCTTAAAAATGGCCCGCCGGGGCGGACCTAGCTGCTGTAAATGCACGGTTTCATGCTCTGCTCCAAAATAACAAGCCAAACTACTTTCTAACCTTCATAAATTGAGTTATACATGTCCAAATTA
This sequence comes from Panax notoginseng, assembly GCA_016801055.1. Taxonomy (NCBI): domain Eukaryota; kingdom Viridiplantae; phylum Streptophyta; class Magnoliopsida; order Apiales; family Araliaceae; genus Panax; species Panax notoginseng. The sequence continues at coordinate 70,020,201 of CM029022.1, forward strand.
GTCCGTTTTCGATTATATGGATTCGTAATTCCTAGAACAACAACATACTATAATATCCATCAACTAACATAAACATTAACTAACCCAAAAATGAATCTATAACTCATGTTCATGCAAATATTCATGTTTTGGACAATTTAGTGAAATCATTCATTACGAATTCGATTCTAAACCAAATTGGTTCGTTTAACTTCCGTTGATTTTGTATTGAACTATATTAACAACATCTACCAACAATTCATGGATTATAACAATCCTTAGCCATAAACTTTTGGACTTAAAAGTAACTTTTTCATGATATTACTAAGAAATTGAAGAACTTTGGATTCAAGAAGATATAAAATAGAATTATTACCTCTTGAAGCTTAAACTTGCTAATCATAGCTCTCCAAGTCTCTGATTTCTCTCAATTCTACTTAACTTCCGTAACCCATTTCTCAGACAACTCAAACAAATGGGAAAGAAAAGGAGTCTCTATTTATAGAGGAAGGATTATCCAAGCAATAGCTTTGCCCTAGAAATCAAACTAGTGGAAGGAAGAAGAATCCGTTAGAAAAGAAAGAGTTGGCCAACCACCAATTCATAGCCATTATCACAACACCTTTCTAGCTTCATCATCATCCTCTTAGCCTTTTCATTTTGCTGAGTTTTACCAAATGAGCTTTTAGACTAGGCCAATGGCCTATACACGTGAGTAAGGAAATGAGACTCACAAAATGGGACAACCCATTTGGTTTGCCAGTCTTAGCAAAATGGGTATTTAAGATATCTATATTTACTTTCTTTTGGACTTACAAGCTTACACTAAATAACATAATGTTATTACTATATGATAAATTAGGGGTACATATACCCATAATCATACAATCCATGTATAATATTTATCTCAACTAATATTTACCCTATACTTGAATATAATTTAGTCGGGTACTAATATTACCTTCCATAAAATTCATTATTCCAATGTCACACCTCATTTTATATTGAATGAAAAACCTTATATATAAGATTTCTCCTTACATGCTATTATCCAAGTAAAATTATGGATTATTTATGTGCTCATATCATATACTCCATGTACATTAGTTCACATAATATTTTAATTGGGCTAAATATAAATTAGTTGTATATTCTCAATCCATCAAATAATTACTAGATACTAGTATATTGTCCATAACAATAATTAATATTATAAGGCAATATATCTCATCACTGTGCCACACAAGGCATCTTTCACAAACTCGATCTTAAGATTCTCTCATTCTTCACACTTATTATTCTTTCAATATAATATTTGTGTGACTCAAGCATTTAAATGCTAAACTACCTTAATTAATTATAAGTATAACCTTACGCTTATAATAATTAATATATACTCCATTAGTTATTTAAATGATAACATCCACGATAAAATAATAACTTAAGTTATTTAATATATTAAAATAACGTAGTTTTCTTTCATTAATTAACTCCCTTGAAAATACATTAGAAATTATGTATTTTGTCATAACATAAATATTATGTTTTCTCCGAATAAAGACATTTACAATTAAAAATTAATTTACTTATTGTCTCAAGATATTATTCTTAATATAATATCAATTAACTATATGTACGACACATGTACATATATTATATATAGAAAATAGATAATAAGTTTATTTTCTATTATAACAAATTATCTCTATCAATTTATTTACATATAGCAAATACGTTTTAATATATTTTCTATATTATTAATCATACCTCATACAAAAATATATAAGGTAATATTATTATTCAAAAATAACAATTCCTCCTTTTATTAAAATAACTCAATATTAGAAATTATTTTAATATCCTCTACTAGAAATATATAATTATTATTTCTCTCTCCCTCTATAAATTGCTCCCAAAATAATTTCTTCAAATATTAAATATCCATTTAAAGATATAATGATTTATGTCTCCCTTTAATAACGCATATATATATATATATATATATATATATATATATATATATATATATATATATATATATATATATATATATATACGGTCCGGCTCTAAAGCGAACCTTAAAGAGCGAACCAAAGATGAACCGTCGTCTTTGGTGTTTATGGCGACGGTTCGATCCGTCGCCATAGCCATGTAGTCTTTGGCGACGGGTCGAACCGTCGCCATAGACACCAAAGACGATGGTTCGTCTTTAGTTTGCTTTTTAAAGTTCGCTTTAGAGCCTCTCCATATATATATATATATATATATATATATGTATTTAATTTTATTCGTATATTAGACTTTCTCCCATATTACCATTTTGAGTAACATATATAAAGTATCACATATTCAACACACATATTAATTCACTCCTTTACTTAAGTAAATTAAACCTTGTACTATATCACCATAGTTATTTAAGGTTTAACATACACATTATATTATTCCATAATATAACTCTCAACTATCAATTAACCAATATTTATACTTATTAGTTAATCCTCACAATTAACTAATTTATGCTTTACTATCTCAATCTATCCATGGATAGCTTAAGCACTAACTAAAACTCATATTACATCATACAAGTTACTAGTATATATATTCAAGAAAATGGTGATTATCCAACACAGAGATTTAATGCCACCAACTCACTATGATAAAAATAATTCTATAAATTATTTAATGCCACTAGATAAATCTTATCCATATTTTTACTAATTCATCTCTACAATGTATAACAAACATATAATAATGATATATATTTATTAAGCACAACATCACATTGCTCATATTACCTTATGTAACACAATATTACATACCCCGTAACACAATAATATATTCTTATTCGAACTCATCTCATGCTTTAAGAATTTAATTTACTAAATTCTTATTTTAATAATTTCTAAAAATTCGGGTTCTTACATCCTCTCCCCCTTATAAGGATTCCGTCCTCGGAATCACCGAAACCTCCTCTACTCGGTGTTATTCCGAATATTACATATTCTTTTTGAATAATTTTATCCATTCTCTTTTCGGAAATTTTATTATAACATGCTCATTTGTATTCTACCACATTCTCCTTTCTAAGGAACATTCTACTCACTACATTCATTCTTCAGAAGAATAAGAATCTTCCACGATTTTTCAATAATCGGGAAGTAGTATGAATAATCTTAGATTCCAAATTATGCTGAGGGGTCACAAGACCGTGAACTCTTCTCTAGGTTTACAAATGCTTCAACAAAATCCTTCAAACTGCAAACCAGAGTGTTTATCAATCACAAAGACTGAAAACTCCCTTCACCTATACACTAGGTGGCCAGCCTATTGTACCACTACGTTGGGCCGCAACGTAGTGTTTTGTAACGACTATATGCGTTACGCTCGAGACCATTGTCCCCGAAAATATGTCCCCTTATAGGGTTGTTCACCTCAGCTTTTTCACATCTGAATCCGCACCAGAGCAATCTGGTTCGGCACAAATACTCAAGAATGCTTGAATTTCACAAATATTTTTCAACAGTCATCAACTTCCCCACTTCTCCTACACCCTTCAAACTTCCATACTTCTATAACTCCTATACTAATGCCACTACTCCATAACTCCTGCTCCTTTTCAACTTCTATTCACATTAAGCCCATACAGTTTCCATCTCCCAACCCACGTTGGTTTTCCATCCCTTTTATGAACTCCAACTATACATGCAATCCAATTCATATCAGATATAAACACTACACTCCCATCCTAAATCTAATCCATTCCTTTCACAACTTCATTCAATTTGGGACATCTTTACAAAGAGAAAACACAAATTTATTCAAGGTAAGCACAACTTACTTCCTCCTCAATCTTCTTCTCTGTTATTGATATCAATTGAGTGGAATACCTTGGAGATTGGATACCCAAGGAGTGTATGTTTGATTTCACATATTGGCTAGCAAGATAATACAAAACAAGCTATTTTGGGGGAAAAACTAAGTTCGCCCGCCAACTGTTTGATAAAAGTCATGAACCAACTTTCGAGCCAACACATTATCAGAAACACCATGTCTTCCCACAAAAGACAACGCCCATCCACCTCCACTGCTCGACCTCAATATAATCATACAAAGTTTGTTAGTGAGAGGGCCGCAGAATAATTCAAGTCATCCATTGACAAGAAAACTTTGGTGCTCGAACGTGGATTGAAGTCGGATGCTAATTTGGATGGCGACATGGCTTTGCAAATTGTCGAGCATAATTAGTTTCAGTTGGTAGAACAACCACTTCTAGCAGCGATCAATATAGTGAAAGAATTTTATGCCAACGCCATGGAACATGTCAATCACGTGGTCATGGTTCGGGGTAAACCGGTGGCATTTCATGTCGATGCTATCAATGAGTATGTTGGGTTAGAGGCACCACTAACTGACCGATATGAAGATGGTTAACCCGAGTTAGATGAGTTGATTGTCAGATTATGCAAACTAGGCACTCAATGGGTAATTCAAGCCGGAACGGATGAAAAGATAAGTTTTCCTCACTCAGCACTTAGTCGACATGGAAAAGCTTGGTATGCATTTATGTGTGCCCGTTTAATGCCCACTCGCCACCAAAATGATGTAACTAAGGCACGGGCTCGGCTATTATATGGGATTGTTCATCATCATTTTCGTGTGAACAACTCCATTTCATTCTATAATGTTGATGTGGGGGAGTGTATTCAAGAGTCCATTGATCGGTTGTTACGAGGGAGTACTACGGGAGGTTTCCTGCATGGTTTCTTAATCACTGATTTATGCTGTAAAGCTGGAGTGCAGTGGCAACCTTCCGAGCCTGTCCAACAACCGATAGCTATTATTGATCATGCGACAATTGAGAGGTACAAGTCATGGGATGGAGCGAGATCACATCCACGTGGAGAAGGCTATATTATGATCCGACAACCCTCACCACCAGTTGGAGCGGAACCAATGCAAGAGCAACCACCTCGGGCTTCACAGAATCAATTTATGTGGTTGGCCCAGCGTCAAGATTTAATGCATCAGTGCAATGCCAATGTATTCAACACGCTTGCTGATGCATTTTCCCGCTGTAATCCTAGTGCACATCCGGCGGTCATGCCTATTCCTCCGATTCTGCCAACATATCCTCCTTCGAACGACGAGCAGTAACTTGTTCTCAGGGAAGTCGTCATACTTTTATTTGATTTATTTTGACGTAATGAGGACATTACTTGAGTTAAGTTTGGGGGATTCTGTTTCTGCTTGGTTAATTAGTGAAAATTATTTCTGCTTGGTTAATTAGTGAAAATTTTCAAGAATCATGTTAGTTAGTGTAGTTACTAAGTTGTTTAGTCTTTATAATTGTTCGTATTCATGGTGTTAAAAAAAATAAAAAAAATAAAAAAAAAAATTTCGCATGTAGTTTGCATGAATCCAGTTACTAGATTGTATACGTTGATTCTTGGCTAATGATGAGATTGAAATTACGTAGACAAGTACATAAATAAGTATGAGAACCTTGATGTAGTTTCTGTTATGATTTGGATCTTGTTCTGATTTGAAACTGGTATAATACGGGTAGCACGTTAATAAAATCTGTGTTAATGGATTATTTCAAATTGTTACATAAAGATTTTCTAAAGGATATTGCCAGTGTAAACGAGAAAGTGACAAAGATAGGCAGTGAAAGCAAAAATTAGGCAAGAACCTAAGTTTGGGGGAAAATATGAGGTATATAAGCTTTATAAAAATAATAATAATAATAATAAACACCATGACTAGTTTTGTTTCGGGGCCTTTGTTACTTGAGCAAGTACGCCCGTAGGGGTGTCTTAACACCTAGCGCCCTAAGGTCTTTTATGGTCTGGGAGTCGTTGGTTGAAAGTTCGCTAAGGGGTAGCACTGTTAGCCTAAGGGAATGAGACATTGCACAGTCATGTTATTTAAAAAAAGAAGAGATATGAATATGTGAAACAGGAAAAGAGCAAAAAGCCCCCGTGAAAGAAAAGAAAAAAAGGGTATATCTATATATAAAGTATAAGTACCCTATGTGAACCCTGGATGGTGGTAATTGCTTAGTTTTAGATAGAACTTGTCTGCTTTTGAACTTTTGAGTTTGTGCTATATGATTCCTTATAAGAAACTGGTTATGTATTGAATTTGAGTCGATATCGATTAGCATGGGTGTTGAACACACACACACACACACACACACACTATACTAGTGATAACAGTTTAAGATGCAAGGATTGATAAGGAATTGCGAATTGGTTTTGATATGAAGTTTGACATGTTTATTTAATTTTTTCGAGGCTGTATGAGTAAGCTGTTTACTGTCTTATGACTGGATTCGTAGTATGTAGTTGTTAATTGCATCGCATGTTGCTTGAGGACAAGCAAGGATCAAGTTTGGGGGAATTTGATGAGTAGGTTTTTAACCTATGATTTGTATTCATTTAGCTTGTTATCTTGTTAGTTTTTGATTTCTTTTGTGTTACTTTTGATGGGTTTTGTGCTTATTGTAGGATATTCAGTGTGCTTGTCAATTTGCTAACATTGGAAGGATTTTCTAGCAATATTGGACATTTTGGCCGCCTAGCGCGGACCGTGCTGTGATGCGTGTTAGAGTAGCGCGGGGTGCGCTGGTGCGTGGACTTCTCCTGGTGCAGTAGCGCGGACTGCGCTGTCGAAGAGCAATGTGTAGCACGAGGCGCGCTGTGTCGGCACCCGTTCTGGGTAGAAAGTAATTATGTACTGGAAGATGGGCATTGCTTGGAGCTATTAATTTGTTATGTAATATGATCATAATAGGATTGTGGGATGGTTGTTATTTCATGTTGTGGGAGTCTTTGACTAAAGACTTGTTGGTTTTGAGAAGGATTGAGATTTCTATTTGACTTTCTTTGTGATGAGTTAGAGTTGGATTAGGATTGGTGGTATGGAGCTGAGTTGAGGTCATATTTTATGCTAAGTGTTGGAAAAAAAGGGAGGGAGAGACACTTCGAGAACGAGATTGGAGAGCAAGAGCTTGGAGGAACGAAGAAGAAGAATAATTTCACGAAGATTTCAGATTTGAAGGGCGAGAAGGTGGTGTATTACTATTCTCCTTTAATTTCGAATTGTGTAAATTGGGATGATGTTTTCTTTTATTTATTCAGTATTTAATTCATTAGTTATGAACTAAATTACTTATTAGGCTTATAATGGATCTTTAAGTGGAACGATGATTATGTAATCTTGATTTTCAGTGTAATAAGCTATTATGCAGTTTATCTATATTAATTTGAGCTTGAATTTATGAATTTCCTGATCAACAATTTTATGTGGACTTGTATGAATTCGAGAGATGAAATACGAATCCAGACTTAATTAATATAGCATGTGTTCTTGATTTATGTGAATAAACAGAATCTTGATGAATGTTAAAGTAGAGATATGCTTGACATCGTATGTAATCATATAGAGAACTTGAACTTCAACCTTCTTTAATTGTAATTCACATAGAGATATAGTGAGTTAGTTAATTAAGGTGTTTAACTTAATTTTATCTTAATTGTGGATTTGGGTTAATGCGGTATTAATACATCGAGAGGTGGTTAGTACTACTTATGTGTTCTTGATTAATAAATTTGGATAATGAATTAAACTGGAATAAGGGATAAGAATCAGAGTGATGCTTAGAGTGAAGTTGTAAACCTAATTCTCCAATATTTGTTTGAAAATTCAGTTTGAGGGTTTGTTGGTTTTTATTTGATTTTTAATATTTTTAGTATAAACTGGAATTTGATTCGTTTAATAAAATTAAGATTAATAGAAAATTGTTAATTGTGAAGTTAATTTCTTGCTAAGTCTCTGAGGGAACGATACTCTACTTACTATTATATTACTTGTTGACCACGTATACTTGCGTGTTGTGCGTAATTAGATTTTACCCAACAGGTTGTCATTCGGCCTCATCAATGCCGAAGCTACCTATCAGTGAGCATCATTGTCAAATCAGAGTGATGCTCTTTTCCATGATCTAATGCGCAAAGAGATAGAAATTTATGTGGATGACATCATTGTCAAATCTCGTTGGGAGAAAGATCACCTAGATCATCTCAAAAAGCTTTTCAGCCGGTTGCATAAGTACAACTTGAAGCTAAATCCAGCTAAATGCGCCTTTGGTGTTAAATCAGGCAAATTGCTAGGATTCCTAGTAAGTCACAAAGGCATTAAGCTAGATTCTGCAAAAATCCAGGCCATCACAGAAATGCCCATACCCCAGACAGAGAGGGAAATACGGGGATTTTTGGGAAGAATCAACTTCATCAGTCGATTCATCTCACAACTCACAGTAACCTATGAACTCATCTTTAAGTTACTAAGGATGAACTCCTCCATGAAATGGAATAATGAGTGTCAGAAAGCCTTCCTTGCAATCAAAGAGCAGCTAATCAAAGCTCCTGTCTTGGTACCTCCCAAGGATGGTGTTCCCCTGTTTATGTACCTATCAATCAATGACAATGCCATGGGCTGCATGCTAGGGCAGAAAGATGATAGAGGCCAAGAAAGAGTTATCTATTACCTCAGCAAAAGATTCAGCAGCAGTGAACACAAGTACACTCTGATTAAGAAAACTTGTTGTGCATTAGCGTGGGCTTCCATGAGGTTACAACATTACCTTCATGGTCACACAACCCATCTTATATCCCGCGTGGATCCTTTCAAGTATGTGTTCAGCAAACCCATGTTGAATTGTCGACTGTCCAAATGGCAGTTGATCCTACAGTAATTTGACATCATATACGTGACTCAAAAGTCTATCAAAGGTCAAGGAATTGCGGATCAACTGGCCTTCGCACCTTCAGGGGATTTCAAACTTTTGGAAACATATTTCCCCGATGAAGAGGTTATGACAGTTCAGCAACACCATCAGGACAATACACACCAACCATGGAAGATGTATTTTAATGGAGCTGTAAATATGGAAGGTTTTGGAGCTGAAGCAGTTCTGGTATCCATTTGGAGGGAGCAGTATCACGTTGCCGTCAAATTGCAGTTTGCCAGCACCAACAACACAACTGAGTACGAAGGCTGTATCATGGGATTGAAACTAGCCCAATCCATGGGCATCAGACGGTTAACTATCATTGGAGATTCCGAATTGATAATCAGACAAACCACTGAGATCTATCACACCAAAGAACTATATTTGCTGCCTTACCATCGGTAAGTTATCTAGATGGCATTGGAGTTTGAAGAAATATCCTTCCACATTCCTCGGAATAGGAATGACTTTGCGGATGAACTAGAAACTTTGGCCTCCTTAATCAACATACTTGATAAGGAAGACATGCCAAATATCATATTTGCCCTGCAAAAGGCTCTAACCTATGGGAACTACATTGGAAAAGTATCAGATGAACTACCTCCCATCCAACACCCTTGGTACCAGCATATCAAGGAGTATCTACGAGATGGATCTATACCTGCTGAGGCGAGTCAGACTAAAAGAAAGCGAATCCATCGAAATGCCATGAAATTCTACCTAAGCGGAGACCCACTCTACAAAAGAGTTGCTGGACTAGGCTTGCTAAGATGCCTAGACAAAGATCAAGCTCAAAGGCTTATGGATGAAATCCATGGTGGAGTATGCGGCCCACATATGAGCGGCCCCCTACTTGTTAAGAAAATCCTAAGAACATGGCATTTTTGGCTCTCTCTCAATGCTGACTATGATGATCACATCAAGAGATGTTACCAATGCCAAATTCATGGGAATGCTATCCACGGTCCTCCAAGGGAGCTCCACAATATGAGTTCGTCTTAGCCCTTCTCAATGTGGGGAATGGACGTGATCGGGCCCATCGAGCCCAAAGCCAGTAATGGTCATCGGTTTATCTTCACCATGATCGACTACTTCACCAAGTGGGTAGAAGCAGCCTCCTTCCCCAGGGTTACTAAAGAAGTTATCATTGGTTTCATTAGAAACAATGTCATTTGTCGATATGGACAACTAGAGGTAATTGTATCAGACAATGCCAAAAACCTCAATAACCAAATGATGGAGGAGTTATACAGTAAATTCCACATCAAACATCTCAACTCCGTCATCTATCATCTAAAGATGAATGGCGCTGTTGAAGCGAGTAATAAGAATATCAAAAAGATCATGCAAAAGATGTCCGCCAATCATAAAGGATGGTCTGACTTGTTGCCTCTGACTCTATTAACCTATAGAACGTCAATGCGCACTTCCACCGGGGCAACCCCCTACTCATTAACCTATGGAATGGAAGCAGTGCTCCCCATAGAGGTAGAAATGGAATCCCTCAGAGTGTTGATAGACGCTTAGCTGGATGAAGACTAATGGTTACAAGATCGGTACCACCAATTGTCTCTAATAGATGAAAGGCGGGCCGCAACCATCTTCCATGGTCAGTTATACCAACAGAGGATCGCTAGGTCCTACAACAGAAAAGTCCGGCTATGACAGTTCAAAGAGCATGACTTGGTCTTGAAGAGGATTCTTGACAACCAAGATCAATCTAAAGGAAAATTTGCCCCAAACTGGGAAGACCCATTTGTTGTCCAGGAGATGTTAACAGGAGGAGCCCTCAAATTACAAGAGATGGATGGTGAGGAATTTCCATAACTCATTAACTCAGACACTGTGAAACGGTACTATGTCTGAAGTTACCTGCAAATTAGCATCCTGGTTTTGGATCACCAGATCCCCAGTCAATTCAGGTTTTCAAAACCTTTCACTACATACAACCTTTCATCACATCAGTTTGCCCCATCAGGGACAAACATACTTTCCAACCAGCAGCCTAGTTCTGGATCATTAGATCCATCCTTCAATTTATCCCGCCAGTGATAAAACTTTTCACAACTTTAGTTTGTCCCACCAGGGATCAAACACTTCACACCTTCAGTTTGTCCTACTAGGGATAAAACTTTTCACAATTGCAGTCTGTCCCACCAGGGGTGAACTACGCAGACCTGATCTCCCCAATACACGGGAGTTCGTAGGCAGCCATTTTTATGGTCCGGTCTAACTACAGAAAAAAATAAAAAATCTCTACACCCTCTTTACCACCTACAACTTTCAACCTTTTCACGCTAGGTTGGAACTACATAGACCTGATCTCCCCCATTAATGGGAGTACATAGGCAGCCATTCATGGTTCGGTCTCATCCCTACCAAAATATAAAAACTTGTCAATGGTACCAGGATCATCCTTTAAACCTTCAAACCACACCTCATCGGCTTAGACCAAAGGGATGGAACTACCTGGTCTCCCAACACAAATAGGAGAAAAACCGATGACCATCTAAGTTACGATTGAGTCCTCAAAGAGAAACACCAATCCATAAGAGATGGAACTACCTGGGCTCCCCAATACAAAGGAGTACCGGCGACCATCTGTGAGGCGGTCAACCTCAGAGAGAAAAGCCACACTCCTCTCCATAACCACATATAAGAAACCAGTTCCAAGACACCAAAGGGTAAGGGAATACATAGATCAATTATCCATTCTGAAATATCATGAGACATCTCAATGCCCATCCATTAAGGGGGAGTTCAGAATATATCAAGAACACAAGCCCTGGAGAAACAGGCAACTATCAAGCAAGTAACAAGGCATAACTAAAAGGGGAGTGAATCAAAATATATTTCCATGCCATATAATACTGTTTGATATATATAATGTGTCCTGTACATGACAAAAATGGCTAAGCTAGTCTGTGCAGGAAAATCCAAGCTAATCTACAAACCAGTGGATAAGCACGCTATCAAATCCAACATGGCATCCCTCTCAGAAGAAAGGGGTAACTCTGTGAGCTCCTGCCCAAGGGTATTTACACGAGTCAAGAGATCCACAACCATATGCATGGTGACACTATGCTCATCTATGAATGTGGTCATCTCTGCAATAATATTAGCAGTGTGGGACCGCAATGCAGTACTATCTGTAACAGCGGCATCTCGGGTGGATATAGCACCATCCCGCTCAATAACAACTGCATCTCTAGATGATCTGGCCTCGTCCCGCTCAGCAACAACGGTATCTTTATAAGCTAAAGCATCATCTCTCTCTAATAGAACGACATCTCTACCAAAAAGAGCTGTCAACATCAAGGCCCTAGCCTGAACCCTCTCAAATGTCATCAGATGAAGACTCTACTCTAAATACTCAGTCGAATGTGGAGTTACAGTAACATGAATACTGGGGAAATCGACCAAAGCTGCTGTCAACCCAGTAAACAGCTCGTCCTCAGTGGGAGAATCAAGGTCCTCCTTATGCTCCCCACTTTCAGAATCAATCTCTTGCTCTGTGGATACAACCATAGTCGATGTACTCTTTGCCTCCAGCCATGCAGGATACTCTACAGAGCAACCTGGATGGCTAGTAGTAAAATCAGCCCTCTCACGCTGGGCCTAACATGCATAAACCTTGGACAAATCCTCTGTTGACAAAAGTTGAGATGACAAACGCTGACCCAATGCCCCGTCGAAGGGATGAACATCCTGAAACTAGTCAAACTGTGCCATCACAGCTAGTGGATGAAAAGTGGTCACGCCCCTAAAACCAGCCAGAGGAAGATAATCATGCCAGATGTATAAGTGATGAAGCTGTAGGGAGAACTAAGCCTTGAACACGGTAGAATATCAAATGGATCCTCGATCCCTGCCAAGAAAACTGACCAAGAAGCAGCGTCTGTACACTCCGCCGGCTGAAAGGAGTAAAACATGCCTATCTCATGGGAAAAACAATACTCATGGCGTCAGAATGTGCCAATCCATCTCAAGTGTGTCATAAACCACACGTACAGCAAGACCGAATTTCCTGTAAATACCCCCGCAAAATGGGTGTAGCAATATGTGGCCGACCTCAAGGTCTCTGCCACAATCATCAGTAAAATGGTATGTCCCTCCCGGAGAGCTCGCACTGCCATAATCACGCCAATGTATAAATGGTCCATGTACAGTGGCATGTATAGATAAGCCAGTACACACATCAAGAGTACATCTACTCTGGCCACACGCCAATCATCCTCTAACGTGGTGAAATCCCTAGAGTGCTGTACATAACTGTCCAAAGAGCCAAATCTGTCAATCAAAAAATGCATGGACACTACATGCCCAGAAGAGATCTTATCCAGGGCAACCCTACACCTTAAACCGGTGAGAGTCATAAACTGTTAGCCCATATCTCCTACAGCCATCCGAGCGTAAGGCCTATCTAGTGGCAAATCTGTCAAACGCTTATACTCCTTTAAGGTAGGAGTTAATTCTTGGGTCTCAAACTGGAACACCTGCCTATCCGGTACCCAGTGCTCCAGCATGCCCTCTACAAAACCCAATGGAACCTGGAACATAAAGAGGGTCACAGAGTGCCGCAACAGCTGATCTACGATCACCTGATCTGGGGAGGACAAACTATCATACCATGATCTCAAATTGGAGGCTACCAATACTCGTGGGGTATAATTAATGCGGCTAATTGTCGATGAAGACATCTGTAGGGCCGTGTCATAAGACCATCCATGGGTCAATGCTGAACATCTCTGGATATACATATGCATAACATAATACATGTATGATAAACAATAGATGGCAATATGATGTAGGGAATGAAAATAGTATATATACATTCCTAACTACATCATCATCTAATACATCATCTCTGTATACAGCTGGAAATACAGGAAAATGGGGTACAACCGCCCAACAACTAACAGAGGCCTATCAAAAGATATAACGAGAATGGGGCATAGCCACTCAATATCTAACAGAGGGCTATCAAAAGATATAACGAGAAATACATCAGAAGAAGTCAATAGTGTTGATGTCTACATCATCTAACCTATCCATCTGATGTAACTCCTCCTGAGTCACTGGATCTCTGCTAAAAGGGATATCAGGTCGATACAATGAAGGATCAAAAGAATCCACCTCGGAAGGATCTCTGCCCAAATGTCGGATGAAAAAATGTGCCCTGTCTAACTGCTGGGTCAAGCTATCAATCTGTGTCAAATGAGTAGTCTCTCAGACGCAGGAAATCCAATCTGCCAGCATGACGGAGCCAAGAACCATATCCCCCATGAACTGTGTGGTACGGGTCTGAGCTCCAATGGTACGAGGAGACCACCAGTGGTAGAATGCCTCCTGAGTGAATGGTCTCTCTGACAAATCAAAGCCATCAACTCCCACCAATGGGATATCTCTGATCGGCGGCTATGACACAGGCCAATAACGCCTGGCAGGAGGACATATCGGTATACGAATCACTCCTATGATGATCTTGATAGGACGCTCTCCTAAATAGAGTTTCCATCCGACGGGTGGACATCACATGCTCGACACCAGTGGGACACCACCCTCAAAGCCAACTGTCAAATGGTCCTCAGAATAGGGAATCCATGTAATGACATCGACTGTCAATAACTCCAACTATAGGCGAGAATGGGTGAAACCATCAGCTATAAGAATCTCCATCAGCGTGGAGTGATACCATCGTTGTCCCCGTGGATAGGTGTCTAAACCTAATAGGCTAATGGGACACAGACATGGAAGCCTCTCATAGGCCCAAAACGGCAAATACAAGATCAAACATCTAAGGTTAGTCAACACTCTTAACCTGAACAAGGGAAATCAAAAGAGAAATACTCACTAGCAGGAATGGGTAAATCCTAGCCAAGCCTCTGTCAAGCTTTACGAGCGTATGCGCATTCCCTTGAGGAAATAGGCAAAGGTATAGGAGCCCCAGTCAAACTTTCCAATACGGTCCACCTTATGTGTGGCGCTGACTAAAGCGAACGACACAGTGGAAGAGTTATCCGCTAGGAAATAACCCCGGAGGATGACCAGGAAAAATCGCCGAAGAATGCGATCCCTGACTCTCCTGTCATCGGGTAATGGCTCACTTAACGCCCCACTCATGGCGTCTACACTCAAAGGACCAGTGTGGACTATCTTATCTTTGAGCGCCTCAGCTTGGACTCATAGCAAGGATCTGACGGTAATAGGGGAAATGTCAGCTATACAAGGCACTGGCACCCCTGAAAACTCTATGCCGGTGATAAACCGTCAATTCATCATCACCTCGCAGTCTAGTAAATAGAGAGACTGAGTCTGGTGAAACCAGTGCTCAGACAACGCCCTGAGGTAACCCTAGGGACAACAGTGGAGGAGGTTAGAAAAGAACGCCTCGAAACCCCAAGAATGCACAATTTCTCAGTACTCTGGGTGAAGAGTCTGGTACAGAGAGTGTATACTAAACCAGTTTCCTCGAGGCTACGTAAAGCTGGGAACCTGCATCACAAATGCAAATCAACATCAGAACCCTTGCTCCTCATCAATAGGAAAAAGGAAGATCAAACACAGCTTTTACCTCGTTCGTATGCAAATAGATCGAGGGGTGGTGACTCAAATCATCCAAAAGCTCTGGATTCGTCACATTTATGGCTGGAAGATCCCTGAGGGGAATAGAAGCAGCAGGAGCGGGAGCCACAACTGGTACATCCTCCTCCTCGTCCTCAACATCCGGTGCCTCAACCCAGACAAGACGAATCACTGACTCCGTCAACCGATGAGGCTGAGGCACATCAGAAGCTCTCCTCCTCACACCTGAAGAGGTCCTACGGGAGCTACTCGGCTGGTCTGGATCTATATATCTGGACACAAGTCTCCAAATCACCTAAGAAAGGGTGGTAAATTCTAACCTAGAGCTCATTAAATGCATTTTATGTCTATATGCATGCATGCATTACTTTAACATATGCC
Organism: Panax notoginseng; assembly: GCA_016801055.1. Taxonomy (NCBI): domain Eukaryota; kingdom Viridiplantae; phylum Streptophyta; class Magnoliopsida; order Apiales; family Araliaceae; genus Panax; species Panax notoginseng. Next base: position 70,035,943 of record CM029022.1, read on the forward strand.
TACAGTAGAATTAAAAATGCATGATCATTCAATGCCTAGACTAGTGAATTTTTTTTGCCAGAGTCTCTTTTGTAAAAAAGAACTATCCACCTGCACGTAGGCATGACTAAGTGGCCATTCAGTATCACACTAACTCATAGTCATAAACATACTATATGCGTGAAAAATATCAAAGTCATAATTTATAAGGGTATCCTAATTACCAGGATTAATTTGCTTTACAATCTTTGCTCATTTGTCCTCAAATGGGATAAAAAATAGCAAAAAAAGGTGCCAATTTGACTGTGTCAAAAGTTAAATTTTTTCACATCAATATGTTCATCATGGTTAAATACTAACATTTACTATGTTGAATATTTTTTATCAAGTCATATGAGAATGCATAATCACTACTATGTGTTTAGAAGCATTTCATGTGATAACTTACTTTCCAATGGACAAAACTGGAAAAGAAGACATGTATACGTTATCAGGATAGTGTAAAACACTTGTACGTTGACAGATTTTACTGAAAATAGCCCGAACTTAGTAGATCTGAAGAAGAACTCTCGGATTCTCTATGTGGCTTCAATTGAAAATGACTTGTGAAAGGGAAAGCTGCCTGAAATAGACCCACGGATGGCCACGGGTGTACCTGCGGTTGCTGCAAGTCCACTTGTGGCTGTCACAGGTCCACCTATGGCTATCCCAGGTGGTCCCCTCCCCCTTCGGATCGATCCAATTTGAGTTTCAAAGGAGGTCCCACAAGCTGAAAAGTCAAATCAGGAAAAAAGATGCTACCCAATTAAGCAGAAAAGCCTGAAATCCAGATTTTTTAGAGACCAAACTTCGGGTCTACGCATCAATCATTGGTATTCGTCCAAACATAAGGTTCACAAAGCTGATGATCATAGTTGTTGCAGGATACCCTTGGAAATACCTCACAAAGGTCCAATGCCATCAACTTGGGGTTGTGATTCCAATCGCCACCATACATTTCATTAAAAATTCCTCCCCAGTGGGGATTTCATACAACTTTAGTCGTTGAAGCACATTTCAGCGAAGGTCAGGCATCCCTGACGTTATTCAGCCATTGGCAATTAAATCCAGTGAAGTATCAGAGATGGTCTGATGAAGTCATCCGTTGAAGCACATTTCAACAAAGGTCAGGCAGCCCTGACGTTATTCAGCCACTGGCAATTTAATCCGATGAAGCATCGGAGATGGTTCGATGATGTTAGCCATTGAAGCACCTTTTAATGAAGGTCAAGTAGTCTTGACGTTATTCAGCCGTTGGTAATTAAATCCAGCAAAGCATTGGAGGTGGTTCGATAATATTTAGCCGTTGAAGCGCATTTTAATGAAGGTCAGGCAGCCCTGACATTATTCAGCCGTTAGCAATTAAATCTAGCGAAGCATCAGAGGTGGTTCGATGATGTTTAGCCGTTGAAGCACATTTCAATGAAGGTTAACCAGCCTTGACGTTATTCAGCTGTTGGCAATTAAGTCTAGCGAAGCATCGGAGGTGATTTGATGATGTTCAGCCGTTGAAGCACATTTCAACAAAGGTCAAGCAACCTTGATATTTTTTTAGCCATTGGCAATTAAATCCAGTGAAGCATCGGAGATGGTTCTATGATGTTAGCCGTTGAAGGACATTTCAACGAGGATCAGGTAGGCCTGATGTTTTCTGCCATTGGCAAGTAAATCCAACGAAGTGTCGAAGATAATCCGATGGTGGTAGCTGTTCAAGAACATTTCAACGAAGGTCAGGCAGCCCTGACAACACAAACTGTTGGCAGTAACTCCAACAAAGTGCTGGAAAGACCTGACGATACAAACCATGGAAAACCATCGTCATAGGGGAGGACCGATGATGGAATCTATTATACAAATCTTCATCAGACAGAGCACAATTCCCCAAGAGTCTCTCGCATATGAGAAGAACATCTTCAGTAGAAAGTTTGCATTAAGGGTTAAGGACTTTGGTGATAACCCCAATGTCAACATCCTCTGGGCTCATTTCATGGAGCAGCGTCCATTCCATACACTCAACATACATTTACATCATGTTGCATTACATTTGCATCATGATTATCCTATCACATTTTAAGTGTCTAGTAGTCTTTATCTTATCCATGCCATTATACCGCATAAATATGATAAAGAGGGGCATCTGTAGACACTCGAAATTTTGCATTCCTGTTACTAACCCTCCAGGAGGGCAAAATCATCTTCCAGAGATAACCTTGGAAGTCAAATCAACTTAATCTCGGAGACAACCTCGGGATACCTAGTTTTTAATCTCTGAGACAACCCCGAGATACTCATTTGCAATCCTGGAGATAACCCCGGGAGATTTAGTTCCAACCTCAGAGATAACCCCGAGGGATGCAGTTCCAGTTCTGGAGATAACCCCGGAGAAGTCAGTTCCAACCTCAGAGACAACCCCGAGGCACTCAGTTCCAACCCCAGAGATAACCCCAGGAGGTCAAGACACCTCAGAGATAACCCTGAGGACATCCAGTACTCACAGCAGCCCAATCTCAGAGATAACCCTAAGCAACGACTGCTACATCAGCACAGAGCCAGAGATAACCCCGGTGAGGGGCAAAATCATCATTTTTCCACCTCGATACTACATTCAAGTCGTCTCAACATCATTTCAACCTACATTTCATATCGAAGTGTCCCACAAGAACCATAGCTCAAATCTCGAGTGACTACTACACAAGACATCACACCAGATAGAATTTGAAGACTTGAAGATCTGGTTATGGACCCATCTTCCCGACTTCGTACAACCTCTTATCCCATGTGGTGCATCTCTCAACAACAACATTCCATAAAGGTATATCATGCCTCAATCGAATGCCCGGATTAAAAGTTATGAAGGTTCAAGCGGACAATGCGTTACATGAGTGCACGTACTTCGAGACGACAGGACCCGCATGGCCTGGGGCAACTCGGGCAGTCGCAGGTAGACCCACGCCTGCCACGGGTAGACCCGCGGCCATCAGTTTTATAAATAGAGGCCTTGGGTTGGCCATTTTTAATAAAAAGAAGAGCAAGGAAACCCTATCCATTTCACTCTATATACACTTCTATAGTGCTCCAAATTGAGTGCTTCTTTTTTTTAAACATTTGTGAGCTCGTGTTTTACAACATACTGAAATTTAACCCGTGGAAACCGAGTTTTCAGACATCAAAAGCTATCTGAAGTCTTCTTAGCAGCCCAGTGTAAGATATTTAAGATTTTTAAGCTTTTTCTCACTTCCATACATACATATCTACTCACGTTGAGAGTCGCGCAGTGTAGGTATGCCCGGATCGTCGATCCATGGCTTTTATTAGTTATATATATATATACTTATATATATCTTTATATATATATATATATATATATATATATATATATAAACAATAAAAGGCCACGAAGTGAACTCCAGGCCAGACATAAATGTAAATATATATATATATATATATATATATATATATATATATATATATATATATATATATATATATATATAACTGTTTATTAGCCTGCGGGTTAGATTTGCCTAAATCTGGCTATTTCTCACTTTAATCGGTTCATGGTGACTAAACTGGAATCGTTGAAGCTGGAATGCCTAGATTTACTCAAATCTAATTCGTTTTCTAGCTTTTGCTACAGGCTAGATTTGTCTCAATCTGACTATTTCTCACTTTAACCGGTTCATGGTGACTAAACTGAAACCGATGAAGCTGAAATAGTTTAGATTCATTAAAATCTAGATCTTGTTTTAGCTTTTGTATATATTATTTTATCATGTAAGCCTAGGAATCATGTGATCACAGATTCAGTTCCTGAATCTAGATTCGGTTCCCGTGATGGACATTTTCAGCTGCTACCAGCTTGTAAATTATTCACGGTGTCTGAATTTCCTTAGATGGCTCTCATGCCCATAAAGAGTTCGGCATTGCTATGTATCTTATTTTCTCGAAGATGCCTCGCATCTCGAAAATAATAAAAGCAACCAAGCCGAACACTTAATAAAATAGAAGTATCAAATGCCTCAATTACTATTGTGCACAAGGGTTTGAAACACCTATTTTACTAAACATCATTGCTATATCTTGTTAAAATTAAACTTTTATACAAAAGTCAAACCCTTTGTATATAGGTGCAAACGAGGCATAACACTACTTCCAGATAACTGTACATAGACCTACACATACACATATTCAGATAAAATTTTAAAATGGAAAGTGGCAGTAACTGTGTTATCACAGAAGTCGGGAGGTGCCTAACACCTTTCCTCCGCTTAATCAAGTCCCTGGACCCTAACGAATTTCGGTTTTGCAGACCAGTTAAACAGTGTCACATCACTAGGTCTTTGTGCAAACCTTTTCTCGGTTGAGTTAATGCAACCATTTAAAAATAACCAACTGGCAACTGTTACAGTCAAATCGTCGACATATACATATATGTCGAACCTTTTTAAACTTGTTTTTTCAAACAAATCTCACCTAACATGAGAACACCAAAAGACAAGAACAGAAAGGGACACATAAAAATCCCGACGTCGACAATATGTACTTTAAGAAAAGCATCAATAACAAATTAATATTTCATATTTATGTCAGGATGGTATGGACAACATCAATTCCCAAAAAGAAAAACAGAGACTTATAAAGGATTATGCTTCCAGTAAATGTTTTATTCAACAAGGCTCAGCTTGTCATCAGTTCATAAAGGGTTAGATCTATACATCATACCCCATCTAAGTCTTGTAATGAGAGGTTTCAGTTACTTAGCAGTTATAATCACTATGAGTAACTAATGTAGAAATCAATTTTTACCAGAAAGACATACAATTTTGTTCAATAAAAACTCGAAAGAGTGTTATAAGGATCAAACTTCCCTTTGAATCAAAGAAAGAGGCTACATCACTAAACCTACTAGTATACTTCTCCAAAATTTTAACAGATATTAAGAACCTAATTGACCAAAGCATATACATAAATTTACATGATAGAAACCCAGATCATTTGGATAAGTAGCTAAACTCACTTCTTCTATTTGGGTAATAAAGTTAATATTCTGAAGAACCCAATTTAAACCTAAATTAGACAAGAAACACAAAGAAAAACTCAAACTGACAAGAAATTGTGGAAGAAACCAAATTAAATACTACCATCAACTGAAAGTAGAAATTACTCAAAACAAGGTTTACCTTGTTAGAGCTCCACAGATTAATTATTGTGCGGAGGTTCTAGGAGGAAAGAGAGGGATTAATTGGAGATGTTGAGCACAAAAAGAGATTAATTGGATAGAGAGTGAGTGATTTTTTGGGCGGGAGTTGTAGGAGAGTAGGGGCTTTGTAGAAGGGGAAAGAATTAAAAAAATAAAATAAATACTCAAAACAACATCAGGAGTTGCGCATCGGGAGAGAATTAGTAAAGTAGATGTATATATAGATTTACTCATGGATTTTAAAGGATTGTTGTCCAATTTGAAAGATTTTGCACTTATTGATGAGGTATAGACTTTAATGAAGTAGCCCTGACGTGAGTGATCATAATGTACCGGACAACATTGTATGAAGTTGAATTTTAGAGGATACTTTCCAGCTCATTATTGTAGTGTCAGAGATTTATTAGAGTGATGTCTGATCCTTTTGTAGATGAATTCAATTAGATTGTATCTGAATTAGATGTGTCATATCTGTTCCTGGTTTCTTGTTTTGTATGTTTGCATCCTTTTTAAGCTCTTAGCTAGGTTGTTGGGCTTACTGTTCTATTTATGAGATAATAACATAATTTATACTAATGTTTCTGTCTATGTGCTATAAGAGACATTCAAAGCTGTCTATCGATTAGTTAAGGGTGCAAGAGTTTGACGCAGAATGGAAAACGAAAAAAATTTATCAACGTAAATTTTTAGAACACAAATTGGAATTCACCAGAGAAACAAATGATATCAATCGTAAAATATGATAAATTATGAATAATCTGTCCAAACCCTAAACCCACAAGCCGGGTTTTATAGCTAAAGAATCCTTATAACTATAGAAATAAACTCCTAATAAGTAAGTAATTAATATGGTAACAAAGTCCTAATAGGGAATAATTTAATTACGTAGTATTATAAAGATTTGTTTCCAACTAAAACACTATTACCTTAAACGAATTCTACCTAAACTAGAAATAATTAAAATAATAAAACCAATCCAGCCTTCCAGAGTCATGACGCTATTTACGAAGAAGTCTGATCTCCCGAAGCCATGACGCCATTTCCGAACCCGCACACCTCTCCCGAAATTGATCGAACCCAACTCTTTGGGAATAACTTCAGTTCTTCAGGAATTATGGTCGTTTTCTCGGACCAGACCTCCTTCGCCATTTCCTATCTAACTCATCCTCAAACTCCAAAGCCAACTGTCCTACATCAGCCCTTTCCACCTGCGAAGAACTCGACCTTGAGTTATAATCTGGATAAAGTGGAACATCTTCACAGAACTCATAAAGATTGTAAGACCCCAACTTTTCATAAATGAAATTGAATTTTCTCTATTTTTTATTTTGAAATAATAAGGGTTGATTTGATTAATGTGGTAAGTTATGAGTTAAATATGCAAATATCTTAAATAAGCCAGTGGTTATAAAATATTCTTATTGTCGAAAAATATTCGTTTGGTCGTGAAATATTCTTACTTTCAGGGAATATTCGTATAACGGCGCAGCCTTGTGTGGGCCCCATAACGGAAAGCGTTTGGATGAAGAAAACGACAAGTATGAGTTTTTTTTATAAATAATGGCGCAGTTGTTACTGTTAACACTGTTGGAATACGCGGTGGTGAAAACACAGTAATACGCGGTGTTGCACACTAGCATACGGTATTGCACCAATTATTGATTCTTACGTAAGAAGACACTACTTAATAATTGTTATAGTAATTACTGTTCAATATTTTATTTTATTGATTCAATAATTGCTGCGTTGATATTTTATATTATTATTGTTTCAATAATTGTCACTGCACAATATTTCTATTATCAGATCAATAAATTATTTTATTTTAATAATATTATTAGATAGCATTATTGGCAATGTCTAGAAAGTTCTGTCTAAGGAGAGGTTTGGTCACCTAATTGCGCGCCAGTAAGGAGAAATCCTTATTGAAAAGCCCCCTCTTTCCTAGGAACGGCCTGGTTGTCAGTATTTTGATTCTGTAATATTGTTTGTGAATAATTAATTATTGATTTATATGATAAGAGAAATATTTATGTGGATATAAATGGAGGAATTTTTTAAAAAGTGACAATTGTTGAAAATTGATATTTTATCTTTTCTGATAAAATAATTCATTTAAATATACTATTATATTTTAATAATATAATAATAATGATATTTTTATGATGAATGTGTGATATATAAATAAATGAGGAAGAAGAGTATTTTTATTGCAATAAATGATAAAAATATGTTAAACATGTTGGTGGGCTCAATTTTTGACTGAAATTTGATTATAGCTTGTAAAATAATCTATATGTGGATTTCGGTCAATTTCTGCTTGAAATTTAGAAAAACTTAAACTTTCAAAGTTGCAGAGAATTGAATTTCCTATGGAATGGACATAAGATTCGAATTTTTTTTGATAAAAGGCTATTTATTATGAATTATTGAAGTTACAGAATAATTGATTTTTGAAGTTTTAGTTATTTTTTTAAGAAAAATATTTTTATTATTTTGGTGGGCCCCACAAGTGTTGTAAACATGCTAATTTCATATGTCAAGAGGTGAGCGAGAAATTTTTTATAATATATTAATATTTTATTAAATTTTCTACTTTGGTGTTCTAAGCATTTTTCTATAAATAGGGTGCTTAGGCTAGAATTGAAAATCACACCAGAAACTAAAGTTTTCTCTCTATATTATCGAGCGTATTCTTGTGAGTATTTTGATACTTTGATTTGTTGCTATACTGTGCAAGTTTCTTCAGTACTATATTCAGTATTCAAGTCAGAAGTACTGTCTTTTTGAGGTAAGGGATGTTATTTTCTTTTATAAATGATATTGTTCTTTCAATATCATTATGCCGAAATATTGGTAGATTTTTTTTATGAAATTCTTGTCTTTTAGTGTCGGGGTTACTATTCACGTATACGACACTATACACGTATACGGCGCTATTCACGAATACGACACTATTCACAGAAAAATTAAATTTTCATTTTTTGTCCAAGATATCTAGTATGAATACTAGTTTTGATTGTATCCATGTTTTGATCTTCATTCTTAAATTTTACTCTACTATAGTTATTTATGAAGTATTTTTGATCTTGGATTGTTTAACGTACGAATCCTTAATATTTGTTCTTTTTTTTTCAATGGATTCGTTTTCTTTAAAATATTTTTCATCATCCTCAGTCCTAAATAATGATATAACTTAATATCTTTAGCCTGTAGTGCAGAGATGAATGATTAACTGATGAATATCTTTGGCCGGTAGTGCAAAGATGAACAGGTGTTTAGATAAACACGACTAATTGGTGATACAAATGAATATCTTTGGCCTGTAGTGCAAAGATAAATATTTGATTCAAGATGTATATTGATTGATGTTACAGGGATAAAATATTGATGATGGACTTTTAAATCTTAGATGATAGTAGAATTCATTCTCTACTTAACTCTTCTACTGGATTATTATTTCCGCTGCAGTTGTTGATCTAAAATTTGTTGTCTATTATATTCTATTAGATTTTTACCTGTTGAAGACTAACGATAATTTGTTCTATATTATCTTAGTCATAATATTCTTTACTGGGCTAGTTGAGCTCACCCTTTTCCTTTTTGTTCCATTTTTCTTCACAAGAGGTGAGAATATAGCGAGTGCTAGTCGGGATATGGAATGATAGTTCTAAAAAGTTATTTTAGTAGTCCTCACCATTTTTATAAAATAATATATCAATAATTGTAATGAAGACTTATTTGAGTGTGGATATTGTCTAAAAGACAATATTTATATTTAAACTCATAGTTTATGTGTTGTCGTATTTTGCACGATAATTGTATTAATAAAGTTGTAGTTATTTCTGTACTATATTTTGGCGACTCAGAATGGGTGATGTATACCTGTTTTGGGGGCGTCACAGTTGGTATCAGAGCTTAGGGATATGATCTCTGGCAGAGATCGGGGAATAGAACTAGGAGGGGAGAGACGAGTAAATCCTTCGTTAGTGTGTCCTACCTAAGCTTATTTGTTGGTTGGTCAGAGTATAGGGTTATTATGTTGCATGTCAATTTCTTTAATTAACCCTTGTTTTGTGGCAGTATTTAAGAATGACTGCTGAGAATATTAATGATGGAGTAAATGCGACCGTCGAGACACCATTAATCACCAACGAGGAGAACGTGCAACAGGCCGACAATGTTCCTCCTTTAAACAACACCTTTGAGCAGACGATGAATGATGAGATATTTAGAAGCTTTTTGCGGTTCATGCAAAACCAGACGAGGGAGACTCCTGTTCAAAATACAGGTAGAAATAATGGCAACGCACAGCTGGTCACAGCCAAGCAGTTCAAAGAGTTAGAACCACCAGAATTCTGGGGAAAGCCGGACCCGATTAAGGCAGAAACGTGGGTCAAGCAAATTTCTAAGATATTCGATGTCTTGGGATGCATGGAGGAACAGAAGGTTCCATTCGCCACCTTTATGTTTCGTAGCGAGGCAGATTACTGGTGAGAATCTGTGAAGCGTACCCATCCAGCCGCACTCAACATGTCTTGGGAGACATTTCAGAAACTGTTCAATGACAATTACTTTCCTAAAAGTATTCGTCATATGAAGGAGGTGGAGTTTATTAGACTGGAACAAAATAACATGACGGTGTCCCAGTACGAGGCGAAGTTCGCGGAGTTATCCAAGTTTGCACCTCATTTGGTGGAGAATGAGGAATGTATGACGCGGATGTTTTTAAGAGGTTTAAAACCCGACATACGTCAATATCTCATTTCTCATAAATTTTCTCTATATTCAGATGTTGTCAACATGACTCAATTATTAGAGCGAGACAATGAGTATGTTCAACCGAGGAACCACAACCAGGGTTATACCAGTGACAGCAGTCATCAAAGCAATGATAATCAGCGGGGAGGAAAGAATACGGACAAAAGCGGTAACCACTCTGGTGGTAATCGTGGCCATGATAATAGGAGATGCGAGTCAAATGGAAATTTCAAAAGGAGGAGATTCAACAATGACAATGTAAAGACGTCAGCACCAGTATCAACTATTTCTAAGGGAGGAGAATGACCACCAGTCGTATGCTATAAATGTGGAAAAGAAGGACACATCAGCCCAAACTGTTCACAACAGTTCAAGGTATGTTATAATTGTGGAAAGGAAGGACATATCGCTCGAGATTGTACTGTAGCAAAACCAAGTCCAGCGGGAATGGTGACTTAAAAGGCTATCCCAGAAAAGTCAAAATCAGCGGTTCCTGGAAGAGCGTTTGTCGTGACTGGTCAAAATGTGAGGAACCCAAACGAGGTGATCACGGGTAAGCTAATCATAAACTCTTGCGAAGTTTATACCTTACTAGATACCGGTTCTACCCATTCTTTTATCTCTCCTACTTGTGCTCAACGTTTAAACTTGACTCCGGAGAAATTAGACTTTGACTTATCTGTGGAGACTCCATTAGGAGAAACTTTCATTACATTTACTATTTATAAATCTTGTTTGATCCAAGTTGACACCATCACATTACCTGTTGATCTTATCTCTTTAAAGATACTTGCTTTTGATGTGATTTTAGGGATTGATTGGTTAACTACTCATCATGCCAAAATTAATTATTTTCGTAAGGTTGTTAGTTTTTATATTCCTAACCAACCTGTTATGCGAATTCAAGCAACTAAACCACTAAAATCAATCACTGTCATATCAAGCCATAAAGCCATTCATTTATTAAAAAACGGATGTCAAGCTTTCTTAGCCCATGTGAATAAAGACACGTCAGATTTGAATAATATTTCTGTTGTTACTGAATTTCCTGATGTATTTCCTGAAGAACTTCCCGGTTTACCCCCAGAATATGAAGTTAAATTCTTTATTGACCTTGAACCTGGTACAAAGCCCATTTCTAAAACCCCATATCAAATAACTCCTATTAAACTTCAGGAGTTAAAGGTCCAACTGCAGGAGTTGTTGGACATCAGTTTCATTCGTCCTAGTACATCTCCTTGGGGTGCTCCTGTTTTATTTGTAAAGAAGAAAGACGGGAGTATGCGACTTTGTATTGACTATCGAGAATTGAACCATGTCACCATCAAGAATAGGTATCCGCTACCTCGCATTGATGACCTGTTTAACCAGTTGCAAGGAGCACAATTCTTTTCAAAGATCGATCTTCGTTCTGGATATCATCAGCTGAAGATTAGAACTGAGGATATTCCGAAGACTGCCTTTAGAACTCGGTACGGACATTATGAATTTTTAGTCATATCTTTTGGATTTACTAATGCTCCTGCGGCTTTCATGGATATGATGAATCGAGTATTCAATGAATATTTGGATCAGTTCGTTGTTGCCTTTATTGATGACATCCTCATATATTCCAAAAGTCGTGAAGATCATGAGCACCATTTGAAGCTGGTACTCCAAAGGCTTCGTGAAAATAAGCTTTATGTCAAGTTGAAGAAATGCGAGTTCTGGCTTGAGGAAGTAGGATTCCTTGGGCACGTGGTGTCAAAACATGGAGTATTTGTTGACCTGGCGAAGATTGAAGCAATACAAAGTTGGGAGCAACCGAAGTCGGTGACCGAAGTACGTAGCTTTTTGGGCTTAGTTGGTTATTATCGGAGATTCGTGGAAGGATTTTCTCGAATCGCTACTCCATTAAATTAGCTGACTCGGAAGGATACAAAATTCGTATGGAGCGAGGAATGCGAGAAGAGTTTTCAAGAGCTTAAGAGGAGACTTATTTCGGCACCTGTTCTGATAATACCATCTGGTTCGGATGAATTTGTTATCTACAGCGATGCTTCAGGCAAAGGGTTAGGATGTGTTCTCATGCAACATGGGAAGGTCATAGCCTATGTCTCGCGACAACTTAAAGAATATGAGAGATATTATCCTACTCGTGATCTAGAGTTGGCAGCAGTCGTTTTCACGCTAAAGATCTGGAGGCACTATCTATATGGGGAGAAAGTAAAGACATATTCAAACCATAAAAGCCTCAAATATTTCTTCACTAAAAAAGAACTCAACATGCGGCAACGACGTTGACTCGAGCTATTGAAAGATTATGACCATACCATTCAATACCATCTTGAAAAAGCGAACGTGATAGCTGACGCATTGAGTAGAAGATCATATGCGGGAATGAGTGCGATGTTGTCAACACAAAGGCCCATTTTGTGTGATTTACAAAAGATAAAGATAGAATTCAAGACTCTGGGGACCCATGCGATGATGTCAAGTAAACGTATAGAACCAACTTTAATCGATAAAGTTAAAGTTGCTCAAGCCACAGACCCGGAGCTGATACGTATGAAGAAGAAAGTACAAGAAGGTGTTATCCCAGAAGCAAAAATCGATGAAGAAGGAATACTTCTAGTCAACTCTAGACTTTGTGTTCCTAACGACTTTGATTTGAAGTACAAGATCATGATGGAGGCACACAACATACCGTTTGTAATTCACCCTGGAAGTACCAAAATGTATCGTGATCTTCAACATACATTTTGGTGGAACAATATGAAGAGAGAGATCGCGAAGTTTATCTCGAGGTGTTTAACTTGTCAACGTGTGAAGACGGAGCATCATGTGCCAAAGGGTCCATTGCAACCACTTGAGATTCTGAAATGGAAGTGGGAGCATATTACCATGGATTTTGTTACGGGTCTTCCCAAGGTTTCTCAAGGCATAGATGGAATTGATGATGGACTTTTAAATATTAGAATATAATTGAATTCATTCTCTACTTAACTCTTCTAATGGATTGCTGTTTCCGCTGCAGTTGTTGATCTAAAATTTGTTGTCTATTATATTCTATTAGATTTTTCCCTGTTGAAGACTAACGATAATTTGTTATATATTATCTTAGTCATAATATTCTTTACTGGGCTAGTTGAGCTCACCATTTTCCTTTTTGTTCCATTTTTCTTCACAGGAGGCGAGAATGTAGCGAGTACTAGTCGGGGTATGGAATGATAGTTCTAGAAAGTTATTTTAGTAGTCCTCACCATTTTTGTAAAATAATGTATCAATAATTGTAATGATGACTTATTTGAGTGTGGATATTGTCTAGAAGATAATATTTGTATTTAAACTTATAGTTTATGTGTTATCGTATTTTGCACGACAATTGTATTAATAAAGTTGTAGTTATTTCTGTACCATGTTTTGGCGACTCAGAATGGGTGATGTATACTCGTTTTGGGGGCGTCACAAAGATCGAATACATTAAAAGTACGAGAGATGTTTATTTCGGCAGGCAAGTCGATCACATAGGCATTATCATTGATCTTCTTGATTACCTTGTACGGACTATACTTTCATGACTTCAACTTATTATAGGAACCGACTGGAAACCTTTCCTTACGCAAAAATACCATAACCTGATCACCCTCTTCAAACAACTTCGAACGCCTCTTGGCATCAACCATGACTTTATACTTAACATTTTTCACCTCCAACCTAACTTTAACTTCGGCCTGAACATCTTGAACTTGCTTAACCAAGTTTTCAGCAGCAACACTGTTTCCAACAACCTTGGGAAAACGTGTCAGGTTTAACGCATGTTTAGGAGACTATCGATACACTAAAGCAAAAGGAGATTGACTCATAGCAGTGTGAATAACATTATTATATGCGAACTTAGCTTGTGCCAACGCCACATCCCACTATTTCGGCTAATCACCACAAATACTCTGAATCAAATTTACTAGCGTTCGATTCAGATTTTCAGTCTGTCCATCAGTCTGTGGATGTACAGTGCTACTGAACTTCAAAGTAGTATCCATCCGTCGCCATAGGGTGATCCAAAAATGACTAAGGAACTTCGAATGCCTATCAGAAGTGATAGACTGAGGAACTCTATGTAGACGAACCACTTCCTGAAAGAACAACTGAGCTATGTGGGGTGCATCAGAGGTCTTCCGACAAGGAATGAAATGTCCCATCTTAGAGAACCGATCAACCACAACAAACACATAATCCACTCCTTGTTGAGTCTGAGGGAGACCTAGAAACAAAATCCATTGACAGATCCTCCCATATAACACTCGGTACTGGTAGAGGCATGTAAAGACTTGTGTTCTAAGCTTAACCCTTCGCAGTCTGACACACATAGCATTTGCGAACCATGTTTCCTACATCACGCTTTAGTTGAGGCCAATAATATAGTTTGACTAGTCCACTGATGGTCTTGTCACGTCCTAGATGACCACTAAAACCTCCTCCATGTAGTTTCTGAATCAGTCTCTCCCACAATGAACCCCGAGGTATACATAACTGATTTCAATGAAACAAATAGCCATCAACCACATTGAAAGTCCAATAATAATCTAGAAGGGGGGTTGAATAGATTATTAAAGATTAAAAAATTATCTTAGGCCTTTTTGAATTTTTGGATAATTAATTTGCAGTTTTAGAAATTAATATGCAAGATAGTAAAAATTCAATCACACAATGCACAGAGATTTGTCTGGTTCACAGCATACATCCCGGGTATGCTACTACGTCTAGTCTCAAGCTCCTCTCCAAGACTTGAGATCCTATTACTATCAGTAATAAATACTCCTTCAATAGGCGAAAAAGCCTTTACAAAGTTTTATAGATAAACTTCCAGCTATTCCTAACTAATCTATCTTGGACATCAAGCTCCCAGCTCCCTCCTCAAGCTTAGTTGAGTTCAGTTCAGTTCTATTCTATGATCTGATCTTGAAACAACAACCTTTTCCTCACCTCACAAGTTCACTAGAGACCCAACTCCCAGCTGACCTCTTTAAGACTCTAGTCTTAGTCGAAGAATTACTCGTCTTTCTCACAGGTACATAAAATAAACTAATTTTAAACCTTTTCCCTTTTTACAAAAGATTTTACAACAATTTACTTCTCAAATAAGCAGATAAAATTTAGTACAGATTGATGCTTCTCAAAAAAGCAGATACCAATTAAAGAGTAAATATATTTATAAAAGTTCAAAGACTTTTATACTTGAGAAGATATGCTTTTGTAAGCAGATATTAATTTATGTTTTGATCAAATAATTCTTCTGTGTAAGCAAATATGTAAATTATGCACTGCTATAAAAGTTTAAATAACTTTTATATTTTGTATGAAAAGTGCTTCTTGAATAAGCAGATTTATCAATTTTAGCTTTAGCTCAAAAAACCTTCTGTATAAGCAGATATATTCACTTAAGTTTGTGAAATAAAAGTTTAAATAACTTTTATATTATGAAACAATATGAATAAATGAATTTATGATCAAATACTTGTGATGACAGATATAAAGTATAATAAATAAATCAGTTAAACAAAACTTGATATAACAAATATATTTGTTTAACTCAAAGAATATATAATAATATTTTATCTATTATGTGATTTATAAATAAAGTCACTTAGTACTATAAGGAATCGTACGGTTCGATTACCTTACTTAAGAGGGATATCTCCGTAGCCTTTCGACGTCTAAGTGTGACAAAATTTATATCCTCACAATTGATATTTATATAAATATGTTAAATAGATCACTTTAGATTTTCAAATCCGGTTCGGATGATTCACTCTTTTTGGAGGAATATCTCAGTGTCGTTTTGAACTATCAAGTGTATATCTATTTTATAATATTTATATAAATAATATCAATAAAAAGTTACTTAGTACTATAAGGAATCGTACGGTTCGATTTCCTCTTCGTAGATGAATATATCCGTAGCCTTGCGGCGTCTAAGTATAACTTTTTATTTGATAAATAGATGAAATATAGATATATAAATTTGTGTATAACAATTTATATTCATATATTTATAAATATAAATAAGTAAGAGAAAATTCAAATAAAGTAAATCAAACAACTTATCTCAATATACTTAGACCAATTTCCTCTTCTCAAATGATTAGAACTTTGATAAGAAGAGAGAGAAAGCTTCTTAGAGAGAGTATATAGGAGAGAAATAAGATTTTCTTTTCAAGTGAATTGGCAAATTGAAAATAAAAGAAAGACCTTCTATTTATAAATTTTTGAGGTTAGGGGCAAAATGGTAATTTTAAAATTTGTTTTTAAGATCAATGGTTAGGATTGCGTGGATTTAAAATGAATGGCTCGGATAAAAATTAATAGACACGGATTGCCAAATGTGTATCCGCCCATCAAAAATTTTATCTACCAAATGGAATTAAATTCGGTCAAGGCAGGGAATTATTGGTCAAGCCTCCTTTAATTTTCGCATGGCCAATTAAGTTGTCTTAAAAAGATAGTTACTTTCATGTATCACACAGTATATATATATATATATATATATATATATATATATATATATATATATATATATATATATATATATATATATATATATATATATATATATTCACGATTACACACATACATATTTAATATGCATTAATTCCCAAATTTTAATTTAATCTTTCCATATCTCACCACATTCATTTTCCATATCTTTACATATATAAACACATGAAGTTAAACTAGCAATCAATGAGCATATTAATTCACCTTTTGTCTCAACACTATTTTGATCAACATGTATTTTCTGTAACACTTTTAAATTATCAGGAAAATTATTTCAATAAAATTTAGAAAATATTTTTGGTTAAAGTAAATAAGATAATTAAAATAAAATATCTTATGGAGAGGATTCTACCTTTTTAATTAATTAATTTATTAATTATTGTTATCATCAAAATAAATCTAAAAGTTAGAGACCTAACACACATGAAACTCTCCTTCTGTTTGTTTTTGAACACACTTGTCCCATACTTCAACGAAGTCTTCATCATCTGAATATAACTCTTTCAAAAATTCAAACTCAATGATCTCTTGTTGCATAGTGACCAACAGACTCGTACGCCGACTCAACACGTCTGCTACCTTATTTAGAACACCCGATTTGTGCTTCAGAACAAAAGGAAATTTTTGTAAAAAGGTTGCCCATCGAGCGTGCATATTACTCAAACTTTTCTGACTATTTGTAAAACTCCGACTTTTATAAAATAAAAGTCTAATTTAATTTATGATTATTATTTTTAAAATTTAAAAATGTTAATTGTTAAATGGTCAAACAAACATTTAATCGGATAAATAAACTAATAAAAGAGGATGAATTAAATTTTTGGAATGGTGGGACATGAGATATTGGCTAAATGATTTTAGCAAGGGGAAAACCCCATCATTTTATTTTCCTACTCACTCTCCTGTAGCCAATTTTCAACAAAAGGGAAGATAGAGAAAGAAAGAAAAAGGAGAAAAAGAGGAAGGAAGTGAGAAAAAGATAGGGAGAAAAGGAAAAAGAAAGTCATGGGAATCATTCACACCCACTTCTTTCCCATAATCATCAGAAAATAGAGAGAAAGGAAAGAGAAAGAGAGGGAGAGCTCAGGTATAACTGGAGTAGAGGAGAGAAATTAGTAAGAAGACTCCTTATACAACCTCCATAACCACTATTCATCATCTTCTTCATCAAGCTCCAAGAATTCTAGAGAGAGAAATAAATGGGTTTGATGATGAAGTTTTTCTTTTTGAGCTACGGGAAGCATCAAGGAAGTAGTGGAGGTTATCTTAACCATCTCTAGCACATCATCTAACATCTTAGGGGAGGAAAATCTAAGAAGTAAGTTCTTAAAACCTTAAATCTCCTTTTTTCTCTTCAAGCTTCATATCGTGTTAGATGTTATTTTGAGTTATACGTGTAAAGAATCTTCTTAAGAATGATTCTCATAAGCTAAATGAACTATTAAGAGCATCCAAGTGAAACCAAAACACACAAAATTCGAACCTATGTATAAAGGGTGGAAAGATTGACAAAGAACCATGTTGGATAGTTTTTGGACTGAGTTTGAGAACCTTGTATTCTTATTGTGACGCCCCCAAAATTAGGTATATATCACCCATCTTGGGTCGTCAGATACATGGTACAGAATACAAATACAACTTACTAATACAACTATCGTGTACAATACGACAAAACATAACTGTGAGTTTGAATACAATTATTGTCTACTAGAGACTATACAAACTCAAAAGGAGTCCTCATTACAATTATTGTCACACTATTTAACAGAATAGTGAGGACTACTAATACTATCATCTGGTCCATCACTCCGTTTCCCGACTCGTCCCAACTATATTCTCATTTCCTGAAGAGAACAGTGAAAGAAAGGGTGAGCTCAACTAGCCCAGTAAGAAATATTATGACTAAGATAATGCAGAATAAATTATCATTAGCCTTCAACAATGTTAAACTGATAAAATATAACGAACATCAAGTTTAACTGCAGCGGAACAAGCAATCCATTAAAAGAGTCAAGTAGAAAATAAAATCTACTATCTTCTGTAACGACCCCAAAATAGGTTCATTCCACCCAACCCATTCTGAGTCGTCAAATACATGGTACAGAAAACAACTATAACTTTATTACAACAATTGTCGTGCAAAATACAACAACACATATGCTGTGAGTTTGGATACAAATATATACCAAATGTGACTCATGTTCCAACCGTGGACATCACCTCACAATAACACCTTACATAAAGGTATAGTCAAAAACTGTTTTAGAAATTAGAATCTTTGGGAAGTGCTCAAGAAAACCTTCGTACATGGGAGGCCACGCGTCTAGGTTATGATAGATATCATATGGCCACAGAATTATCCTTGGTTGACCCAATAGACCCCAAAGAAAAACGAGAAGATTACTATCATATTCTTCCCAATGGTGAGTCTTCTCTTGACTTATCATTATCTCCACTGTCTCTAATTGAGAATTATACTTCAAACAAACACCAAGATTATATAGGTAGTGATTGTAAAGATACTCAGCAAGTGGATGAGCACAACCCTGTCTTATGATGACACGAGGTTGTATGTCATTAGACATCTTGTATGATAGTGACAAAACACCCTTCTAACGTTGGGTTCGCCTCACCCTATTTGATTCACCAAATATAACTACTAAATGATGTATACAACACTTTTCTATACTGCTTAGGGAGAACCTCCACAGCTAGAGACCACCGTTCTATTTCTCCGTTACCCTCGCCCGACCCAGCTACACTCTTATTACCTGAAATGAATTGTGAAGCAAAAGGGTGAGCACAACTAGCTCAGTAAAGAATATCATGACTAAAGATAATTAAATTATCAATAGCCTTCATCAATAATAAATCAGAGATTTAGAACATATGGTAAATGATAAAAATTTCAACCATAGTTGCAGCGGAACGAGCAATCCATTAGAAGAGTCAAATAGACTATAAAGTCTATTATCTTCTCCATGTTAAAAATCCACCAACAATATTTTATCCATGTAACATCACTCAACAGTTCCTTTCCACAATCATATGAATAACTCATAATCATAATTGTGACTATAAATTTTTCTTCGCACCCAGGACGAAGAATATTTTCATCACCTGTCTTTACCTGAAACATCAAAGATCATGGTTATACCAAATCACAATTCCTGTTTATAATCATACTAACAAATCCATCTTTGCACTACGGGCCAAAGATATTCATCAACAAACCATCTTTGCACTACGGGCCAAAGATATTCATCAACAAACCATCTTTGCACTACGGGCCAAAGATATTCAACAACAGTTCATCTTTGCACTTCAGGCCAAAGATATTCATCAACAGGCCATCTTTGCACTACATGCCAAAGATATTCATCAACAATTCATATTTGCACTACAGGCCAAATATATTCATATCTCAAAGAAATATATAATCATTTCAGAATTTATATAAACAATAATTATAACCATGTTGATCAATTCACCTTTGCACTTAAGCTTAAGATATTCAATTATAAATTCAATGGTCATGATCATACCAGTCACAATTCAACTTTGCATTACAGGCCAAAGAGAACCCTAGTCATGATCATACCAATAATCTACCCATCTTTACACTCCAGTGAAAGAGAATTTCAACATCAGGGTTATAAAAATGTTATATATGATGATAAAAATAATATGATCAACATATAGTTTTAATCTCAAGAGTAATATTCGTAACTCATGAATAGTAACCCCGACACAAAAGATAGAAATTCTACAATAAAATTCATACCAATATTTCGGTATAATGATATTGAAAGAATAACATTACTTAAATTTATAAACAATTTATTTTAATTGTTTACACTTTACTAATTAATGCATTTAATCATCATAAAATGCCAACTCTTACAATTTCATCATCAATAACCAAAACCCTCATCAAAAATCTGCATATACCTCATATAGGATTCTCAAGTCATAAAATCCTATTTTCCAATTTTCTTTCTTCACAAAACATATTTAATTCATTTACTCATAACTAGACCATTTTCATGAAAAATACCAAATCAGTTCCAAAAATATTTCTTTTCTGGGATTTAGCATAATATAGTCCCATAGTGAACATATATTTTTCTCAGAATTTTTAAAAGTCATTTACTATTTTTCATATGGCCAAAATAGCCGAATATTTAGACATTTATCAAAAATTGTACTTTTGTCTAAAAATTCTGAAATTTACAGAGTATACTTCTATCATATACATGTACTCCCAATAAAAATTTCATCAATTTTGGAGTTAACCACAAGGAATTATAAGCTGTTACTTTTAAAATAGTCTTTTCTCATAAAATTCATAACTCTCAATCTATACATCCAAAAATCACCATTTTTGGACACAATCAAGAAAACTCATCAAAATATCATTTCAAATTTTTCCAGAATTTTTGAAGATCAGAAAAATTTTGAAACTGAAAAATATAACAACCCTTAAAATCCATTACTATCCTTTACCTCAAAAGAGCAGTACTTTTGACTGGATATCGGATATGATGCTGAAGAAAACTTGCACTGATGAATAGCAACTCACCAAGTATCTAAAAACTCACAAAATATGCTTCATAATATAGAGAGAGAAAGAGAGAAAGCTTATGTTTCTGGTGTGATTTTCAATTCTAACTTAGCCCTCTATTTATAGGAAAATTTTGGTAGGTTTGACCTGCAACCTGATGGCTTTACCTGCTACTATTCCCACCCACCACATTTGAAATATAATTCAGCACATTTCTTCACCAACCACAAGTGGGGCCCACCAATTCTAGAATTTTCTACCAAAAATGATTTATAACCTGATTTCTGAATCAGCCACCTCTTAAAATTCATAACAAATCATACGTTCATTTTTAACGGTTCAAAATTTGTGGGCATATACTCAACTTATATATGTATAACATATCCAAAAATTACCACGATCCAACGGTCGGATTAAAAATTATAACCCCCGCAAAATATCTCAAAAATCCTGATTTTTAATACCTCCATTCCGACAAAAATACTGATAAAAACCTCAACATTAACTCCTTTATTTTTAACCACAAAAATATATTCCTCATTTATATCCACATAAAATAAATATTTCCTTATCATATGAATCAATAATTAATTATTCACAAATAATATTACAGAATCACATTTATGACAACCAGGCCGTTCCCAAGAAAGAGGGGGCTTTCCAATAAGGATTTCTCCTTACTAGCGCGCAATTAGATGACCAAACCTCTCCTTAGACAGAACTTTCTAGACATTACCAATAATGCTATCTAATAATATTATTCAAATAATATGAATTATTGATCTGATAATAGAAAATACTGTGCAGCAACAATTATTGAAACAACAATAATATAAAATATCAACGCAGTAATTATTGAATCAATAAAATAAAATATTGAACAGTAATTACTGTAACAATTATTGAGTAGTGCCTTCTTACGTAAGAATCAATAATTTCAAAAATACTGTGCAATACCGTGTGCTACTGTGCAATAACGCGTATTACTGTATTTTAATCACCGGGTATTCCAACAGTTTTAACGGTAACAACTACGCCGTTATTTGTAAAAACTTAAATTTGTCGTTTTCTTCACCCGACAGTTATTCTGTTATGGGGCCCACAAATAGCTGCGCCGTCGTATGAATATTCCCCGACAAAAAGAATATTCCACGACCAAACGAATATTCCCCGACAACAATGATTATTTTATAACCACTTGTGTATTTTAAAAAATTTTCACATTTCACCCATAACTTTAACTTTTTATCAATTTAACCATTTACTGAATTGTAATTATAAGAAAAATTGAATACTTTTATTTCATAAAATTCGGGGTCTTACAATCTCCCCTCCTTATGAAATTTCGTCCTCGAAATTTACGTACCTGGTATTTCAAAGAATTGAGAATACATTCCTTTCATTTCAGATTCCATCTTCCCTGCCATCATAATTTCTCCATTGCTCATCTCCTGTATTTCAAATATCATTCTAGAATACAGCTTCAAAACAAGGGTTAATTTAACAAATTAACATATCACATAATATCCCGATATTATGACTGACCAACAAATAAGCTTAGGTAGGACACACTAGCGAAGGATTTACTCATCTCTCCCCTCCTAGTTATATTCCTCGATCTCCGCCAGAGATCATATCCCTAAGCTCTGATACCAAATGTAACTCTGGACACCAACCTATGTCAGCACCTTACATTGATACCTATCAGTTTGCCACCGCAGAACGGCGTCCCCTACGGAGAGTCTGGCTTCGGTGCATCCCCCATCAACAGGAAGTCACCAGCGGGAGGCTCGAGGCTCTTTACTTATAGCTCTGATACCAAATGTAACGACCCCAAAATAGGTTCATTCCACCCAACCCATTCTGAGTCGTCAAATACATGGTACAGAAAACAACTACAACTTTATTACAACAATTGTCGTGCAAAATACAACAACACATATGCTGTGAGTTTGGATACAAATATATACCAAATGTGACTCATGTTCCAACCGTTTACATCACCTCACAATAACACCTTACATAAAGGTATAGTCAAAACTGTTTTAGAAATTAGAATATTTGGGAAGTGCTCAAGGAAACCTTCGTACATGGGAGGCCACGCGTCTAGGTTATGATAGATATCATATGGCCACAGAATTATCCTTGGTTGACCCAATAGACCCCAAAGAAAAACGAGAAGATTACTATCATATTCTTCCCAATAGTGAGTCTTCTCTTGACTTATCATTATCTCCACTGTCTCTAATTGAGAATTATACTTCAAACAAACACCAAGATTATATAGGTAGTGCTTGTAAAGATACTCAGCAAGTGGATGAGCACAACCCTGTCTTATGATGACACGAGGTTGTATGTCATTAGACATCTTGTATGATAGTGACAAAACACCCTTCTAACGTTGGGTTCGCCTCACCCTATTTGATTCATCAAATATAACTACTAAATGATGTATACAACACTTTTCTATACTGCTTAGGGAGAACCTCCACAGCTAGAGACCACCGTTCTATTTCTCCGTTACCCTCGCCCGACCCAGCTACACTCTTATTACCTGAAAGGAATTGTGAAGCAAAAGGGTGAGCACAACTAGC
Organism: Panax notoginseng; assembly: GCA_016801055.1. Lineage (NCBI taxonomy): Eukaryota > Viridiplantae > Streptophyta > Magnoliopsida > Apiales > Araliaceae > Panax > Panax notoginseng. Next base: position 70,059,617 of record CM029022.1, read on the forward strand.
TCAGTAAAGAATATCATGACTAAAAATAATTAAATTATCAATAGCCTTCATCAATAATAAATCAGAGATTTAGAACATATGGTAAATGATAAAAATTTCAACCATAGTTGCAGCGGAACGAGCAATCCATTAGAAGAGTCAAATAGACTATAAAGTCTATTATCTTCTCCATGTTAAAAATCCACCAACAATATTTTATCCATGTAACATCACTCAACAGTTCCTTTCCACAATCATATGAATAACTCATAATCATAATTGTGACTATAAATTTTTCTTCGCACCCAGGACGAAGAATATTTTCATCACCTGTCTTTACCTGAAACATCAAAGATCATGGTTATACCAAATCACAATTCCTGTTTATAATCATACTAACAAATCCATCTTTGCACTACGGGCCAAAGATATTCATCAACAAACCATCTTTGCACTACGGGCCAAAGATATTCATCAACAAACCATCTTTGCACTACGGGCCAAAGATATTCAACAACAGTTCATCTTTGCACTTCAGGCCAAAGATATTCATCAACAGGCCATCTTTGCACTACATGCCAAAGATATTCATCAACAATTCATATTTGCACTACAGGCCAAATATATTCATATCTCAAAGAAATATAAAATCATTTCAGAATTTATATAAACAATAATTATAACCATGTTGATCAATTCACCTTTGCACTTAAGCTTAAGATATTCAATTATAAATTCAATGGTCATGATCATACCAGTCACAATTCAACTTTGCATTACAGGCCAAAGAGAACCCTAGTCATGATCATACCAATAATCTACCCATCTTTACACTCCAGTGAAAGAGAATTTCAACATCAGGGTTATAAAAATGTTATATATGATGATAAAAATAATATGATCAACATATAGTTTTAATCTCAAGAGTAATATTCGTAACTCATGAATAGTAACCCCGACACAAAAGATAGAAATTCTACAATAAAATTCATACCAATATTTCGATATAATGATATTGAAAGAATAACATTACTTAAATTTATAAACAATTTATTTTAATTGTTTACACTTTACTAATTAATGCATTTAATCATCATAAAATGCCAACTCTTACAATTTTATCATCAATAACCAAAACTCTCATCAAAAATCTGCATATACATCATATAGGATTCTCAAGTCATAAAATCCTATTTTCCAATTTTCTTTCTTCACAAAACATATTTAATTCATTTACTCATAACTAGACTATTTTCATGAAAAATACCAAATCAGTTCCAAAAATATTTCTTTTCTGGGATTTAGCATAATATAGTCCCATAGTGAACATATATTTTTCTCAGAATTTTTAAAAGTCATTTACTATTTTTCATATGGCCAAAATAGCCGAATATTTAGACATTTATCAAAAATTGTACTTTTGTCTAAAAATTCTGAAATTTACAGAGTATACTTCTATCATATACATGTACTCCCAATAAAAATTTTATCAATTTTGGAGTTAACCACAAGGAATTATAAGCTGTTACTTTTAAAATAGTCTTTTCTCATAAAATTCATAACTCTCAATCTATACATCCAAAAATCACCATTTTTGGACACAATCAAGAAAACTCATCAAAATATCATTTTAAATTTTTCCAAAATTTTTGAAGATCAGAAAAATTTCGAAACTGAAAAATATAACAACCCTTAAAATTCATTACTATCCCTTACCTCAAAAGAGCAGTACTTTTGACTGGATATCGGATATGATGCTGAAGAAAACTTGCACTGATGAATAGCAACTCACCAAGTATCTAAAAACTCACAAAATATGCTTCATAATATAGAGAGAGAAAGAGAGAAAGCTTATGTTTCTGGTGTGATTTTCAATTCTAACTTAGCCCTCTATTTATAGGAAAATTTTGGTAGGTTTGACCTGCAACCTGATGGCTTTACCTGCTACTATTCCCACCCACCACATTTGAAATATAATTCAGCACATTTCTTCACCAACCACAAGTGGGGCCCACCAATTCTAGAATTTTCCACCAAAAATGATTTATAACCTGATTTCTGAATCAGCCACCTCTTAAAATTCATAACAAATCATACGTTCATTTTTAACGGTTCAAAATTTGTGGGCATATACTCAACTTATATATGTATAACATATCCAAAAATTACCACGAAAAATTATAACCCCCGCAAAATATCTCAAAAATCCTGATTTTTAATACCTCCATTCCGACAAAAATACTGATAAAAACCTCAACATTAACTCCTTTATTTTTAACCACAAAAATATATTCCTCATTTATATCCACATAAAATAAATATTTCCTTATCATATGAATCAATAATTAATTATTCACAAATAATATTACAGAATCACATTTATGACAACCAGGCCGTTCCCAGGAAAGAGGGGGCTTTCCAATAAGGATTTCTCCTTACTAGCGCGCAATTAGATGACCAAACCTCTCCTTAGACAGAACTTTCTAGACATTGCCAATAATGCTATCTAATAATATTATTCAAATAATATGAATTATTGATCTGATAATAGAAAATACTGTGCAGCAACAATTATTGAAACAACAATAATATAAAATATCAACGTAACAATTATTGAATCAATAAAATAAAATATTGAACAGTAATTACTGTAACAATTATTGAGTAGTGCCTTCTTACGTAAGAATCAATAATTTCAAAAATACTGTGCAATACCGTGTGCTACTGTGCAATAACGTGTATTACTGTATTTTAATCACCGGGTATTCCAACAGTGTTAACGGTAACAACTACGCCGTTATTTGTAAAAACTTAAATTTGTCGTTTTCTTCACCCGACAGTTATTCTGTTATGGGGCCCACAAATAGCTGCGTCGTCGTACGAATATTCTCCGACAGAAAGAATATTCCACGACCAAACGAATATTCCCCGACAACAATGATTATTTTATAACCACTTGTGTATTTTGAAAAATTTTCACATTTCACCCATAACTTTAACTTTTTATCAATTTAACCATTTACTGAATTGTAATTATAAGAAAAATTGAATACTTTTATTTCATAAAATTCGGGGTCTTACATCTTCTATGATTTAAAAGGTTTTTCAACACTGTTATCGCTGAGACTCAGCTTAATAAAATAATCCACATCATCGAATCACCCCTGCACTACGGCCAAGAATATTCGTGTATTCATTAGTGGTCATGATCATGCCAACAACTGTCCATCAATGCACTATGGGCCAATGAGGACTTTTACCACATCATTTGTAACATTACTGTCATGATTATACCGAATAATCTCTGATCATAATCATACCAAGTCCATCTATGCACTACAGGCCACAGATGACTTTTAACATTTTATAAACATGAGGATGATGACAATGATATAAGAATTCAATAAAACAAGTTCAAGAATTAATTTATCCAATAATTAACAACGTCCAAATTGTCAACATGATACTGCTTTGTGGAGTAAAATTCAAGAATGATTAGAATAACATTTTCATGAAAAGATACTGGATGAAACACAATTATCAAGGATATTCCACTAATTTCATGGAGTATAGAAGTTAAAACTTAACCAACTGAGTATAATAAAGAATGGAATAACAAAAGAAATCACCTGGCATGCGATAGACCGCACAGACAGGTTATTCTAACAGAATAATAAATAATGGAACCAGGTCCGGCGTAAACGCACAGACATGATATTATGACAGAATAATAAATAATGGAACCAGGTTCGGCGTAAACGCACAGACATGATATTCTAATAGAATAATAAATAATAGAACCAGGTCCGGTGTAAAATACACAGACAGGATGTTCCAACAGAATAATAATAAGACGGAACCAAGTCCGGTATAAAACACACAGACAGGATGTTCCAACAGAATAATAGAAGAATGTCACCAAGTATAGGGTAGACCGCGTATACAGGTTATTCCAACAGAATAATAAGAAATGGAATAACAAAAGTTCTCTTCATGAATAAGAAAGAATAACACCCCTTACCGTTTTAAAGAAGAACTGAAATAAGGAAGTAGTTAAGTAGCATAATACTTTTCTCCTCTCTCTCTATAGTTTCTCTCTATAGTTTCTCTCTCTAGAGTTCAGTGAATTCAAAAGAAATAATGAAGGAATGAGCTGCTATTTATACAAAAATGGAATGCATAGTAACTAATCCATGAACGGTCCAGATTGATTACTTTAATCTGACGGTCCATATTTAAAGAAAAATCTTTTTAATAAAATATAATATATTCTATTTATAGAATAACTTTAATAAAGTATTCTGTTTTATATAAAAAGATGTTTCTATTTTATTACGTTAATAGTACGAATAAAACAAAACTTCATTATCGCTAAATAATTCATATTATTAACTGACAATAATTGAATCAAACTGAGTGACTTCTCACATAAGCATTAATAATCAATACCGTGTGCTACTATGCAACCACACGTACTACTGTACTTTTACTACCGAGTAGTTCAACAGTATCAATGGTAAAACTTTCGCCGTTATTTTTAATAAATTTTTTTTTGTCGTTTTCTCAATCCGACAATAATTTCGTTGTGGGGTCCACCAATGATTGTGCCATTGTACGAATATTCTCTGTTAAAATGAATATTCCCCGACCAATCGAATATTATATAACAACTTGCGTACTTTGCAAAATTTATAAATATTACCCACAACTATAACATTATATCAAATTAACTCCATAATATTCAAAAATAATATTTATAGAAAATTCATCTTTATTTATAAAAGTTGGGGTCTTACAACCTCCTCTTCTTATGAAATTTCGCCCTCGAAATTAGGGTACGTACCTGGTATGTCGAAGAGGTAAGGATACCTTGACTTCATTTCAGATTCTAACTCCCAAGTCATTTCCTCAACATCGTGATTTCTCCACAAAACTTTGACTTGAGGTATAACCTTGGAGCGTAGAATATGTTCCTTCTTATCCAAGATTTGAACAGGAACTTCTTCATACGTCAAATCCTCTGCTATTTCGTTCGGTTCTAACTCAATAATGTGGTTCGGGTCTTCCACATATTTACGTAACATGGATATGTGAAAAACGTTATGAACACGAGACATACTTAGCGGTAAAGCGAGTCTATAAGCCACAGTTCCTACTCGATCGAGGATTAAAAATGGACCGATGAATCGAGGATTGAGCTTTTCTCTCTTTCCAAATCTCGTAACTCCTTTCCATGGAGCAACACGTAAGAACACATGAACTCCTATATCAAATTCCACGTCCTTTCGATGAAGATCAGCATAACTCTTTTGTCGATCATGTGAGGTTTTTATACGTTGTCGGATCGCTTCAATCTTTTTTGTAGTCATACGTACCAACTCCGGTCCCAACAACGTTGCTTCACCCACCTCATCCTAGCATACTGTAGAACGACATTTTCTTCTATACAATGCTTCGAATGGAGCCATGCCAATACTTACTTGATAATTGTTGTTGTAGGAAAACTCCACCAATGGTAAGAACTTGTCCCAACTTCCCTTGAAGTCAAGGACACAGAGTCTTAATAAATCTTCTAAAGTTTGAATAGTCCTCTCTGATTGTTCGTCCATCTGAGGATGATATGCCGAACTAAATCGTAAATCCGTGCCCATAGCTTTTTGTAAGCTAACCCAAAATCGTGAAGTGAATCTTGGGTCTCGATCAGAAACTATGGATACTGGCATACCATGTAGTCTTACAATCTCGTTTATGTACATACGAGCAAGACGTTCAAGTGTATAAGTTTCTCGTATCGGTAAAAAATGAGCAGACTTGGTCAATCTATCAACAATGACCCAAATCACATCTATACCTTGAGAAACCTTAGGAAGACCGGTAACGAAATCCATGGTAATGTGCTCCCACTTCCATTCTGGAATTTCAAGTGGTTGCAATGGACCTTTTGGTACTTGATGCTCCGCTTTGACTCGTTGACAAGTTAGACACCTTGAGATAAACAACGCTATCCCTCGCTTCATATTGCTCCACCAAAATGTATGACGAAGATCATGATACATTTTGGTACTCCCAGGATGGATTGCAAACGGTGTGTTGTGCGCCTCCATCATGATTTCATACTTTAAATCAGGGTTGTTAGGAACACAAAGTCTGGAGTCGACTCGAAGTATTCCTTCTTCATCGATTCTTGCTTCCGGCATAGCACCTTCTTGCACTTTCTTCCTCATATGCATCAGCTCCAGGTCTGTAGCTTGAGCAGCTTTAACTCTATCGACTAAAGTTAGTTCTACTCGTATATTCGCTATCATCACATGGGTCCCTGGAGTCTTTAACTCTATCTCCATCCTTTGTAAGTCACACAAAATGGGCCTTTGTGTTGACAATATCGCACTCGTACTTGCATATGATCTTCTACTCAATGCGTCAGCTACCACGTTCGCTTTTCCAGGATGGTATTGAATGGTATGATCATAATCTTTTAACAGTTCAAGCCAACGTCGTTGTCGCATGTTGAGTTCTTTTTTGAGTGAAAAAATATTTGAGGCTTTTATGATCCGTAAAGATCTCCACCTTCTCCCCATACAAGTAATGCCTCCAAATTTTAAGTGCAAAGATAACAGCTGCCAACTCTAGATCATGAGTAGGATAATTCCTCTCATATTCCTTGAGTTGTCTTGATGCATAGGCTATGACTTTTCCATGTTGCATGAGAACGCATCCCAACCCTTTGCTCGAAGCATCACTGTAGATGATAAATCCCTCCGAGCCTGATGGTATTGTTAGAATAGGTGCTGAAATGAGTCTCCTCTTGAGTTCTTGAAAACTCTTCTCACATTCTTCGCTCTAACCGAACTTTGTATCTTTCCGAGTCAGCTGAGTTAATGGAGTAGCGATTCGAGAAAATCCTTCCACGAATCTCCGATAATAACCAGCTAAACCAAGAAAGCTACGTACTTCGGTCACTGATTTAGGTTGCTCCCAGCTTTGAATAGCTTCAATCTTTGCCGGGTCAACCGATATTCCACGACTTGATACTACGTGCCCAAGGAATGCTACCTCCTCTAACCAGAACTCACATTTCTTCAACTTGGCATAAAGCTTGTATTCACGAAGCTTTTGGAGTATCAGCCTCAAGTGTTGCTCATGATCTTCACGGCTTTTAGAATAAATAAGGATGTCATCAATAAAGACGACCACAAAGTGATCCAAATATTCCTTGAATACCCGGTTCATCATATCTATAAAGGCAGCAGGAGCATTAGTCAATCCAAAGGACATGACTAGGAATTCATAATGCCCGTACCGAGTTCTAAAAGCCGTCTTTGGAATATCCTCAGTTCTAACCTTCAGCTGATGATATCCAGAACGAAGATCGATCTTTGAAAAGAATTTTGCTCCTTGCAACTGGTCAAACAGGTCATCAATACGTGGCAATGGGTACCTATTTTTGATGGTGACATGATTCAACTCCCGATAATCAATACAAAGTCGCATACTTCCATCTTTCTTCTTCACGAATAGAACTGGAGCACCCCAAGGAGAAGTACTAGGACGAATAAAGCCAATGTCTAACAATTCTTGCAGTTGGATATTTAACTCCTGAAGTTCAATAGGAGCCATTCGATATGGGGCTTTGGAAATGGGTTTTGTACCGGGTTCAAGGTCGATACAAAATTTAATTTCACGCTCTGGGGGTAGGCCATGAAGTTCTTCAGGGAATACGTCAGGAAATTTATTAACAATAGAAATATCATTCAAAACTGACGTATTTTTGTTTAGATCCGTGACATGAGCTAAGAAAGCTTGACATCCGTTTTTCAATAAACGAATAGCTTTATGGTTTGAGATGACAACGATTGATTTTAATGGTTTGGTTGCTTGAATTCGTATAATAGGTCAATTAGGAATATGAAAGCTAACAACCTTACGAAAATAATCAATTTTTGCATGATGAGTAGTTAACCAATCAATCCCTAGAATCACGTCAAATGCAAGTATTTTTAATGAAATAAAATCGATAGGTAATGTGTGGGTACCAACTTGAACCAAACAAGACTTATAAACCGTGAATGTAATAAAGGTTTCTTCCAATAGAATTTCAACAGATAAGTCAAAGTCTAATTTTTCAGGAGTCAAATTTAATCGATGAGCGCAAGTAGGAGAAATAAAAGAATGGATAGAACTGGTATCAAATAAAGTATAGACTTCGTTAGAGTTTATGATAAGCTTACCCGTGATGACCTCATTCGGGTTCCTTGCTTTCTGGGAGGTCACAACAAACGCTCTCCCTTGCACTACCAGTTTTGACTTTTCTGGGACGGCCTTTGGTGTCTCCATCCTGGCTGAACTTGTTTTTGGTAAACGATAAAATCGAGCTAAATGACCTTCTCTTCCACAATTATAACATGCTTTAGACGGCATCGCGCAGTTTGGACTGATGTGCCCCTCCCCTCCGCATTTGAAATATATGATAGGTGGTCGTTCTCCTTCCTTAACAACGGGTGCTGGTGCTGACGTCTTTCTATCATTGTTGAATCTCCTTTTCTTGAAATGACCATTCTTATTATTTTGGCCCTGATTACCACCGAAGTGGTTACCATTTCTGGCCTGTTGATTCCCTCCACGCTTGTTGTCACCGCTTCGATGACTGCTCTCACTGGAATTATCATTTTGCCGACTGCTCTCTTTTGGTTGCGTTGACTCATTATCGCGCTCCACTAATTGAGCCCTATTCACAACATCTGAATACAAACACAGCTTATGAGAAATAAGATGTTGACGTATCTCAGGTTTCAAACCTCACAAAAACATTCGTGTCATTCGCTCTTCATTATCCACCAAGTGGGACGCAAACCGGGACAACTCAGCAAATTTAGCCTCATACTGCGATACGATCATATTATTCTGCTCTAATTTGATGAACTCCACCTCCTTTATGTGACGAACACTTTCGGGAAAGTATTTGTCATTGAACAGCTCTTAGAACTTCTCCCAAGACATCTTCAGTGCAGCAGGTTGAGTACGCTTAATCGATTCCCACTAGTAATCTGCCTCTCCTCGCAACATAAAGGCGACAAAGGGAACCTTTTGCTCCTCAGAGCATCCCAAGACATCAAATATCTTGGTGATCTGCTTTATCCATGTTTCCGCTATAAGTGGTTTTGGCTCTCCTTTAAACTCCGGTGGTCCCAGCTCCTTGAACTGTTTAGCGGTGACCGTTCGAGAGTTTCAGTGTTTCCACCTATATTTTGAACAGGAGCCGCTCTCGCCTGCTGTTGCATGAACTGCATAAAGCTTCTGAACCTTTCATCATTTGGTCAATATTATTGTTTGCATGAGGATTGTCGCCTTCCTGATGCACATTATCCCGATTATAGATATGTGGTGAATCAACAGTCGCCTGTGCTCCATTGCTATTCTCAACATTCTCGGATGCCATTTTCAGATACTGCCACAAAATAAAAGTTAATTGATATGTCATATATTATCCTTATATTCTGACCGACCAATTAAATACCATGCAAATAAACTTAGATAAGTCATACTAGCGAAGGAATTCCCCGTCTCTCCCCTCCTAGTTCTATTCTCACATCTTAGCCAGGGATCATATCCCTAAGCTCTGATACCAACTGTGACGCCCCCAAAATTAGGTATACATCATCCATCTTGGGTCGTCAGATACATGGTACAGAATACAAATACAACTTACTAATACAACTGTCGCGTACAATACGACAAAACATAACTGTGAGTTTGAATACAATTATTGTCTACTAGAGACTATACAAACTCAAAAGGAGTCCTCATTACAATTATTGTCACACTATTTAACAGAATAGTGAGGACTACTAATACTATCATCAGGTCCATCACTCGTTCCCCGACTCGTCCCAGCTATATTCTCATTTCCTGAAGAGAACAGTGAAAGAAAGGGTGAGCTCAACTAGCCCAGTAAGAAATATTATGACTAAGATAATGCAGAATAAATTATCATTAACCTTCAACAGTGTTAAACTGATAAAATATAACAAACATCAAGTTTAACTGCAGCGGAACAAGCAATCCATTAAAAGAGTCAAGTAGAAAATAAAATCTACTATCTTCTATGATTTAAAAGGTTTTTCAACGCTGTTATCGCTGGGACTCAGCTTAATAAAATAATCCACATCATCGAATCACCCCTGCACTACGGCCAATGATATTCGTGTATTCATTAATGGTCATGATCATGCCAACAACTGTCCATCAATGCTCTACGGGCCAATGAGGACTTTTACCACATCATTTGTAACATTACGGTCATGATTATACCGAATAATCTCTGATCATAATCATACCAAGTCCATCTATGCACTACAGGCCACAGATGACTTTCAACATTTTATAAACATGAGGATGATGACAATGATATAAGAATTCAATAAAACAAGTTCAAGAATTAATTTATCCAAGAATTAACAACGTCCAAATTGTCAACATGATACTACTTTGTGGAGTAAAATTCAAGAATGATTAAAATACCATTTTCATGAAAAGATACTGGATGAAATGCAATTATCAAGGATATTCCACTAATTTTATGGAGTATAGAAGTTAAAACTTAACCAATTAAGTATAATAAAGAATGGAATAACAAAAGAAATCACCCGGCATGCGATAGACCGCACAGACAGGTTATTCTAACAGAATAATAAATAATGGAACCAGGTCCGGCGTAAACGCACAGACAGGATATTCCGACATAATAATAATTAATGGAACCAGGTCCGGCGTAAACGCACAGACAGGATATTCTGACAGAATAATAAATAATGGAACCAGGTCCGGTGTAAAACACACAGACAGGATGTTCCAACAGAATAATAATAAGACAGAACCAGGTCCGGTGTAAAACACACAGACATGATGTTCCAACAGAATAATAGAAGAATGTCACCAAGTATAGGGTAGACCGCGTATACAGGTTATTTCAACAGAATAATAAAAAATGGAATAACAAAAGTTCTCTTCATGAATAAGAAAGAATAACACCCCTTACCGTTTTAAAGAAGAACTGAAATAAAAAAGTAGTTAAGTAGCATAATATTTTTCTCCTCTCTCTTTATAGTTTCTCTCTATAGTTTCTCTCTCTAGAGTTTAGTGATTTCGTAAAAAATAATGAAGGAATGAGCTGCTATTTATAGAAAAATAGAATGTAACTAATCCATGAACGGTCCAGATTGATTACTTTAATATGACGGTCCATATTTAAAGAAAAATCTTTTAAATAAAATATAATATATTCTATTTATAGAATAACTTTAATAAAGTATTCTGTTTTATATAAAAAGATGTTTCTGTTTTATTACGTTAATAATACGAATAAAACAAAACTTCATTATCGCTAAATAATTCATATTATTAACTGACAATAATTGAATCAAACTGAGTGACTTCTCACATAAGCATTAATAATCAATACCGTGTGCTACTATGCAACCACACGTATTACTGTACTTTTACTACCGAGTAGTTCAATAGTATCAATGGTAAAACTTCCGTCGTTATTTTTAATAAAATATTTTTGTCGTTTTCTCAATCCGACAATAATTCCGTTGTGGGGTCCACCAATGATTGTACCGTTGTATGAATATTCTCTGTTAAAATGAATATTCTCCGACCAATCGAATATTATATAACAACTTGCGTACTTTGCAAAATTTATAAATATTACCCACAACTATAACATTATATCAAATTAACTCCATACTATTTAAAAATGATATTTATAGAAAATTCATCTTTATTTATAAAAGTTGGGGTCTTACACTTATGTTTTATGTTTGAAAGCTTAGTTTAATAATTGTATGTTATATTTCTCTGAGTTAAGAACATAACCCAACTTGAATGAACCAAATTGGAGTTAAAACGAATTCGTGGTGAAAGTTTTCGTAAATCATGTTAAACGATGGAAATCTTTGTCTTAGGGAACTTTTGAGCCAACCTATGGACTAATTAATGAATCTAAAAAATTATGAAATTATGGGGGTTTTGTAGAGCATGTTATAAGCTTTCCATAGCCTCGAAAACGGACTAATTCCTATAACGGATGAAGAAGTTATGAAGATTTGAAGTATGTGTGTCAAAAGTTGCAAAATCTGAAAAAATGGAGTTAAGTGCCAAAGGTAGAGCACCTAGGCACTAGGCTCGGTGCTTAGAATCTGTTCTTGGGTGCCTAAACGCTTGCCCAAGGCCAAATTTGGGCACCTAGGCGCTGGTCAAGTGTTAAGCCAAAATATGTCCTGACGTCCTTTAGTAAATTGGGCATAACTTTTTCATATGAACTCTGATTGAGGTGATTCAGGATGATTCAGAAAGATAACGAGTAGACCTAAAACTTTCATTCTTTATGTTTTGAGATTTGAGGTTGGTATCAAGGCCTAAAATGGATATTTTAGGGACTGATGTGCATTCAAAGGCAATCGGAGGACGTCGGGCATGCACGTATGCAACGTGTAATGTTTCGATGATAAAGGATGTTGTTTTAAGTTGTAAAACATAAACATTATTAAATATAATGATATTATGCGATAAATAAAGACAACTTAAATGAATAATGAATTATTAGTTGGAGTATATGTTATCCGTGATAATTATGATTTGATGTTGATCCTTACTTTTAATAGAATTTAAATTATTTATAAGTAAGGTATTGATTTGATTCTTACGTAAGAAGTCACTCAGTATTTATTTCAATAATTACCACAGTAGTTATTACACAGTGACTTATATTATTTGATATGATATAATTAAACCAGTTGACAGTATTGAGAGTCTATGTTAATAATTGTGAATAATGGTTCAAAGATTGAAAAAGGCGTTGATTAAAGATAAGTATGATATACAGATGTTTGTTCAATTATTTTTTTTTTTACAAAAGTAAGTTTGGCAGGACTTGCCGACACTCTACTTTTTCTAAAGTAGTCTGGACCACAACTCAATTATTTTTAAAAAAGTGTACAAGTTGGTTTAATTTTCTCGGTGAAACCATAAATTCCACTACCATTATTATATACATCATTTGGTTATTTTGTCAAAGCAGGTGTGCTAGTTGTTTAATAAATTTTCAGTATAAATAGGTTGCTCGGTTGAGTAACTAAAGACACATCATCACTACACAAAAAATATAGAATTCTTTTACTTCAATATTGTGAGTATAATATTGTGAGTATTTCTATTGAGTGTAATGTTACTCCAAGTGTAGATAAGGAATGCAAGCATTGCTTAAGTTGATCAATTTCACAGAAAGCAGAATCAAGTCACATGCTAAGGTAAGGGATATCATTATTGTGGTAAGAGGGTATCATTTTTATGGTAAAAGGAATATCATTTTCTTTCATACTCCATGTTATGGTAAGATATTATTATTCGTTTATTCAGTTTATCATTAAATGGTGAAAAGTCCTAAAAGGATTAGAATATCCTTAATAGTTTGCGATTCATCTATTATTATGTTATCAATTTGGATTCTGGATAATTAAGTTGAAAATCACTAAGATCTATGTTATCTTATTATTATGATAATTTATGTTTATTCATTATATATATCATTGTCATCATTCTCGTGCTTATATTGTGTTGAAAGTCATCTATGGCCAGTAGTGCATAGATGGACTTGGTATGATTATGACCAGGGATTATTCCGTATAATCATGACCGTAATGTTACAAATGATGTGGTAAAAGTCATCTTTGGCCCTTAGTGCATAGATGGACTTGGTATGATTATGACCAGAGATTATTCGGCATAATCATGACCGTAATTAAAAACATGAATATCCTTGGCCCGTAGTGCATGGATAATTCGTGGTCGTGATACTATTAAGCTGAGTCTCAGCATTATTGATTTTACAGTTGTATGTCTTTGGCCTGTAGTGCAAAGATGGACTGTTGGTTATTGATTTTACAGTTGTATGTCTTTGGCCTGTAGTGCAAAGATGGACTGTTGGTTATTGATTTTACAATTGTATGTCTTAGGCTTGTAGTGTAAAGATGGACTGTTGATTTACCTGATTATAAATATGAATTGTGATTTAATTATAATCTGTGGTGGTTCAGGTGAAGACAGGTGATGAGAGTTCTGTAAGACCCCGAATTTTATGAAATAAAAGTATTCAATTTTTCTTATAGTTACTATTCAGTAAATGGTTAAATTGATAAAAGTTAAAGTTAAGGGTGATATATGAATTTTTTTTCAAAATACACAAGTGGTTATAAAATATTCATTTTGTCGGGGAATATTCGTTTGGTCGTGGAATATTCTTGTTGTCGGGGAATATTCGTACGACGGCGCAGCCTTGTGTGGGCCCCATAACGGAAAGCGATTGTATGAAGAAAACGACAAGTATAAGTTATTTATAAATAACGGCGTAGTTGTTACCGTTAATACTGTTTGAATACTCGGTGGTTAAAATACAGTAGCACACGGTATTGCACCAATTATTGATTCTTACGTAAGAAGGCACTACTCAATAATTGTTACAGTAGTTATTATTCAATATTTTATTTTATTTATTCAATAATTGCTGCGTTGATATTTTATATTATTATTGTTCAATAATTGTCACTGCATAGTATTTCCCATTATCAGATCAATAATTCATATTATTTGAATAATATTATTAGATAACATTATTCGCAATGTCTAGAAAGTTCTGTCTAAGGAGAGGTTTGGTCACCTAATTGCGCGCCAGTAAGGAGAAATTCTTATTGGAAAGCCCCATCTTTCTTGGGAATGGCCTGGTTGTCATAAATGTGTTTCTGTAATATTATTTGTGAATAATTAATTATTGATTCATATGATAAGTAAATATTTATTCTATGTGGATATAAATGAGGGATATATTTTTGTGGTTAAAAATGAAGGAGTTAATGTTGAGGTGTTTTATCTGTATTTTTGTCGGAACGGAGGTATTGAAAATCAAATTAGGATTTTTGAGATATTTTGCGAGGGTTATAATTTTTAATCCGACCGTTGGATCGTGGTAATATTTTGCTATGTTATACATATATAACTTGAGTATATGTCCACAAATTTTGAACCGTTAAAAATGAACATATGATTTGTTATGAATTTTACGAGATGACTGGTTCAGAAATTGTTGAATTTTCGGAGTTAATCATTTTGGTAGAAAATTCTAGAATTGGTGGGCCCCACTTGTGGTTGGTGAACAAATGTGCTGAGATTTTTTTTTAAATGTGGTGGGTGGGAATAGTAGCATGTAAAGCCATCAGGTTATAGGTTAAGTCTACTTCGGCGTGCTAACATTTTTCTATAAATAGAGGGCTAAGTTAGAATTGAAAATCACACCAGAGAAATAAGATTTCTCTCTTTCTCTCTCTATATTATGAAGCATATTTTGTGAGTTTTTAGATACTTTGAGAGTGGCTATTCAGTGCAAGGCTCCTTCGACTTTACATTCCGGTCAGAAATACTGCTCTTTTGAGGTAAGGGATAATAATGGATAGTAAGGAATATTATTTTCTTCTTAAATGATATTATTTTCTTCAATATCATTATGCTGAAATATTGATATGAGTTTATTTTATCAAATTTGGAACTTTTTGAGTTAGAATTACTATTCACGTATAGGGCCCTATTCACGTATACGACACTATTCACGTATACGGCACTATTTACGTATATGACATTATTTACGTATACGGTACCATGTACGAATACGGAGTACTATTCATGAGTTACTATTCATGAGTTACTATTTATGAGTTACTATTCACGAGTTACTATTCACGGGTACTATTCACGACAAAAATTGGTTTCTTTTTCTGACCAAATTATTGTTGATTTATGATTGTTGCTCTAAAAAATAAATACAGTTGTTGATCATATTGTTTTTATTATCATATATAACATTTTTATAATCCTGATGTTGAATTTCTCTTTCACTTGAGTGTAAAGATGGGTAAATTATTGGTATGATCGTGACTGAGGAATGTCTTTGGCCTGTAGTGCAAAGATGAATTTATTAATATGATTATGAACAGGAACTGTGATTTGGTATAACCATGATCTTTGATGTTTCAGGTAAAGACATGTGAGAAAAATTATCTTCGTCCTGGACGCGAAGAAAAATTTAGAACTACAATTATGATTATGAGTTATTCATATAATTGTAGACCAGAATTGTTGATTGATGTTACAGGGATAAAACATTGTTGGTGGATTTTTAACATGGAGAAGATAATAGACTTTGTAGTCTATTTGACTCTTCTAATGGTTTGCTCGTTCCGCTGCAACTATGGTTAAATTTTTTTATCATCTACCATATGTTCTAAATCTCTGATTTAATTCTGTTGAAGGCTATTGATAATTTATTTATCTTTAGTCATGATATTCTTTACTGGGCTAGTTGTGCTTAACCTTCTGTTTTACAATTCCTTTCAGGTAATAAGAGTGTAGCTGGGTCGAGCGGGGGTAACAGGGGAATAGAACGGTGGTCATCATTTAGTAGTTATATTTGGTGAATCATCTAGGGTGAAGCGAACCCAACGTTGGAAGGGTGTTTTGCCACTATCATAGAAGATGTCTAATAACATACAACCTCGTGTCATTATAGAACAGGGTTGTGCTCATCCACTTGCTGAGTATCTTTACGAGCACTACCTATATAATCTTGGTATTTGTTTGAAGTATAATTCTCAATTAGAGACAGTGGAGATAATGATATGTCAAGAGAAGACTCCCTATTGGGAAGAATATGATAGTAATCTTCTCGTTTTTCTTTGGGGTCTATTGGGTCAACCAAGGATAATTCTGTGGCCATATGATATCTATCATAACCTAGAAGTATGGCCTCCCATGTACGAAGGTTTCCTTGAGCACTTCCCAAAGATTTTAATTTCTAAAACAGTTTTTGACTATACCTTTATGTAAGGTGTCATTGTGAGGTGCTGTCCACGGTTGGGACATGAGTCACATTTGGTATATATTTGTATCCAAACTTACATAATATGCGTTGTTGTATTTTGCACGGCAATTGTTGTAATAAAGTTGTAGTTATTTTCTGTACCATGTATTTGGCGACTCAGAATAGGTTGGATAGAATGGACCTATTTTGGGGTCGTCACAAGTTCCCTTTATACTGTTGATGATTATTATAGGAATGAAATATTAACGATGGACTTTTAATCTAGAGGAGATAGTAGACATTATGTTCTACTTGACTCTTCTAATGGATTGTTGATTCCGCTGCTATTATGGTTGGAAACTTTTATCTTCTACCATATGTTCTAAATATCTGAATTATTATTGATGAAGACTATTGATAATTTAATTATCTTAAGTCATGATATTCTTTACTGGGCTATTTGTGCTCACCCTTTTATTTCACCACCCCTTTCAGGTAATAAAAGTGTAGCTGGGACTAGCAGAGAGAACATGAGTATAAAGTGGGGATACGAATTAGTCACAAGCCTAATCAAAATATGAAACGGTGTGACAAAATAATTATATTGAGAATAATAAAATGTGTGTGACATATTTTATACATCATTTACTAATTGGTTTTGGTGAACAACAATTGGGTGACCGAATTAGAATATGGAAGCGTCAAAGGTGCACTCCATTAGAATGAGAAGAACATAAATCTTTTCGTATTCCTTCGGAGACTTGATATAATTGCTGCTGTACTTCATACGGCATTGTAATAATTTAAATATGGATATTGTCGTATTATATACGTAACAATATTTGTATTGAAACTCACAGTATATGAGTCGTCGTATTTTGCACGACAGATGTATAAATGGAGTTGTAAGTAGTGTATTTTTTGGCGACCCAAGATGGGTGATGTATACCTATTTTGGGGGTGTCACACTGTTCAGATACTTCAACACTTGATGATCAGTATACCGTATAAATTCACGCTGAATCAAATAGTGCTCCCAATGTTTTAAAGCTCAAACAATAGCATAAAACTCTTGGTCATACGTACTCCACTTTCGCCTCGCATCACTGAGTTTTTCACTAAAAAATGCCACTGACCTCTTCTCTTGTGACAAAACGGCCCCAACTCCAATACCACTAGCATCACACTCCACCTCGAATAGCTTCTCAAAACTAGGTAGAGCAAGAACATTAGTAGTACACAACTTCTCCTTGATAATTACAAAAGTTGTATCAGCTGATTCTCCCCACTGAAATTTACCCTTCTTTAAACACTCGATAATGGGTGCCACAATACTACTAAAATCTTTAATAAATCGGCAATAAAATGTTGCCAACCCATGAACACTTCTCACCTCTCCCACGTTCTTAGGAGTAGGCCAATCACGTATAGCCCTCTCGTTCTCTTCGTCAACCATGATACCCTCGAACTGATTACATATCCAAGGAATAATAGACGTTCGACCAGCCAACGACACTTCTTAAAGTTAATGAAGAGTTTGTTTTCAGCCAAAACCTCCAACATGGCCCGAAGGTATTCCATATGGTCTTCCTCGTTCTGACTATAAATCAGTATATCATCAAAATAAACGACAACATATTTCCCGATGGAAGGTCGTAATACCTGATTCATATGTCATTTTCCAGACCACCAGTCTTGATTCGAATCTGATGATATCCGCTCCGAAGATCTATCTTAGACAACAACTTGGAACCCTCCAACATATCTAACATGTTATTCAACCTTAGAATCGAAAAATTGTATCTGACAGTTATCTTGTTGATTGCTCGGCTATCAACACACATTCTCCAACTACCATCTTTCTTCGGGACTAACAATACAAGAACCGTACATGGACTCATACTTTCTCGAATAAATCCCTTCTTCAGTAACTCCTTCACCTTTTACTGTAAGATCTGATTTTCCTTGGGACTCATTCGATAATGTGGCAGATTAGGTAAGCTTGCCCCCGAAATTAGATTGATGTGATGTTAAATATCCCTCAGTGGTGGAAGTTCATTTGGTAGATCATCAGAAACCAATTCACTGAATTCGCCTAAAAAGGATTGAACCTTATCGGGTAATACAAATTTCTGTTCTTCCTTTCCTTTTACCACTAAAGCTCAAACCACCACAACATGTACCTTTTGTGCCTCTTTAATTTCCGACTCCAAATTAGTTGCTGACGTGATTTCCGATAGTAATGGTTGCTCTTCTTTCTGGTTCTTAGTTATTCCACCTCTCGAATTTTGTTTTGGAACCATTGCAACATTCCTGCCACCCCAATTGAAAACAAATACATTGTTGCGCCCTAGAAAAAATTATGAATGTTTCATGTTAACAATGGAATATACACGCTCAATTCTAAAATATTAACATCAATTTTAAATTTTTCAAAGTGAAGAAAAGACATTTTTAAATTCAAAAGTGACGATATAAATTTGTTTAACCTCTAGTTAATACGAATATGAATACTATAAATTATCTAAAAATACAAGTGCTTATTTTATAAAAAGAGTCTCGTTTATAATATTGGTGCTATTTTAAGCCTCATTATTATTGTTGGACTAACGTTTTTTTGGCGAATGGGGTGCACTTGTTAAAATAGATATAAACGAGGCAACTTAAAAAATGAATGTGAAATTTGGTGAAATATTTGTTTTTGTATCGCGGGGGGTGACTTGGATGATATCATTGGCCCCGAACTCAGTCTCATCGTGGAAAGAGCTCTGTGACAAATTCCACCTCAGGTTCAGGAGCAATAGAAGAAGAGGGAAGCCAACTGGGTCTTTGGTCCAGATAAAACAGTACTCAAACAAGACCTTAGGCCAGTATGTTAAGAGTTTTTGGAAGGCGGTCGGACAAGTGATCGATTTGAATGGTTCCCAAGCTCTTGGGTATTTCCATATAGGGTTGGATGTTGATAAATCGAAGAAGTTAGTGAAGGATTTGATGTTCTACCATCCGAAGGACTTGTTCGAAGCATTCGATAGGGCAGAAGGCTTTATAACAATTAAGGAAGCAATAAGCAGTCTGAAGCCGAATACAGTGGAGAAGCCGAAAGATCGAGACACGAGCAATTATTCGAAGTTAACCAATAATAACAACAGGTCCTACAATCAGATGAAGAACTTCAATAACGGGAGTTCAGGAGGAGGCCGATCGCCTTTCCCGAACTATGAAGTTAACAAAGTTTATACTCCTCTCAACATGGATCGGGCAACAATATTGGAGGAAATGAAGGATAATGTGACGCCCCCAAAATAGGTCCACACAACCCATTTTGAGTCACCAAAATACATAGTACATAATCCAAATACAAACTTTCATATTTACAACTATTAAACTGTCGTGCAAAATACGACAACACATAAGTTGTTAGTTTGAATACAAAAATTTTACCGTGCATAATACGACATTATCCAAACTCAAATTAAGCCAACATTACAGTTATTATCACACTATTTCACAACATAGTGAAGACTTCTATAGTAACTATCTCGGACCATTACTCCACTCCCCGACTAGTCCTAGCTACACTTTCATGTCCTAAGAAGAACAATGGAACAAAAAGGAAAATGGTGAGCTCAACTAGCCCAGTAAAGAATATTATGACAAAGATAATGAAGAATAAATTATCTTTAGCCCTCAACACTAATAAATCAGATAAAATATAATGGACAACAAGTTTTAGATCAATAACTGCAGCGAAAATAACAATCCATTAGAAGAGTCAAGTAGAGCATGATGTCTACTATTTTCTATGATTTAAAAGTCCATCATCAATATTTTATCCCTGTAACACCAATCAATAATTATTTCAAACCAACAAATTATCTATGCATTATGGGCCAAAGATATTCGTTTGTATCACCAATGGTCATGATCATGCCAAATACATGTCCCTTTATGCATTATGGGTTTATTTGTAATATTAAAGGTCATGATTATACCAATACATAATTCCTAGTCATAATCATACCAATCAACAGTCCATCTTTGCACTACGGGCCAAAGATGACTTTCACCATAATATAAGCATAAGGATTATGACAATGATATAAAAAATGAATCAAGTGAGATCAAAGATAAATATTAGAGATTTATAATTTAATTTATCCAGAGTTCAAGAATGCCCAAATTGTCAACATGATCACCAATTGTGGAGTAAAATTCAAGAATGATATTAAGATTCAAATTTCAAAGATAATTTGGACAAAGAAAAGAAACTAAATTTTGTTGTGAATAGTATCCCGAATGAATATTACCCCGGATGAATAGTACCCCAATATGAAAAGATTAAAATTTAATAAGAAAGTTCAGACTAATATTCCAGTAAAATGATATTAGATGAAGCACAAACAATTAAGGATATTCTATTAATTTCAGAGATTTTCACCATTTAACAATAAGGTTATGGAAACAAATAATAATTTTGTACCATAAATGAAAAAAAGTATGAGTACAAAAAAATATGTAAATGGATTTTCACCCGTCATGCGATAATCTGCGTAGACAGATCATTTCCACAACTTAATAAAGAATGAATATAAAGGGTTATTCACCAGGCATGTGGTAGTCTGCGTAGACAGGTTATTTCCACAGATTAATAAGGAATAGAATGACAACTCTTATGAGTATGAAGAAAATAACATCCTTTACCTTAATAGGAGAGTATTTATGACTAGAATAGTTGAGATTATCTTGAGAAAATCTTGCACTACACTCAAAGTATACTCACAATAACTCTCTCTTTCTAACTCTTGATTACAACATGGTTTTACAAATTGGTGAAGAACTAATGAATTTACCTCTCTAATTATAGGAAAACATAGTTTCGATAATTGCACATTAGGGGCTAGGCTTATTACGGTTTGGAACCTAGGTTAATTACACTTTAGTACCTCATTAATTGCACCTTAGTCCCTCAATCATCTTCCACCAGGTGACATCATCATGATGACATCATCTTTGTGTATCTTTAAGGATGATATCATGCTTACATCATGATTGTATCGTCTCTTCTCTGATTGGTTGATTCAAGTTCACATGGATTGGTCGAATTATTAAACTTTGGTACCCCTTCATATTTTCCAAGTTCGCATTATTCCCCCTTAACTTTTGTAATTCACTTATCTTTAATCAACAAAATCTTTAATATTTTCAATAATTATTCACCATTAATATTATAGATTTCAATATTGACAACCAGATCGTTCCTAGGAAAGAGGGGACTTTTCGATAAGGATTTCTCCTTATTGGCGCACAATTAGATAACTTAACTCCTTTCCTTGATAAAACTTTCTAGACATTGTCAATAATGCTTATCTAATAATATCATTTAAATAATATGAGTTACTGTGTCGTGATAATTATTGATTTAATAATATAAAATATTATGCAGATGTTACTCTAACAATTATTGAATCAATAATATGAGATACTATGCAGTAACTACTGTGGCAATTATTGAATATTGAGTGGCTTCTTACTTAAGAATCAATAATCAGAGATACTGTGCAATACCGTGTGCTACTATGCAACAATGAATATTATTGTACTTTTATCACTGGGTATTTCAACAGTTTAACGGTAAAAGTTTTGTCGTTATTTTTATAAAAAGTTATTTCTATTGCTTTCTATATCCGACAGTTATTCGGTTATGGAGTTCACCAATGATTGCGCTGTCGTACGAATATTCTCCGACAAAAAGAATATTCCTCGACCAAACGAATATTCTCCGATAAAATGAATATTTTATGATAACTTGCTTACTTTGTAAAATTTGCACATATCACCCATAACTATAGCATTTATTAAATTATCACCTTACTATTTAGAAGAAAATTAAATCTTTATTCATAAAAAGTTGGGATTTTATAACCTCCCCTCTTTATGAAATTTTGACCTTAAAATTGATGTACGTACCTGGTATTTCGAAGAGGTGAAGATAACTTACTTTCATTTTAGATTCTAACTCTCAGGTCATTTCCTCAATATCATGGTTTCTCCATAAAACTTTGACTTTAGGTATAACCTTTGAGCGTAGAATATGTTCCTTCTTATCCAAGATCTTGACAGATACTTCCTCATACGTTAAATCTTCTGCTATCTCATTTAGTTCTAATTCAATAATATGGTTTGGGTCTTCCACATATTTACGTAGCATGGATATGTGAAAAACGTTATGAACACGAGACATGCTTTGCGGTAAGGCAAGTCTATAGGCCACATCTCTTACTCTATCGAGAATTTTAAATGGACTAATAAATTGAGGGTTGAGCTTTTCTCTTTTTTTAAATCTCGTAATTCCTTTCCATGGAGCAACACGTAACAATACATGATCTCCGACATTGAACTCCAAGCCCCTTCGATGAAGATCGACATAACTCTTTTGTCAATCTTGTGAGGTTTGTATACGTTGCCAGATCATTTGAATCTTTTTCATAGTCATACGTACTAACTCTGGTCCTAACAATATTGCTTCATCCACCTCGTCCCAACATACTGGAGAATGACACTTTTGTCTATACAACGCCTCGAATGGAGTCATGCCTATAATTGCTTGATAACTGTTGTTATAGGAGAATTCCACCAATGGTAAGTATTTGTCCCAACTTCCTTTGAAGTCTATGACGTAGAGTCTCAATAGATCTTCAAGAGTTTGAATTGTCCTTTCCGATTGCCCGTTCATTTGGGGATTATAGGAATGAGCATTCAATTTTACCAAAAGATAGTTTTTGTCCATAATTGCTGTTTTGTGTATCGGGGGTATAAGGTCGAATGACGTTATAAGGTTAGATCGAAGCCTCCCACAGGGGTTGGGAAGGCTATTATGATATAAGGAAGGATAACATTCTTCGGGACGGACCAACGTCCTCCCGAACGGATAACATCCTTTGGGATGGACCAACGTCCTCCCGAACAGACAAACATCCTTCGAGATGGACAAACATACTCCCGAACGGACAAACATCCTTCGAGACGAACCATCATCCTCCCGAATGGATAACATCCTTTGGGATGGATCAATGTCCTCTCGAACGAATATACATCCTTCGGGACGGACCATCATCCTCCCGAACGAACAAACATCATTTGGGATGGACCAACGTCCTCCCGAACGAATAACATCCTTCGGGACAAACCAACGTCCTACCGAATGGATAACAACCTTTGGGATAAACCAACGTCCTCCCGAATGGATAACATCCTTTGGGAAGGACCAACGTCCTCCTGTTGGGTAAATTCTATATAAGCTTTACACGCAAGTATACGTGGACAACAAGTAATATAAAGATAAGAAAAGTATCGTTCCCACAAAGACTAGTATGAAATTAAATCTAATAATTACCAGTTTTATATTATTTCAATTTTATTAAACTACTCAAATTAATGATTATAATTTATTAAAACTAAAAAACTAAAAATCAAAACCAATCAACACAAATTATTAACCGTAGTTTCAAGCAAATAATGTAGAATTGGACTTCCAATTTCACTTTAAGTTTCACTCTGATTATCACACCCTTTTTCAGTTTAATTTACTATCTCAGTTTATTAAGAGTTCCAAGTCTCTATTTGCTTAGAACTCTACAGAGGCTTGGATTGGGGAACACTTTGGAATGGATTGGGATTATGTTTGGACATCGTTTTATCAGCTATTACATGACGTATATACACAATATAACAGAGACATCAACAACAATTAAACAATCAACCAATCCTTCAATTTTGGAGCCCTAATTTCATAGAAGACATTGGAGGAAAGCAAGGAAGGTCAAGATCATGAAGACTAGCCATGATAGAGACGATGGCAGTTAATAATTTGTGTTCATTGGAACTCTTAATAAACTCAGCTTCCTTGCTCTCCTCTAATGTCTTCTCTAAAATTAGGGCTCCAAAATTGAAGGATTGATTGATTGTTTGATTGTTGTTGATGTCTCTATTATATTGTGTATATACGTCATGTTATAGCTGATAAAACGACGCCCAAACATAATCCCAATCCATTCCAAAGTGTTCCCCAATCCAAGCCTCTGTAGAGTTCTAAGCAAATAAGACTTTTTCTCTCTCTCCCCGTACCCTCGCCCCGGCGGGGGTTTTATACTTGCAAAGGCCCTCCTCGGCAGGGGGTACTACTGTAGTTGGCCAAGGCACCCCCACCCCGACGGGGGTTTTGTTCTTCATAGGGCCCGCCCTGGCGGGGGGTCATTCTGCAGTTGTGTTCTGTTTTCTAAGCTTTTGCATGCCAAATCTCGCCATAATGCCACCAATTTGCCACCATGCCACGTAATGCAATCCTAAAGATAAAACAAACACAAAACAAGTAAAACTGTATAGAAATAGACAGGATCAACACTGTTTAAGTCCAAATCAGAAGCCAATTCATAGGTATAAACCTACTCATCAAACTTTTCCAAACTTAAATCGTGCTAGTCCTCAAGCACAACACAAAACACAATGTAATGTAATGTAATGAAATGCAGCTACATGCCTACGAATCCAGCAGTAAGGCAGAGATAAGTTTATTTAACCGGCCTCAGAGAAATCAAGTAAACACGATAGCATGTCATATCAAGGCAAATCAATAACTTCCCAATCAATCATCAAATCTTAAACTATTCTAACTGATATAGTGTGTGTGTACTCAATAACCATACTAACTTATATAAAGTCAAATATAACACATAATAGGTCTCTTTGAAGGACTCAAATAGTGTAAACTCAAGAAATTCAAAAATAATCTAGATCCGACTAAAATCAAACAGTTACCACTTTCGAGGGTCAAAACAGGATACTTTGCTTCATTTTTCATTTACGGGGGCTTATTGCTCTTTTACCCATTTTTCACTTTTTATTTTCCTTATGGTTGTGCAATGTCTAGTCCTCTTAGGCTATTCAGTGCTACCCCTTAGCGAGCTTTCAACCAACGACTCCCAAATCGTAAGGCTTTAGAGCGCTAGGTGTATAGACATCCCCTCGGGCGTACTTACTCAAGTAACAAAGGCCACATAACTAGACTAACCACGGTGTTTATTCTTATTTACTTTCCCCCCCCCTTTTTTTAGCTTATATATCCTAAATTTTATCCCAAACTTAGGTTCTTGTCTAATTGTAGCCATCACTGCCTATTCATGTCTTCCTTTCATTCAAACTAATATTATCCTCTAGAGTTCCATTATATGTCAATCTAGACTCAATCAGTCAACATAGCTATTTCTAAGGTGTTAACCTGATTATATCGATTTCAAACAGATAAAAGATTCAATTCATAACAAGAAATCATATCAAAGTCTTAATCATCAATACCATACTTGTCTACACAATTCCAATCTCATCATTGGCCAAAACAGACTTAAACTATCTAACAGCTGGAAACATACAAGATGAACTAAATGCAATGAACACAGTAAACTAAACTAATATTTTTGAGATTTTTCAATTTTTTAGTTTTTTTTTAAACTGTAAACGAATAGAAACAAAAACTAACTACATTAAACTATTCACATAACTACACTACATACATGATATAAACTAAACATGAAAACAAACTAACTAACATATTTAAATTAACATACATATCAAAATAAAATATCCCCTAAACTTAACTGTTACAATGTCCTCATTGGAAATATAGAGCAATAAAAGAACAGAGGACTTCCCTGTATCTTGCTAAGATTGTGGTGGTGATGGTGGTGATGGTGGCCTGGGAACATAAACCCTACGCTCCTCCATGTCTGAATCTGATGGAGGGTACTGTGGCATAGGCTCGGGCGTCTAGTACTGGAACTGAGCGACAGTGGCATGATTTAGACTTTGTAAGGCAAATGACATGTTCATGGTGTTGAACATATGGTCCTGCCTAGCTGCTAGTCGTCTCATCCTTCTGTTGGCTTCTTTGTCTCGATCATCAATATGACATTGGAGACTGCAGAATTGATTACTGAACATGAACTTGCCCGACCTGCTACTCCCCGCAGTTTCCTCATCTCCCGACACCTCATCAGCTCGAAATTTATCATCCTTCGAGGTGTCCTTAGCCTCTTCTTCTTCATTAGAAGCCGCAGGAAATACAAAACTGACACCTCGTGGATGAGACTCCCCTCCAGCCCATACTAAATATCGAGCTATCATTCTGTGGTCTAATAGTTGAAGGGGATGATGCACAGGTTTGTCACCTGACCATCGTACACCAGATTGCCAACACAACCCACATATGAGTGATGGGTGTGGCAGTATGCCTGAGAACAACCCGCACAGACAGCGTCGGATGGAGAAACGGATGATGGAGCCAATATTGATGTCGAAGTCCTTCACGATGGCATAAAGTAGTAGCACTTTTTCCCGTGTCACCTCACTAGTATGCGTTGATGAAAACAACTTCGCACATAGAAATGCGTACCAAATCTTTCCATATAAACTGAGGTCCTTGCTCAAGAAAATTGTGCCACCCTTTCTTCCTTTTACCCACACTGTGCCCGGTTTAGATATCTCTGCCAAAATTTGGTTATAGTTGGGATTGCTATCGCGTAACCGAGTATACTGGCATAGGGCAGGGGCTCGCAGACTGTAGTACTCATTGATTGCCTCTAGACTAAACGGAACCTGTTTACCCCTCACAAATGCCCTGTATGGTGCCCTATCCTCAATATTGGAGTAGAACTCCTTCACCACATTCACTATCGCGGGGTTAGGATCATCTATGAGCATCTCCCAGCCTTGCTCATGTATTTTCCTCCTCATCTGCCCGTCGAAGGAATCCGGTGCCAAGCCCCGCTCAGGTGTTAGTGCTTTGGGCACTAAGTAGTCATACTTATCAGCGGCGTTTACACTTATGAATTTTTGCTTGTCAAAAGGCCGCACCAGTGGTGAAGAACCATAACCTTCTCCCCTTTGGTGCTTCGATGGTGTCTTAGGTGCCATTCGAGTCAATACAATCACAAAATTTCCCCAAACTTGGCTTTGGAAATAACTCAAACAGTTGGTGAGCACACTACCAAAATACCCAAATTGACAAACTTGAATTCAAAAGTGTGATGAAAAACTGAAACTAGTAGCTTACCCACTGATTTCCCCTTCTGTTAATGATATTACTGCAGTTGGTGATGCCAATTTGAAGTTTTACCTCTTCCTTGTTGCTATCAAATCCGAAATTGGTGAAACCCTAACCTTTTAGTGACTGAAATTGAATGGAATTGGATGGAGATGTGGTGTTAAATTGGGGATTTAGGGTTTATATTTATAGAGAGTGATAGTGGTGGTTGAATTCGTGGGATAATGGAGGCAATTTCGTGGGTGTATGGAGGGTTGGAGTCAGTTTTAGGAGAATTGAAGTGGAGAAGTGGAGTGAAGTTGATTCAATTTTCTGCCAAAAAGAAAAAAAATTCCAACTTCCCGTACCCCCGCTGGGGCGGCGCGTGTTTGTACTAAAAAGGCCCGCCGGGGCGGGCTAATCCAGAGGACCCCCCCCCGCCGGGGCGGGCATGTGAGGCTGTCAAACCCCCCGTCGGGGTTGGGGTCCCTTTCCTGCTAGACGTTGATTTTTCAGTTTCTTCTCCTCGTACGCATGTCCAATAACATCCTAAGTACCTGAAATCCATTAGAACACTAAATATGAGATACGTTCATAAAGGTTGAGCAAGTAAGATAAAAATTACTGAAAATCAATAACGAACTAGCTAACTTTTGTACCGAAATGAACTAAATAATACTAAATTATCAACTAAGCTACGAAGTGAGTAACATAAAGTAAAAATACTGTAATTGATACAAAAATTGGGTTGGCTCTCAATGAGCGCTTGTTTTTAAGTCTTTCAGTCTGACTACTCCCTGTTCATGGCGCATTGGCAAGTGTGATTGCAGTAGCTTCTTTGTCGATTGTCGCCACCCCAGTAATGCTTTAACCACCGCCCATTGACTTTGAATGTCTCGAGGGAATTTCTGCTGTACAATTCAACGACGCCATATGGGAAAACAATCTTAATCATAAATGGCCCTGACTATCGGGATTTGAGTTTTCCAGGGAACAACCTCAGTCGTGAGTTGAACAGTAACACAGATTGTCCCGGTTTGAACTTTCTCTGTAAAATTTTCTGGTCGTGCCACTTCTTAACCTTTTCTTTGTACAGTTTTGAGTTCTCATAGGCTTGCAGTCAAAATTCGTCGAGTTCATTCAATTAGAGTAATCTCTTCTCTCCTGTAGCTGTTTGATCAAAGTTAAGTTTTTGAATGGCCCAATACGCCTTGTGCTGTAATTCTATTGGGAGGTGACACACTTTCCCATAGACCAACTGATACGGAGACATCCCTATTGGTGTCTTGTATGTTGTTCTATAAGCCCATAACACGTCATCTAACTTTAGAGACCAATCTTTTCTGCTCGAATTCACCACTTTCTCTAAAATTCTCTTCACCTCTCTGTTGGGAACCTCAACTTGACCACTAGCTTGGGGATGATAAGCTGTGGCAACCATATGATTGACTCCATACTTTGCCAAGAGAGCTGTAAAGGATCTATTGCAGAAGTGACTTCCCTCGTCACTTATGATTGCTCTCGGCGTGCCAAACCTTGTAAAAATATTCTTCTGTAGAAATTTCAGAATTACCTTGGCATCATTTGTAGGGAGTGCTACGGCTTCAACCCACTTTAACACGTAATCCACAGCTAGCAGAATGTACAAGTTATTGAATGAGAGCGAAAAAGGTCCCATTAAGTCCATCCCCCATACAACAAAAAATTTGACTTCCATGATCGTGTTGAGCGGCATCTCATTCTTTTTTGATATATTACCCACCCTTTGGCATCTATCACAGTTTTTCACAAATTGGTGGGCATCCTTGAACATAGTAGGCCAATAGAATCCTGCTTGAAGTACCTTGGCCGCTGTCCGCTCACTCCCATAGTGTCCCCCATACGCAGATGAATGACATTCGTGCAAAATATTTTTCACTTCGCTATAAGGCACACATCTACGGATCATTTTATCTGCACACTGTCTAAAGAGATAGGGCTCGTCCCACATGTACCACTTGACATCATGTAGGAACTTTCTTTTCTGTTGTCGTGTCAAATCAGGGGGAAAGATATTGCTCACCAAGTAATTAGCAAAATCCGCATACCATGGAAACTCAAAGTTTACTCCAAATAGCTGTTCATCCGGAAACGACTCATTGATCAAACATTTATATGCCCCATCCTTGTCCAGATTTTCCAGTCTCGAAAGATGATCTGCCACTTGATTTTCTATCCCCTTCCTATCCTTAATTTCCAAATCAAATTCTTGAAGGAGTAGAATCCATCTAATGAGCCTAGGCTTAGCATCCTTCTTTGTGATCAGATAATGAATCGCCGAGTGATCCGTGTATACCACTACCTTTGTTCCTATCAAATAAGCTTTGAATTTGTCAAAGGCGTATACTACTGCAAGTAATTCCTTCTCGATGGTTATATAGTTCAATTGGGCATCCGTGAGGGTTTTACTTGTGTAGTATATGGCATGGAATATCTTCTCTCGGCGTTGACCCAAAATAGCCCCTACCGCATAGTCGCTAGCATCGCACATTAACTCAAAAGGCACTGTCCAATCTGGTGCTACGATCACGGGAGCTGTAGTCAATTTCTTTTTCAACTGCTCAAACGCTGACATACATTCTTCATCAAAACTAAAAACTGCATCTCTCTCTAAGAGACTGCATAGTGGTTTAGCAATCTTAGAGAAATCTTTAATGAACCTTCGGCCGGCGTGTCTAAGAAAACTGCGGATTCCCTTAACTGTAGTCGGTGGTGGAAGATTTTTGATTGTGTCCAGCTTTGCCCTATCAACTTCTAAACCCTTTGCAGAGACCTTGTGCCCCAGAATAATTCCTTCTTTAACCATAAAGTGGCACTTTTCCCAGCTTAGCACCAAGTTAGTTTCCACACATCGTTTTAAAACCATGACTAGATTTTCAAGACACATATCAAAAGTGTTTCCATAGACTGAGAAGTCATCCATGAAAACTTCCACATTCTTCTCCACCATGTCTGAAAAGATAGCCATCATACATCTTTGGAAAGTCGTCGGTGCATTACACAACCCAAAGGACATCCTCCTGAATGCAAAGGTGCCGTATGGGCACGTGAAGGTGGTCTTTTCTTGATCGTCAGGAGCTACGACTATCTGGTTATACCCCGAATATCCGTTCAGTAAACAGTAGTATTCATGCCCAGCCAACCGGTCCAATATTTGATTGATAAAGGGTAGAGGAAAGTGGTCCTTTCGTGTTGCCTTATTAAGCTTTCTATAGTTTATACAAACCCTCCATCCGGTCACTGTCCTCATCAGAATCAATTCATTATCGTCGTTCGTCACTACTGTCATTCCACCCTTTTTCGGAACACATTGAATTGGACTTACCCATGTACTGTCTGAAATTACATATATTATTCCAGCATCCAACCACTTCAAAATTTCCTTCTTTACCACTTCTTTCATGATCGAATTTAATCTTCTCTGTTGTTCCACTGTTGGCTTTGAGTCCTCTTCCAAGAGAATATTGTGCATGCAAAAAGAAGGGCATATCCCATTTATGTCGGCAATTGTCCACCCTATCGCAGACTTGTATTCTCTAAGAATCCTCAACAATTTACTTTCCTACAATTCGTTAAGCGCATATGCAATAATAACAGGTAAAGTATTTGAATTACCCAAATAAGCATACCTCAGGTGTTTAAGAAAACGTTTAAGCTCAAGAGTGGGTGGCTCCTCTAGTGAAGGTTTCATTCATGCCGAAGCTTTTTCTTTTGTATGTAGAGGCTCGAATGGTACCTTAAACCTGCTTACTCTAGGTAAAGAATCCAACATATGCAAGTAGTCTACAAACTCTGGATAATCTAAGTCCTCATCTCCCAATAGAGTATTTTCCAATGGATCCCTGACTAAACCTTTAACCAAGTCTTCATTAACTATTTTGTTGATCACATCTAACCGGAAACACTCTTCTTCATCTGCAGGGAATCTCATGCTTTGAACAAGTTAAATTTAACTTCTTGGTCATGTACCCTCATGGTTAATTCCCCTTTTTGAACATCGATGAGAGTCCTAACCGTAGCAAAAAATGGCCTCCCTAAGATGATTGGGATATTTTTGTCCTCTTTGTAATCCAAAATTATAAAATCTGCCAGAAATATAAACTTATCCACCTTAACTAAAATGTCTTCCACAATCCCAAGTCACCGATCTATCTGCTAACTGAAGTGATATGTTTGTAGGCTTCGGAGCTAGCAAACCCAACTGAGTATATACTGACAAAGGCATGAGGTTCACACTTGCCCCCAAATCACTCAAACACTTGTTGAAGGCCATGTTCCCAATTGTGCAAGGAATGGTGAAACTCCCCGGATCCTTCAACTTTGGAGGTAACTTTCTCTGTAAAATTGCACTGCATTCCTCCATTAAAGGCACAGTCTCGTAGTCCTCTAATTTATTTTTCCTTGACAGAATACCCTTCATGAATTTAGCATAACTCGACATTTGTTCTGGGGCTTCTGCGAAAGGAATGTTGATACGAAGTTTCTTGAAAACTTCCAAAAAGTTTGAGAACTGCTTATCCAATTTTTGTTTCTGAACTCTCTGTTGAAACGGTGGTGGAGGATAAACAACGGGCTCAATATCTGTCTTACTCTGGTCCACTTTATTGTCCTCACCATGTTTCTCTTCAACCACTTTGTCTTTACCTTGTTTACCATCGTTGTTCGCTGAATTTTCTGCATTCTGTCCCTTAAGGTGTTTTCCACTTCTCAAAGTGATTTCTTGACACTGTTAATGATTCCCCTTTGGATTTTTCTCAGTGTCACTAGGTAGAGTCCCTTGAGGCCTGTTATTCAACGCTAACGCAAGCTGTCCCATCTGATTCTCTAAGTTCTTGATGGCCACTGCTTGTGATTTCATTGCTGCCTCATTCCCAGATATGTACTTCAACAACAGCTCTTCTAAATATGACTTTTTCTCTTAATGCGGAGCTTCTTGTTGATGTTAATTTTGAAACCCAGGAGGATAAGATGGTCCTGGAGCCTGCTGATTTTGATTATTACTCCACGAAAAGTTGGGATGATTTCGATTCCCCGGATTGTAGGCATTCTGATACTGATTTTACGGAATTCTATTATAGCTGCCCACAAGCTGTACCGCTGCTGGGTTAATAGCACACTATTCCGTAGGATGGCCCCCCGCACATAACTCACAAACAAAAGCAACCTGCTGTGTCTATGCACCTTTAAGAGCATCCATCTTCTTCGACAATGCTAAAATCAGTGTCGCTAACGCTGTTACCCCATCTACCTCGAACACTCTAGCTACCTTAGGCTGTGTCATTCTCGCTGTGGGCCACTGATAGTTGTTAGCTGCCATCGTCTCTATCAGATCGTATGCCTCCTCATAACTCTTAGCCATGAAAGCTCCACCAGAAGCTACATCAATACTAGTTCTGAGATTCCCATTCAGCCCATTATAGAACGTGTTCATCTCTAGCCATTTGGGTAGTCCATGATGTGGGCACTTCCTAAGTAGTTCCTTGTACCTTTCCCATGCTTCGTACAATGACTCGCCATGCTGCTATTCAAACATAGTAATCTCGTTCCTCATCTTCGCAGTCTTTGCTAGTGGGAAAAACTTAGCCAAACATTTCTGGGCAAGGTCGTCCCATGTTGTAATCGAACCTGGAGGTAGTGAGTGTAACCAACTTTTTACCTTGTCCCGCAGTGTGAACAGAAATAAGCGAAGTCTGATTGCCTCATCCGACACCCCATTGTATCTGAAAGTGTCGCAAATTTCCAGAAAGCTGACTAAGTGCTCATTCGGATCGTCATTGTCTAATCCCCTAAACTGCACTGCGTTCTGTATCATTTGTATGGTCCCAGGCTTGATCTCAAAATTATTTGCAGCTATCACAGGCCTGGTAATGCTCGACTGAAGCTTAGTCACCCTGGGAGTAGCATAATCCCTTAGCGTTTTCTGATCCTTTGCAGCCATTGTTTTTTCCAGTTTATCAAAGTTCTCTCTATTTTCCCTAATCCACTTACTCAACCTCTGAAACCGTCGTTCGATTTCGTCCTCGAAAGGAAGCAATTCTAGCTTCTTAGACCGAGTTTGCATGCACTAAATCAGAGAACTTGAAACACAAGAAATAACAAAAATAAAATAAAATTTGTTTAAGTAAACCTGAACTAATTAAACTGATATTGAAAAAAATACTAATATCAAAACTAGTCCTCGACAACTGCGCTAAAAACTTGTTGGGTAAATTTTATATACGCTCTACACGCAAGTGTACGTGGTCAACAAGTAATATAATGTTAAGAAAAGTATCGTTCCCACAACGACTAGTATGAAATTAAATCTAACAATTACCAGTTTTATATTATTTCAATTTTATTAAATTACTCAAATTAATGATTATAATTTATTAAAACTAAAAACCAAAACTAATTAACACAAATTATTAATCATAATTTCAAGCAAATAATGGAAAATTAGACTTACAATTTCACTTTAAGTTTCATTCTGATTATCATACCCTTTTCTAGTTTAATTTACTATCTTAGTTTATTAACCAAGAACACTCAAGTAGAATTAGTCATCTCTCGATGCGCTAACACCATATTAACTTAAATCTAAAAATTGATAGAATTAAGCCAAACACCCTAATTAACTAATTCACTATATCTCTATGTGAATTAAAATCAAAGAAGGTTTAAAGTCCAAGTTCTTTACGCGATTACATGCGATGTTAGGTATATCTCTATCATAAACATTCATCGAGATTCTATCAAAACACAGAATTCAAGAACACATGCTATTGTGATTAGGTCTAGAATCATACATCATCTCTCGAGTCCATACAAATTCACATAAAATTGGTGATCAAGCAATTCATAAATTAATTATGAATCACAATAGATAAACTGAATTGATAGTATTAGTAAACTGAAATTAAGGCATGAAAATCATTATTCAACACTAAAGATCCATTGCAAGCCTAAAATGTAATTTAGTTCATCATAGACAAATTAAAAACTTAAATAAGTAAAGAATCCATCATCCCAATTACAAAATTTGAATTAAAAAAATAGAACAATACAAAACCACCTTTATTTGCCTTCGATTTTGTATTCTTCGTGATCTTGACCTTCCTTGCTCTTCTCCAATGTCTTCTATGAAATTAGGGCTGCAAAATTGAAGGATTGTTTGATTGTTTGATTGTTGTTGATGTTTCTGTTATATTATGTATATACGTCATGTAATAGCTGATAAAACGACGCCCAAACATAATCTCAATCCATTCCAAAGTGTTCCCCAATCCAAGCCTCTGCAGAGTTCTAAGCAAATAAGACTTCTTTCTCTCTCCCCGTACCCTCGCCCCGGCAGGGGGTACTACTGTAGTTGGCCAAGGCACCCCCGCCCCGGTGGGGGTTTTGTTCTTCACAGGGCCCGCCCTGGCGGGGGGTCATTCTGTAGTTGTGTTCTGTTTTCTTAGCTTTTGCATGCCAAATCTCCCTATAATGCCACCATGCCACGTAATACAATCCTAAACACAAAACAAGTAAAACTGTATAGAAATAGATAGGATCAACACTGTTTAAGTCCAAATCAGAAGCCAATTCATAGGTATAAAACTCATTCATCACCTCCTAAACGAACAGACATCCTTCGGGACCGACCAACGTCCTCCCGAACGAATAACATCCTTCAGGACAGATCAGCGTCCTTCTGAATGGATAAACATCCTTCGGGACAGACCAACGTCCTCCAGAACGGATAACATCCTTCGGGACAGACCAGTGTCCTCCCCAACGGATAAACATCCTTCGGGAGGGACTAACGTCCTCCCGAACGGATAACATCCTTCGGGACAGATCAACATCATCCCGAGCGGATATCATCCCTCAGTTAACGTTTTCCATGACTGTTGATGTAAAATCCAATTACGCACAACACGCAAGTATACGTGGTCAACAAGTAATAAAGTGATAAGTTGAGTATCGTTCCCACAGAGAAATAGCTATATTTTATCCTAACAATAACCAATCTTATATTATCTCAATTTTATTAAACTAATGATTAAGTGATGATATTTATGAAAAACTACTAAATAAAGAAAAATTAACTAACTACCACAAACTTTAAACAAATATTAGAGAATTAAGCCTACAATTTCACTTGATGCTTCACTTAGACTAACACACTTCCTTTTAATTCACATTAACTATTCCAGTTCATTAATCAAAAACACAACAGCAGATATAACCATCTCTCAATGCATTATACCCATATCAACTTAAATCCACAATTGATAGAATTAAGATGAACACTCTAATTAACTAATTTATTATATCTCTATGTGAATTACAATTAAAGAAGGTTTAATCACAAGTTCTTATGAGATTACGCGCGATGTATAGATATATCTCTATCCTAGACAAAAATTATGAATCCCAATAATGTGCAGAAATCACAATCACACGTTACTATGATCCATAATAGACGAATCTAAAATAGCCTTAATGAATTAAAATCAAAGCATGTCAACCTTTGTTACATAAAAAGATCCATTGTAGACATAAAAAGTAAATTAGTTCATAACGAATGAAATAAAACTAAAAATCCTCAAAGATACTATGACAAAAGATATTTTGTAATTTAATTTAAATATTTATTAAATTAAATAAATATTTTTTGATGATTTAATTATTGGATTAAATAATTAATTGATGAATTTGTGGTAGATTAATTTAATTATATGTGTTATATTGATTAAATTAATGTAGGAAATTTTGTTATTCAAGGTATGTATTTAATTAAGCTTATTTAATTAAATGAATTATTTAATAAGCATAATGTTATTTTTAATTAATTTTATAATTAATTAGAGATTTATTGATTTGACATAATTAATAAATGAGAAATTTAATTATGTGACTATGTGAATTAATGAGAAATTATTATATTTTATTTAAATTAAATTGAATAAGATATTTAATTTATTGTTTAATTGGGTGTGACATTATTAAACTATATTATAAAGGATTAATTAAATTAATGGGAAAGAGCCTTTTAAGGCTAGCCAAACAAGGTCCTAATGGGAGTTGGGCAGTTAACCCACAGATGAGATTAACTGACCACAACGTTGCAATTAGTATGCGCGTCAGTCTTATTTTTACGTATGTGATTTTTCTAAAACAAAACTTTGAAAGCTGAGAGAGAATTCAGAGAAAAGTTAGAGAGAAATTTGAGGGAAATTATAGATTGAAGAGTCAGAGAAGTTGCTATAGGGTAAATTCTTCAACCCAAAACTTATTTACGTTCTTATTTTCTTTTGTGAAAAACTATCTCTAAGTTCTCTATAATTGAAGAAAGTTGCAATTGATGAGTATAGGATGTGATGTATATGTTAGTTTATGTTTATAATATGTGTATATCATATATTTATTTGCTCAAAGTAATTGATTTCATTTAAACATGCTAAAATCAGAGTTTTCCATTAATAAGAGTTTTAAGTTCTCTGTAACACAAAAAATTAGTGATCAATGCACGAATTGTTGTTTAACTTAAAATTTAGTAGTAGATTGTGTTAGCACATGTCAAAACGAAGGAAACATACTTTGAATGGATAGATTCGATGATATAACGAACCCGTAATATTAATTTTCCTGTTTCATGTTCAATATTTTAAAAAACACCAAGAACAGTGAAATTTTATGGTTTGATTCAAGTATTATATGTTTTAAGTTGTTAGAATCACACTATAAAGGTTAAGTAATGATCATGTACGAATTCTAGTGTCTAGACATACTTAAATTCATGTGTGAATAATGTAATTGGATGTAAATGGTCATGATCTCGGCCTCCGTATATTGGAAATGAGTCTCATAAGTTTTAATGCGTGCATAATACCTATGCAATGCTATTTATGTGTTTACGTGTCATTTCGACAACCGTGGCGGATTTTGGTCTTTTTTTCGACTATTTTTCTAAGTTTTGACAAAGTAGACAAACGGCTGATACCTATGCGGTGCTGTGTATGTGTTTGTGTGTTATTTCAACGACCAAGGCGAGTTTTGGTCTCTTTTTTGACTATTTTTCTAAGTTTTGGCAAAGTAGGCAAACATGTTTATAACTCGACCTCTGTATATTGAAATCAAGTCCTGTAGTTATAATGCGTGCTTAATACTTATGCGGTGCTATGTATGTGTTTGTGTGTCATTTCGACGACCGAGGCGGGTTTTAGTCTCTTTTTTGACTATTTTTCTAAGTTTTGACAAAGTAGGCAAATGGGCTGATAACTCGGCCTCCGTATATCGAAATTGAGTCCCGTTAGTTGTAATGCATGCCTAATACATATGCGGTGCTATGTATGTGTTTGCGTGTCATTTCGATGATCGAGGCGGGTTTTGGTCTCTTTTTCGACTATTTTTCTAAGTTTTGGCAAAGTAGGCAAACGAGTAGATAACTCGGCCTCCGTATATTGGAATTGAGTCTTATAAGTTATAACGCGTGCCTAATACCTATGCGGTGCTATGTATGTATTTGTGTGTCGTTACGACGACCAAGGCAGGTTTTACTCTCTTTTTCGACTATTTTTCTAAGTTTTGGCAAAGTAGGCAAACAGGCTGATAACTCAGCCTCCGTGTATCAGAATTGAGTCTCGTAAGTTTTAACGCGTGCCTAATACCTAAGCGGTGCTATGTATGTATTTGCATGTCGTTTATACTATCGAGGCGGGTTTTGATCTCTCTTTTGACTATTTTTCTATGTTTTAAAAAAGTAGGTAAATGGGCTGATAACTCGGCCTCCGTATATCGAAATCGAGTCTTGTAAGTTGTAACACATGCCTAATACCTATGCGGTGCTATGTATGCATTTACGTGTTATTTCGATGACCGAGGCGGGTTTTGGTCTCTTTTTCGACTATTTTTCTATGTTTTGGCAAAGTAGGCAAACAGGTTGATAACTCGGCCTCCATATATCAGAATTGAGTCCCGTAAGTTATAACGCATGCCTAATGCCTATGCGGTGCTATGTATATTTTTGCGTGTCATTTCGACGGCTGAAGCGAATTTTGGTCTCTTTTTTGACTATTTTTCTATGTTTTGGCAAAGTAGGCAAACGAGCTGATTGCTCGGCCTTCGTATATCAAAATCGAGTCCCGTAAGTTATAACACATGCCTAATACCTATGCGGTGCTATGTATGTGTGTGTGTGTGTGTCATTTCGATGACTGAGGCGGGTTTTGGTCTCTTTTTCGACTATTTTTCTATATTTTTGCAAAGTAGGCAAACGGGCTGATAACTCGGCATCGGTATATCAGAATTGAGTCCCATAAGTTGTAACATGTGCCTAATACATTTGTGGTGCTATATATGTGTTTGTGTGTCGTTTTGACGACCGAGACAGATTTTGGTCTCTTTTAATTATTTTTTTAATTTTTGGCAAAGTAGGCAAACGGGCTGATAACTCGGCCTCCGTATATCAGAATCGAGTCCCATAAGTTTTAACCCATGTCTAATACCTATGCGGTGCTATGTATGTGTTTACGTGTCATTTCGACGACCGAGGCGGGTTTTGGTCTCTTTTTCGACTATTTTTCTAAGTTTTGGCAAAGTAGGCAAATGGGCTGATAACTCGGCATTCGTATATTGGAATCGAGTCCCGTAAGTTGTAACGCATGCCTAATACCTATGCGGTGACATGTATGTATTTGCGTGTCATTTCGGCGACTGAGGCGGGTTTTGGTCTCTTTTTCAACTATTTTTCTAAGTTTTGGTAAAGTAGGCAAACGGGCTGATAACTCGGCCTCCGTATATCGGAATCGAGTCTCGTAAGTTATAACGTGTGGCTAATACCTATGCGGTGCTATGTATGTGTTTACGTGTCGTTTCGACGATCGAGGCTGGTTTGGTCTCTTTTTTGTCTATTTTTCTATGTTTTGGCAAAGTAGGCAAACGGGTTGATAAATCGGCCTCCGTATATCGGAATCGAGTCCTGTAAGTGTAACGCGTGCCTAATACCTATATGGTACTATGTATGTGTTTGTGTGTCGTTTTGACGACCGAGGCGGCTTTTGGTCTCTTTTTCGACTATTTTTCTAAGTTTTGACAAAGTAGGCAAACGGGCTGATAACTCGGCCTCCGTATATCGAAATTGAGTCTCGTAAGTTGTAACACGTGTCTAATACCTATGTGGTTCTATGTATGTGTTTGCACGCCGTTTTGACAACTGAGGAGGGTTTTGGTCTCTTTTTCGACAATTTTTATAAGTTTTAACGAAGTAGGTAGTTTATATAAGTAATATAATTACAAATTACATGAGTTAAATAAGGAAATACATCAATAATTATTTTTAGCTGTCGAATATGTTAAGGAAAGATGTTGGCCAAGACAACCGTACATACACGGATGGCCTCCTTCTGGACATTGGTGTTGTTTACAGGAGGAACATTGTCGGCCTGTTGCACGTTCTCCTCATTGGTGAGTAAAGGTGTCTCCACGGTCTCATTTACTCCACTGTTAACATTCTCAGTTACCATTCTCAAATACTGCCATAAAACACGGGTTAATTAAACAAATTAACATATCACATAATATGCCTATCTTATGACTGACCAACAAATAAGCTTAGGTAGGACACACTAGCTAATAATTTACTCATCTCTCCCCTCCTAGTTCTATTCCCCGATCTCCGCCAGAGATCATATGTAAGACCCCAACTTTTATAAATAAAGATGAATTTTTTATAAATATCATTTTTGAATATTATGGAGTGAAATTGATATAATGTTATAGTTGTGGGCAATATTTATAAATTTTGCAAAGTACGCAAGTTGCTATATAATATTTGATTGGTCGGAGAATATTCGTTTTAACAGGGAATATTCGTATGACGACACAATCATTGGTGGACCCTACAACGGAATTATTGTCGAATTGAGAAAACGACAAAAGTACTTTATAAAAATAACGGCGGAAGTTTTACCATTAATACTGTTGAACTACTCGGTAGTAAAAGTACAGTAATACGCATGGTTGCATAGTAGCACACGGTATTGATTATTGATGCTTACGTGATAAGTCACTCAGTTTTATTTTATTGGTATTATTAATGTAATAAAACATAAAAGTTTTTTATATAAAACAGAAAACTTTTATAAAGTTATCTATTTTATTAGACAATAATTGGAATATATTATATTTTATTATGCATAGTGTTTGTATAGTGTTTACATAGTAAAATCTTTTATAAAGTTATTCGTTTTATTAGATTATAAATAGAATATATTATATTTTATTTAAAAGATTTTTCTTTAAATATGGACCGTCAGATTAAAGTAAATCAATCTAGACCGTTCATGAGTTAGTTACTAAGCAGTCCATTTTTCTATAAATAAAAGCTCATTCCTTCATTATTTTCTTACGAATTCACTGAAACTCTAGAGAGAGAAACTATAGAGAGAAAGAAGGCCCATTTTGTGTGACTTGCAAATGATGGAGATAGAGTTAAAGACTCCAGGGACCCATGTGATGATGGCGAATATACGAGTAGAACCGACTTTAATTGATAAAGTTAAAGCTGCTCAAGCTACAGACCTGGAGCTGATGCGTATGAAGAAGAAAGTGAAAGAAGGTGCTATGTCGGAAGCAAGAATCGATGAAGAAGGAATACTTCGAGTCAACTCCAGACTTTGTATTCCTAACGACCCTGATTTAAAGTATAAAATCATGATGGAGGCGCACAACACACCGTTTGCAATCAATCCTGGGAGTACTAAAATGTATCGTGATCTTCGTCATACATTTTGGTGGAGCAATATGAAGAGAGAGATAGAGCTGTTTATCTCAAGGTGTCTAACTTGTCAACGAGTCAAAGCAAAGCATCAAATACCAAAAGGTCCATTGCAACCACTTGAAATTCCAGAATGAAAGTGGGAGCACATTACCATGGATTTTGTTACTGGTCTTCTCAAGGTTTCTCAAGGCATTGATGCAATTTGGGTCATTGTTGATAGATTGACCAAGTCTGCTCATTTCTTACCAATACGAGGAACTTATACACTTGAACGTCTTGCTCGTATGTACATAAACGAGATTGTAAGACTGCATGGTATGCCAGTATCCATAGTTTCTGATCGAGATACAAGATTCACTTCACGATTTTGGGTTAGTTTGCAAAAAGCTATGGGCACAGATTTACGATTTAGTTCGGCATATCATCCCCAGACGGAAGGACAATTAGAGAGGACTATTCAAACTCTTGAAGATTTATTAAGACTCTGTGTTCTTGACTTCAAGAGAAGTTGGGATAAGTTTTTACCATTGGTGGAGTTTTCCTACAACAACAGTTATCAAGCAAGTATTGGCATGGCTCCATTCGAGGCGTTGTATGGAAGAAAGTGTCGTTCTCCAGTATGCTGGGATGAGGTGGGTGAAGCAACGTTGTTGGGACCGAAGTTGGTACGTATGACTACGAAAAAGATTCAAACGATCCGGCAATGTATTAAAACCTCACAAGATCGACAAAAGAGTTATGCTGATCTTCATCGAAAGGACGTGGAATTTGATATAGGAGATCATGTGTTGTTA
Source organism: Panax notoginseng (assembly GCA_016801055.1). Lineage (NCBI taxonomy): Eukaryota > Viridiplantae > Streptophyta > Magnoliopsida > Apiales > Araliaceae > Panax > Panax notoginseng. Next base: position 70,102,153 of record CM029022.1, read on the forward strand.
CGAGTTGTTCCATGAAAAGGAGTTACGAGATTTGGAAAGAGAGAAAAGCTCAATCCTCGATTCATTGGCCCATTTTTAATCCTCGATCGAATACGAACTGTGGCCTATAGACTCGCTTTACCGCCAAGTATGTCTCGTGTTCATAATATTTTTCACATATCCATGTTACGTAAATATGTGAAAGACCTGAACCACATTATTGAGTTAGAACCGGACGAAATAGCGGAAGATTTAACGTATGAAGAGGTTCCTGTTCAAATCTTGGATAAGAAGGAACATATTCTACGCTCCAAGGTTATACCTCAAGTCAAAGTTTTGTGGAGAAACCACGATGTTGAGGAAATGACCTGGGAGTTAGAATCTGAAATAATGTCAAGGTATCCTTACCTCTTCGATATACCAATTACGTACCCTAATTTTGAGGGTGAAATTTCATAAGAAGGAGAGGTTGTAAGACCCCAACTTTTATAAATAAAGATGAATTTTCTATAAATATCATTTTTGAATATTATGGAGTGAAATTGATATAATGTTATAGTTGTGAGTAATATTTATAAATTTTGTAAAGTACGCAAGTTGCTATATAATATTCGATTGGTCAGAGAATATTCGTTTTAACAGGGAATATTCGTACGATGACACAATCGTTGGTGGACCCTACAACGGAATTATTGTCGAATTGAAAAAATGACAAAAATACTTTATAAAAATAACAGCGGAAGTTTTACCATTAATACTGTTGAACTACTCGGTAGTAAAAGTACAGTAATACGCATGGTTGCATAGTAGCACACAGTATTGATTATTGATGCTTACGTGATAAGTCACTCAGTTTTGTTTTATTGGTATTATTAATGTAATAAAACAAAAAAGTTTTTTATATAAAATAGAATACTTTTATAAAGTTATCTATTTTATTAGACAATAATTTGAATATATTATATTTTATTATACATAGTGTTTGCATAGTGCTTGCATAGTTTTTACATAGTAAAATCTTTTATAAAGTTATTCGTTTTATTAGATTATAAATAGAATATATTATATTTTATTTAAAAGATTTTGCTTTAAATATGGACCGTCAGATTAAAGTAAATTAATCTATACCGTTCATGAGTTAGTTACTATGCAGTCCATTTTTCTATAAATAGAAGCTCATTCCTTCATTATTTTCTTACGAATTTACTGAAACTCTAGAGAGGGAAACTATAAAGAGAAAGAAGAAAAGTATTCTGCTACTTCACTACTCCGATATCAAGTTTCTTTTACGGTAAGAGATATTATTTGTTATACTCGTAAGGATTATTATTTTCTTTTGTATTCATGAAGAGAACTTCTGTTATTCCATTCTTTATTATTCTACTGGAATAACCAGTATACGCGGACTACCCTATACTTGGTGACATTCTTCTATTATTCCGTCTTTATTATTATTCTGTTGGAATATCCTGTCTGTGCGTTTTACGCTGGACCTAGTTCCGTCTTTACTATTATTCTGTTGGAATATCCTGTCTGTGCGTTTTACGCCGGACCTGGTTCCATTATTCATTATTATGTCGGAATATCCTGTCTGTGCGTTTACGCCGGACCTGGTTCTATTATTTATTATTCTGTCTGAATATCATGTCGGTACGTTTACGCATGACTTGGTTCCATTATTTATTTTCCTGTTGGAATAACCTGTCTGTGCGGTCTATTGCATGCATGGTGATTTCTTTTGTTATTCAATTCTTTATTATATTCAGTTGGTTAAAGTTTTGACTTTTATACTCCATGAAATTAGTGGAATATCCTTGATATTTGCGCTTCATCCAGTATCTTTTCATGAAAATATTCTTTCGAGCATTCTTGAATTTTACTCCATAAAGCAGTATCATGTTGACAATTTGGACGTTATTAGTTCCTGGATAAATTAATTCTTGAACTTGTTTTATTGAATTCTTATATCATTGTCATCATCCTCATGTTTATATTCTGTTGAAAGTCATCTGTGGCCTGTAGTGCATAGATGGACTTGGTATGATTATGACCAGGGATTATTCGGTATAATCATGACCGTAATATTACAAATAATGTGGTAAAAGTCCTCATTGGCCAGTAGTGCATTGATGGACAGTGGTTGGCATGATCATGACTATTAACGAATACACAAATATTCTTGACCCGTAGTGCATGGATAATTGTGGTCATGATACTAATGAATATCCTTGGTCGTAGTGCAGGGGTGATTCGATGATGTGGATTATTTTTTAAGCTGAGTCCCAGCGATAAAAGTCATGAAAAACCTTTTAAATCATAGAAGATAGTAGATTTTATTCTCTACTTGACTCTTCTAATGGGTTTCTTGTTCCGCTGCAGTTAAACTTGATGTTTGTTATATTGTATCAGTTTAATACTGTTTAAGGCTAATGATAATTTATTCTACATTATCTTAGTCATAATATTTCTTACTGGGCTAGTTGAGCTCACCCTTTCTTTCATTGTTCTCTTCAGGAAATGAGAATATAGCTGGGACGAGTCGGGGAACGGAGTGATGGACCAGATGATAGTATTAGTAGTCCTCACTATTCTGTTAAATAGTGTGACAATAAATGTAACGAGGACTTATTTTGAGAGTGAATATTGTCTAGAAGACAGTATTTGTATTAAAACTCACAGCTCTCTTGTCGTATATTAACGATTGTATTTGTATTCTGTACCATGTATTTGGCGACTCAGAATAGGTGATATATACCTATTTTGGGGGCGTCACATCATATCCCTAAGCTCTGATACCAACTGTGACACCCCCAAAACAAGTATACATCACTCATTCTGAGTCGTCAAAACATGGTACATAAACGACTACAACTTTATTAATACAATTGTCGTGCAAAATACGACAACACATAAACTGTTAGTTTAAATTCAAATATTGTCTTCTAGATAATATCCATCCTCAAATAAGTCCTCATTACAATTATTGATACATTATTTTACAAAAATGGTGAGGACTACTAAACAACTTTCTAGAACCATCATTTCATACCCCGACTAGTACTCGCTATATTCTCGCCTCCTGAGAAGAAAAATGGAACAAAAAAGGAAATGGTGAGCTCAACTAGCCTAGTAAAGAATATTATGACTAAGATAATATAGAACAAATTATCGTTAGTCCTCAACAGGGAAAAATCTAATAGAATACAATAGACAACAAATTTTAAATCAATATTCGCAGCGAAAATAATAATTCATTAGAAGAGTTAAGTAGAGAATGAAATCTACTATCATCTATGAATTTAAAAGTCTATCATCAATATTTTATCCCTGTAACATAAATCAATATTCATCCTGAATCAAATATTCATCTTTGCACTACAGGCTAAAGATATTCATCAGTTAGTCATGTTCATCTCAACACCTGTTCATCTTTGCATTACGACCAAAGATATTCATCAGAAAATCATTCATCTTTGCACTACAGGCCAAAGATATTCAGTTACATTATCATTAAAGATTGAGGATGATGAAAAATATTTTAAAGAAAACGAATCCAGTGAAACAAAAGAACAAATATTAAGGATTCGTACTTTAAACAATCCAATTTCAAAAATATTTCTTAAATAACCATAGTGGAGTAAAATTCAAGAATGATCAAAACATGGATACAATCAAAGCTAGTATCCATAATAGATATCATGGAAAAAAAATAAAATTTTAATTTTTCAGTGAATAGTGCCGTATTCGTGAATAGTGCCGTATACGTGAATAGTTTCGTATAAATGAATAGTAATCCCGACACTAAAAGTTTCAAATTTGATAAAAAGTTCAGATCAATATATAGGAATAATAATATTAAAAGAAATAATATCATTTATAAAAAATAACATCCCTTACCTCGAAAAGACAGTACTTCTGACTGGAATACTAGATATAGAGCTGAAGGGAACTTGCACCGTATATCAACACTCAAAGTCTTAAAATACTCACAAGAATACGCTTAATAATATAGAGAGAGAAAGAGAGAGAAAACTTCAGTTTCTGGTGTGATTTTCAATTCTAACCTAAGCACCCTATTTATAGAAAAATGCTTAGAATACCAAAACAGAAAATTTAATATAATATTAATATATTTTATTAAATTTCCTACGCACACAAACTTGGTCCAAAATCAGCCACACACCTCACCAAAAGTCACAAAAATGTTTTTCATGTAAAAATCACTTAAAACTCCAAAAAAAAATAATAATCAATTAATCCGAAACTTCAATAATTCATAATAAATAGCCCTTTTTATCAGAAAAATTTAAATCTTATTTCTACTCCATAGGAAATTCAATTCTCTACAACTTTATAGTTTTAAGTTTTTCCAAATTCCAAACAGAAATTGACCGAAATTCACATACGGACGATTTTACAAGCTATAATCAAATTTCAGTCAAGAAATAGGACCCACGAACATGTTTAACATGTTTTAAACATTTTTTTGTAACAAAATTACTCTTCCTCCTCAGATATTAATATATCCCACATTCATTGAAAAAATATCACCATTATTATATTATTATAATATAATAATATATTTTATCAGAAAAGATAAAATATCAATTTTTAACAATTGTCACATAAGAAAATTTTCTCCATCTATATCCACATAAAATGAGTATTTTCTTTATCATATAAATCAATAATTAATTATTCATAATTAATATTACAGAATCACAATACTGACAACCAGACCGTTCCCAGAAAAGAGGGGGCTTTCCAATAAGGATTTCTCCTTACTAGCGCGTAATTAGGTGACCAAACCTCTCCTTAGACAGAACTTTCTAGACATTGCCAATAATGTTATCTAATAATATTATTCAAATAATATGAATTATTGCTCCGATAATAGAAAATACTGTGCAGTGACAATTATTAAAACAACAATAATATAAAATATCAACGCAGTAATTATTGAATCAATAAAATAAACTATTGAACAGAGTAACAATTATTGAGTAGTGACTTCTTTCATAAAAATTAATAATTGGTGCAATACCGTGTGCTACTGTGCAACAACGCGTATTACTGTGTTTTAACCACCGGGTATTCTAACAGTATTAACGGTAATAACTACGCCGTTATTTATAAACAACTTATACTTGTCGTTTTCTTCATCCAATCGCTTTCCGTTATGGGGCCCACATAAGGCTGCACCGTCGTACGAATATTCTCCGACAGTAAGAATATTCCACGACCAAACGAATATTTCCCGACAACAATGAATATTTTATAACCACTTGCTTGTTTGAAATATTTGCGCATTTTACCCATAACTAACCACATTAATCAATTCAACCCTTACTATTTCAAAATAATAAATAGAGGAAATTCAATTTTATTAATAATAAGTTGGGGTCTTACATGTAGAACAATCATGCCATGGGCTTCCTGCCCGTCCTCAAAGCGGTAATATCTCTGCACATTACATATTAAGAAGCTTAGTGGACAGCATAAATCAAAGAGGTAAAAATATATTCAAATGGAATATAAAAGTAACATATGAATGAATGACATCTTACCCTAAACTCAGCAATAATCAGCTGACGTGTGCGGTCATCCACATCCGCCCACCTCATCCACGGGCTTGAGAATCGGTTGCGAACGATCCAAAGTAACGTGTTGGCGTCGCGTCAAGGATACTAAAATTGAAATTAATACATTTGCAAATTACAAAGAATATATAAGAACTAAATAATTATGTCAAAAAATGTTAAATATGAAATTACCTATTAGTCCCAATACGACAAATAAGCGGCGCCTGGGGGGAATTCCCTAGAAAGCCACGTGCTAGTCCCCGCGGAATCCTACGTCGATCATTTATGTAGTGAAATACAGAAATATTTATATAAATGAATATAATGTCAATACTATATAAAATAAAAAACAATAAGATGTATAACAACAAAACATGTAATTATACCTGATGATACGGCTTGCTTATCACCCTTACTACCTCCACGGCTTCCACAACCTGCACGCCCACCACGATCGCCGTGTGGTGTACGCGCCATATGTATATATACTATCAAATCATCAAAAAAATATTATTAGACATTCGTAAGCACAATATTTTTGAATAGTAACGAAGAGGATAACATACAGATACAACTAAAAGAATACAGCATAAATAGTAATCTAAAAAGATACAACATAAATAGTAACCTAAAATAACTAACACCTTATTTAGTAGATTAATATAAGTTTTAGAGAATGATTGCGCTACTACAAACTATTACATTTGAATACAACTAAAATGACATAAAGAGTACATACTCCTAATCATTTATATCCTCAAAGCCATCAATATCAGAATCGTCATCTTCGAGCAGTAGATCTTCAATATCGTTGTCATCACCGTCTTCGTCATCCTCAACAATTTCTTCAATTATATCTACCTCCTCAACAACATCGTCTTCACTTTCGACAGCGATGACATCATCCTCTTCTTCACTAGACTCACTAATAATTGTCACATCAGCAGGTGTGACACTAGTAGACTCGACTTGTAAAGGTTCATCGTCTAGACGAGGAGCTATGACTTGAAAACCACGTGCTTTGGTGGTTATAACAACATACCATGGGCTTGCAGGAGTCTTAACATTTCGCGCGTAGTACACATGTGTTGTTTGACTTGCTAAAATAAAAGGCTCGTTTGAGTTTAGTTTTGACTTAACATTAACAGTCACCAGTCCTGAATTTTTATCTACTCTAACTCCGTTCTCAACATCAAGCCAATGATAATTGAAGCAAACTAACTCTTTATGACCCCAATAATTGAGAATGATAACTTCTAGCAATCATTCATACCAGTCATCCCAAAGATTATCGTAGCAACTACCTTTAACCATAACACCAGAATCAGAAGAAATGACTTCCCCAAAATTGCAGCACTTAAATCTGTAACCATCGATAATACAGCATGTATAAGTATCTACAGATCTTTCAGGGTCGCCGGCTATAAGCTTTAGCCAAATGTTATCTAACTCATCTGTGAGGACCTAATGTACATGAACACAACATATTTTAAAGTTAATTATGCCATAAGATTATGTCTATTATGGTAGATTCATTGAGCTGTTAATTAGTTAGACTTGCATGATCTTTAAACCATTGCACAAATTCTCTATTCCTCAAATTTTGCAAATCCCCATCCGATATAATCGGATTCGCTTCACGTATCTCAGCATCATATTGACTGCAATACAGTTATATACTTAATGTGTATGGAAAGAACTTATAGCATTAACACAAGACATATATAGTTATGGCTACTTACTTAATGTATGGCGCTACTTCATTTATGTTGACAAGTGCATACAATGTGGCAGATGCATACTCACTATAGGTCAAGAATCACTTTTTTCCCCCATTGAATGATTGTACAGGATGACTAAAGGTCATTAATTCTCCATTTTCCTCATGCGCGACAGCCTCATTCTGATGTAAGTAATTGTTCCTCGTCTGAATATTTGATTCAAAGTACAACGAGCAGAAATTAACAAGTTCCTCCATAACATAACTCTCAGCAATTGACCCCTCTACACGAGCTCTGTTCTTCACCTTTTGTTTTAGACGTCATATATACCTATGTGTTATATATGTATGTATACATTAGTAAACCAGAATGAACATTTTAGCATATTAAAAACATTAATGTCATTACCTCTCGAATGGATACATCCATCTATATTGCACGGGACCGCCAAACTTAGCTTCGTATGACAAGTGAATAGGCAAATGCTCCATTGAATCAAAAAACGATGGAGGGAAGTGTTAGGTTTGTAATATTCATGAACACAATCAAATTGCACAAAATAAGCGAAAACGTGTAAAAATCAGAGTTTAAAATTTTATAAACCATATACCCGGATCATCTTTTATGCATAATTATTAATTAAACGAAAATATGAAGAACAAAAATCATATCCTTGAAGATTCGAGCTTCCTCAGGTACAAGTTCACCTCCAATCTTTTTCGCGTTCAACTTGAATCCACTGGGTTTGGTTCCTTCCTTTGATCAACGTTAGCCACCCAAGTGTTTGACCTCTAGAGGTGATCCACCGAGGAAGAAGAAAGATTCAAGAAGATGGGTATTTGGCAAAACCCTAGTTTTTCTATCTCTCATAGAAAAAGAGCGTACTCTCCCAACTATTAGAATTACGTTTGTTGTAAAAAAGTCAACAACCACCCTTACACCCATAATAAGACTCCTCTTATTTATAGATGTTGGCAACCCTCCTTAACAATTAAGGATTAGATTTTTAATTAATTAAAATCCTTTAATTAATTAGTTTCCTAATCTTATTAGGATATATGAGAGTACTTTTATTAATTAATTCCTAAACTCCTTTAGGAATTAAATAATAATAATAATAAGACTCTTCTTATTAATTTATATTTATTATTTCCAAAATATTAAATAATAAATATTAAGTTATTTAATTTATTCTATCACCATAGATTAAATTAAATATAATTAACTTATTATTACGATTATGCCATTAACTTCTTAAATAATTATTTTTTCTTTTATGGTGTAACCCTTTAGGTTCTCCATATTAAACCGGTTATGAATAAATCAATTAGAACAATTCTAATCTTATTTAAATAAATAAATTAAATAATTTATTTATTTAAATAAATAATATTTATTCTACAATAGAGATAAGCCTCCCTAGCGATTAACGACTTTCCAGATAATATAGATTTCAACATTAATCATAAAAGAACCTTTGAGTAAATAGTTACCGTACAATTCAATCCTTCCACCATACAATGTCCCAATTAAATATAAGATATGGAATTACTGTCAAGTCTTATTTTATTTAATTATATGTATTTCGATCCTTAAATGCATAACACCAAATAATGCAAATTAGAAACTCCTTTCTAATTTCATTCTGCCTTGGCCAAGGACTACTAGGTTGTCATTTATCGAATCACATAGGACATTTCTCTTCTTTTACTAGAAGTGATAGATTCTTTATTGATCATACATTATCTCCATGTACAACTTATGATACCTAAGCATACCCTTTGATATACCCTAAGGGTCTTAAGGAATAAGTCAAAGTATAACTCATCATACACAAGATACTATGATGATCTCAAGTCCAAGGATCACTTGTACTACTATCACTACAGGAATTCCTATTGACATGCAAGTAAAATTCCATTAGGTATTCCTTAGCGAGCCACGTTCAGTGAATTTATTCTCTAATAAGCACCTACATACTTGCTTTAGTGTCTCCACACAAATGATCATGAGATCAATCATCCTCATCTAATGAGTAAGCAACGTATGTACCAATCTATCCGGATTCACTAATCCCCAATTTAGTAATCCAACGATTGGGAACTATTTTAGTTTTAAACTTTCTAAAAATTTAGATCTCATTAGAATGATCAACATCATTATTCTAAAAGCATTGCTTAAAACTATGGGTTTATCACATATTATAAAACAACATCATGTAGATAATTAAAAGCCTTTAATAAATTAATACTTTTTATTAATTAATGAATAAGATTGTTACAAAGTATATGCTTTATCATCAAACATGATTGGTTTGTGTGCATACTATTTTCAGGAAGATCATTTCTAACATGCACATTATTTTCACTATCTGCATCTCCATTTTATCTATGTCTTTGAGTTGGAGCTCCGTTAAGCATATATCTCTGAAGAAATTAGAAAGCTCTATCAGTGCTTCAACCACACGTTTTGGTAACAAGTCAATAAATGCCACGGGGATCAACTTCTGCATGAATACATGACAATCATGACTTTTGAGACCCCAAAACTTCAACTCTTCGACTTTACAACACCTTGCTATATTTGAGGAATATCCATCTGGGAGCTTCAGTCCACTGATCCAATTACATATCAATAGCAATTGTTCCCTGGTCAAAGTATAATCAATTTTAGGCATTACCGTCTTACTACCCTCTTGATACAGCCACAGATGTTCCCTAATGTTCATTTCTATCAAATCAAGTCTCGACTTGTTGTTTTCCTTTGTTCTACCACTAGCATCTAGGACTGTACAAAAAATGTTATCAAATATGTTCTTCTCAGTATGCATCGGATTTAATCAATGACGGATGCATAGTGTAGCCCAATAAGGCAGGTCAAAGAATATGGATCTGTGTGTCCAGTTGTGAACCTTGTCGTAACCATAAGCTCGCTCTAATCTATCACTCTTCCCTGGAGATGGAAAATTTAAGTGAGTAATCCAACTCAACACTGTTATCCCAGAAAGACGGCCAGGAACTTGACGTTTCTTTGCTTTTCGATTGAATTGTCTACTCATCCATCGATAACGATGTTCAATCGGCAAAAACTGTCTGGATGTTGCATAGAAACTCATTTTCCCCCATGTTTGAGCCGCATAACTTTAACTGACCCCATGCAAATGGGACATGACAAGCCCCCGTGAGTCAACCATCCACTGATCATTCCTAACGTTGGGAAGTCATTTATGGTCCACAGTAAAGCTGCCCTCATGTCGAAGTTATGTTTAAGAGATACATTATAAGTTTGAACCCCTTTATCCCATAACATCTTCAACTTATCAACTAAAGGCCTGAGGTATACATTGATGTCTTTACTTGGACTTTTATCACCCGGAATCAGAAAAGGCATGAACATGTAGGGATCTTTCATGCACATCGAAGGTGGGAGGTTATACACAACAATAATCACTAGCCAAGTTGAGTAGGGCTTGGTGTAAGGCCCATTAATTGGATTAAAGTCATCCGTAGCGAGTTCAAGCCTAACATTGCGAACCTCTTCAGCAAACAAATGGTGCTTTCTGTCAAAAATTTTCTACTCAAACCCATCTGCCGGGTGAGCCAGTTGACCTTCGAATATGTCCCGTGTTGAGTGTCACCTCATATACTTGGCGGTATGTGTTGACATGAACAACCGCTGAAGCCTCAGCGCAATGGAAAAGTAACGTAAGATCTTTCTCGGCACGTCTTTTCCCTTTTTCTTGCGCTTTTCACAGTATCTACTTGTACCGCAGATATCACATGACCTCTTATCTTTATTGACATCAGCGTAATACAACATAAAGTTATTCTCACAAGCATCAATCTTGTCATACCCTAGATTGAGCCTTTTGACCATTTTCTTCACATTATAGTACGACTCCGGTAACTTATTGCCTGTAGGTAAGAACTCCTTCACAATGTTTAGCAGTTCATTAAAACCTCTCTCGCTACAGTCATGCTCGTTCTTGAAGTGTAAAAGCTTAGTCACTGCAGATAAGATGGTGTGCATTTCGTGCTCGTCATACAGTGGTGTCGTTGATTCATGCAATAACTCATAGAAACCCTTAGCCCCATTATTCGGCTCTTGCTCGATGCTACCGTCATCCCTATTTGTATTCCATTAGAATAATGAACCAGCAGCTTCGACTATCATGTTAGTACAGTCAAAGGTTTTGTCACCTCTAGATTCTGATTCTGATTCATGTTCATCCAACCAGGTTTCCCCATGATAGAGCCATGTTGTATAACCCTACTTGAACCCATACACAAATAAATCGCACATGATATCACTTCTTTCCTTCCACACTTCATTCACACCTCTTACAAGGACATCTAATCTCATCACCGCTGACTTGCTCAAACGCAAAATTAAGAAACTGTTCAACCCCACTATGGTACGCAGAGCTAAGCCCACTCTTATCAGTGGCTACCCTACGTTCCATCCAACTTCGATCAACAGACATCTTTGTCTATACACTATGGGCTGCTATATATGAGGAAAAACAAAACACAAATAGGAGGGTTAATATCTATGCATACATATGAGTGTCCTAACTACATCTCCACTCTAACGGGTCAAGATTTTATCCCATTCCCGAATGCGTCACCCCACCTGATGCCAACAACATGAACACAACTTTATGTTTTAAGAAATTTTGGCAACACCTCCCTATGGTCTTCAAGTACACGAAATAGACTACCACATCGTAGCCTAAATATGCACCTGAAGAACATCAAGAGATATTCACCAAAAATTCTCAAAATATAACAAGCCATTAACACCGACCTAAGTGGGATCGAAACATTCAGGAACAGCCCCAAAATGTGGATTATTCGAGATTCACTTCTATTAAGTGAATCTCGAACGGGTTTCTAAGCTTCCTAAACTATATGGAAAATATCCAAATGCAATAATGACAAACAGACTAAGCAACTTCAGTATATAAACAATTAAACAACAACATTTTGTATGCAAGTCAATGCCACATTACATTGTAGACTTTACAATTCAAATTTTTAGATAGTAAATAGTTCGTTTTGCATTAATTGTCCAAAAAACAGGAGCACAATATCTAAGTTTTGTGGGTTCTTGTGTTTTTTCATTATTTTAATTTTGTTTGTGTAGCTAAGAAATGTTATTATTTGAATTTGGTAACCTGTTCAGTTTGTGGTCAACATCAAGTTATCTACTTAAAGGCTTTTATAATTAAAGTATTCTTACTCTTTGCCAACAATTGCAAGAATGGATGGAAGAAATCTGTGTATTATAATTTGTACTAGTCATTTGTACCTAAGTTGAGGTAAACAAGTACCTTGAAAATAGACATGGTTGTAGTATGAATTGAAGGGTCCAAAGACAGAAATTTGGATATGATATTTGTGACACCCCCAAAATAGGTCTACAAAACTCATTTAGAGTCGCCAAATACATGGTACAGAATTCAAATACAAACTTCATTTATACAACTATTAATTGTCGTGTAAAATAAGACAAAAAATACGATGTGAGTTTTAATACAAATATTGTCTCGTAGACAATATCCAAACTCAAATAAAGTCCTCATTTCAATTATTGTCACACTATTTTACAAAACAGTGAGGATTACTAAAATAACCATCTTTGACTATTACTCCACTCCCACGACTAGTCCCAACTACATTATCGCCTCCTGAGAAGAACAATGAAACCAAAAGGAAAAGAGTAAGTTCAACTAGCCCAGTAAAGAATATTATGACTAAGATAATGAAGAACAAATTATCCTTAGTCCTAAACAGTGAAAAATTTGATAGAATACAATAGACAACAAGTTTTAGATCAACAACTGCAGCAGAACAAGCAACCCATTAGAAGAGTCAAGTAGAGCATAATGTCTACTATCTTCTATGATTTAAAAGTCTATCATCAATATTTTATCCCTGTAACACCAATCAATAAATATTTCAAATCAACAAATTATCCATGCACTACGGGCCAAGGATATCTGTTTGTATCACCAGTGGTCATGATCATGTCAAACATCTGTCCATCTATGCACTACGGGCCAAAGAGGACTTTTATCACAAACCTTTATCTCAAACCTTTATCTGTAACATTAAAGGTCATGATTATACCAATACATAATTCCTGGTCATAATCATACCCATCAACAACCCATCTTTGCACTGCGGGCCAAAGATGACTTTCAGCACAATATAAACATGAGGATGATGACAATGATATAAAGAATCAATCAAGTGAGATCAAGGATAAATATTAGAGATTTATAATTCAATTTATCCAGAGTTCAAGAATGTCCAAATTGTCAACATAATAACTAATTGTGGAGTAAAATTCAAGAATGATAATCATGTATCAAAAATAATTTGGACAGAAAAGAAACTAATTTTGTCATGAATAGTAGCCCGTGAATAGTACCCCGAGTAAATAGTACTCCGTGAATAGTATCTCGTGAATAGTACCCCAAATGAATAGTACTCTATGAATAGTACCCCGAATGAAAATATTAAAATTTAATAAGAAGGTTCAGACAAATATTTTAGTGAAACAGTACTAGAAGAAGCGCAAAACTCAAGGATATTCTACTAATTTTAGGGATTATAAAAGCAATACTTATCAAAGTAAGTGTAGATTTAGGAATATGAAACGAAATAATACCACTTAAATACTACAGAGTATGGAAGAAAATAATATTCCTTACAAAAATTGAACGAAAATAATATCCCTTAGCTTAGTAGAAGACTAAATCTGACTGGTATAGCGGAGATATTTTTGAGAAAATCTTGCACTATTAGTAACACTCAAAGTATTCCTATACTAAAAAGAAATACGCACAATATTATAGAAGAAGAATTATATGATTCTGGTGTGATTTTTATTTCTTAACTAAGCAACCTATTTATAGGAGAATGGCAGAGCACTATTTAAGAAAATAATCACGGATGAACAGAAAGTTTTTCACGGATGAATTCGACGGATTTTCTGAATTTTACTATTCATCACTGTGCAATAAAATATTTTAATAAAACAAAAACTTTATATATAATATAATATATTCTAATTATAATCTAATAAAATAAATAACTTTATATATATTATAAAAAGTATTTTGTTTAATATAAGAAGTTTTTTGTTCTATTACTATTATAAAAATAATAAAACAAAACTGAGACAACTTTCTACCGGTAATTTTAAAAAATGAGTAAGTGGAGGTACATGTAATAAGCCAAACTTACAATAAACATTTCATGACAAACCCCTCTATTTATATCAAAATTTGAATAAATATTTAGCACAAATCACTTATCTTCAATAAACACATTTTTAATCTTTCAACAATTATTCATCATTAATATTATAACTCACAATATTGACAACCAGATCATTCCTAGAAAAGCGGGGGCTTTCCGATAAGTATTTCTCCTTATTGGCGCGTAATTAAATAACCTAACCCCTTTCATCGACCGAACTTTCTAGATATTGTCAATAATATAAATAATAATATGAATAACTGTATCGTCTCAATTATTGATTAATAATATAAAATATTGTGCAAATGATACTTTGACAATAATTAAATCAATAATATGAGATACTATGCAACAACTATTGTCGCAATTATTGAATGAAACTGAGTGTGCAACCACGCGTATTACTTTACTTTTATCACCGGGTATTTCAACAGTTAACGATAAATTTTTACCGTTATTTTTTATAAAAAGGTTATTCTGTCGCTTTCTATATCCGACAGTTATTTCGTTACGTGGGGTCCACCAATGATTGTGCCGTCGTACGAATATTCTAGACAAAAAGAATATTCCCCAACCAAACGAATATTTTATGACAACTTGCTTACTTACTTTGCAAATTTTACACATATCACCCATAACTATATCAGTATATCAAATCAACACTTTATTATTCAAAATAATATTTAGAGAAAATTAAATCTTTATTTATAAAAAGTTGGGGTCTTACATCCTCCCCTCCTTATGAAATTTCGTCCTCGAAATTGATGTGCGTACCTAGTATGTCGAAGAGGTGAGGATACCTTGTTTTCATTTAAGATTCTAACTCCCAGGTCATTTCCTTAATATTATGGTTTCTCTATAAAACTTTGACTTTAGGTATAACCTTTGAGCGTAGAATATGTACATTCTTATCCAAGATCTTGACAGGTACCTCCTCATACGTTAAATCTTCCTCTATCTTATCTGGTTCTAATTCAATAATGTGATTTGGGTCTTCCACATATTTACGTAACATACACGAGACATACTTGGCGGTAAGACGAGTCTATAGGCCACAGTTCCTACTCAAGCGAGGATTTCAAATGGACCAATGAATCGAGGGTTGAGTTTTTCTCTCTTTCCAAATCTCGTAACTCATTTCCATGGAGCAACACGTAACAATACATGATCTCCAACATTGAATTCCACGTCCCTTCGATGAAGATCGGCATAACTGTGACACCCCCAAATCTGGGTACTTTAATTCCCACATGATTTGGTATTCACTATACAAACATCATATGTTTATCTACCCATAATAAATGAAAGCATAAACAGATAGAAATAAATTCTCTCCTTAAGGAGTTACATCATCTGAAATAAATACATCAATCACAGGTCATACTAACCTTAAATCTCAAATGCGGAAATATAAACAAATAATAGTCTTACACACATTAACATAAGTCTGAATCATAAATACATAATCACATAAACAACAAGTCTTCATCACTTGTTAATCTTGCCCTTGCCTTTTTCTAGTAGAAGGCTCGTCGGACCTTTCGTTCTTAACTACAATATTATTATTACGCAAGAGTGAGTACAATTGCCCACAAGTATAATAATGTAACAACAATATAATAACATGCGAGTGAATCAAAGACTTCTGAAATAAGAAACTCAATTTTTGAATCAAGAATGAATAACAAGAATCAAAAGAACTTGTGAGAGTTATAAGACATTGAACTATGTCCTAGGTTATCAAGGGTTATACTTGAAACCTTTAACAGTCGTAAGACTATGGACTCTTCTACATGTACTTAGGGGGATCAACCCTTAGTACCATATTGTGCACAATATCTTAACGTTAAAGCATAAGTAATCCCCTATACATGGTTGTTCATCTCAGTTTGACAGTAGAGTCCGCACCAAAGGAATTTTGGTTTGGATAATTTCAACAAGGGTTCGCTAGTCTTACAAGGTTCAACAATAACTGATATTCAAATTGAATAATAACTAAAGAGGTATACAATGGAATAAGAATTATATAATAGAAATTATACTTTGAAAAGATTAATAACCTTTAATATAACATATTGAACTTGATCACTAAATAACAAGACTTGATCAATATAGAATTATAAGTCTAGAATTTGCTCAATGTAAAGAGGCAATGTTTAAAAACTTGAATAACGATAACAAGTAGGGTTAGGAAACTTGTCTCGTGCGTAGGTTACATGTTAACTATACACGTTCCTTGATTTAATCCTACATACCATTTACATTTACAATACCAGTTAATTATAACGTAACTAGTCATCACAAGTTTATTCTTTTTGTCTAAACTCTGATTATGACTATACTTGGTCAAATTACCACACTTATTTTCACATAATATTACACTACCCGAACGACATGCTAACTAAGCGTTCAACAATTTAACTATACATGTAATTACTTTATTGACATATTAAGAATCTGTGCTAGCGTCACATTATATGTCTAATATATTTTTATGTTTATTAGATTAGGTTACAATTACAGTCCCTGAAATAAAACCATAAAATGCTCATTCTTGGACAAACTGCATAGTGGCGCTGCGGCGCCACCATCAAGCCTGTTCTTGGCGCTGCGGCCTGGACAATGGCGCTACGGTCCGGGTCTTAAACCTGCAGCCGATGCTGCGGCACGGCGAACCAGTTCTGGAACTGCAGTTTGCAAAAAAATGCAGAACATGGCCAAAACACCCAATTAATTTTTTCACAAGTATACCCAGGCACTGTAATACATATATAACTACTACCCAACCCTTCTAGCATGATTTTAACAAGTTAAAACATACAATTTCCAGAATCAAATCATGTAATTTCATGTTCTTGGTGATTTTGAAAATTTTTAAAGATAAAACATAAAAATTGACACTACGGGTTCGTTATAAAACCAAATATGTCCATTCGAAGTTTGTTTTCTTCGTTTTAACATACATAAGTATATACAAGTGTAAATTTTTGATACAACATATGATTAACGCATTTAATTTGTACGTATGGGTCATATGGGCCATATATACAACTTTCATATTCTGTAACTTCAAAAAAATCTAATTATGACATATTTATATACAATTGATGTTATGAAAATATACATATATGATAAAAAAACATGTTATGATGGCATATTATCATATATATATATATATATATATATATATATATATATATATACACACACACACAATTATTACTCTTATTAATTACAGAGACTTGAAAGCCATTTTTCATGAAAACTTCAATGACGTAAATTAAACTTGGTTGAAGAGATTACCCTAAAGCAATCTTTCTGACTCTTTACGTTCTTCTACAATGTCACAATTATTCTCAATGTTTCTCTCTAATTCTCTGAAATTCTCTAAGTTATTACTAACAATGAAAGTACGTAAAAAGAAAACTGATCATTTATGCGCACAGTTGGGGTCAGTTAATCCATACGTGGTTTAACTGCTCCCAACTCCTCATAAGGCCACGTTTGGCTAAACTTAAAAACTCATTCCCATTTAATTTAATTGACCTATTATAATATAGTTTTAATCATGTCGCGCCCAATTACACAATAAATCAAATATCTTATTTAATTTAATTTAAATAAAATATAATAAATTCTCATTTATTCACATAGTCACATAATTAAAATTTTCATTTATTAATTATGTTAAATTATTAAAACTCTAATTAATTATTAAATTAATTAAAATAACTTTATGCTTATTAAATATTTCATTTAATTCAATAAGCTCACATAAATACATACTTTGAATAATAAAAATTCTCCACATTAATTTAATAAATATAACACATATAATTAAATTAATCTACCACAATTTTATCAATTAATTATTTAAAATAATAATTAAATTATCAAAAAATATTTATTTAATTCACTAAATATTCAAATTAGATAAAAAAAAATCTCGTTCGTCACATCTTTCCCCCCTTAAAAGGATTTTGTCCCTAGAATCACGATTCAATCAATTCGTCCCGTTACATTCTCCCCCTTATAAAGATTCTGTCCTCAGAATCGCTTATGCATAATTTAAGTAAATAAATGAGGATAATTCTTCATCATATGCTCTTCGAGTTCCCACGTAGCTTCTTCAGCGTTTGTGGTTCCTCTAAATTATCTTAACAGAAGGTATTACTTTATTTTTGAGAACTTGTTCTTTCCTGTCAACAATCTGGACAGGAATTTTTTCGTAAGATAAATCTTTCTCAAAATGTAGGGGTTCATATTCAATCACATGTTTGTAATCGGATTTGTAGGGTCGTAAAATGAAAACATGGAAAACGTTGTAGACATTGTCGAGTGCTAGAGGTAAGGCTATCTCATATGCAACTTCTCCGATCCTTCACAGTACCTCAAAATGTCCAATGAATCTTGGGCTTAATTTTCCTTTCTTTTCGAACCTGATCTTTCCCTTCTAGGGAGAGACTTTTAAAAACACATAACTACCCGATTCAAACTTAACATTTTTACGGTGTGGATCGACGTATTTCTTCTGCCTATCTTGAGTTGCTACCAGTCTTGTTCGGATCACTTTGATTATCTCTACTATCTGCTGTACCAGTTCAGGACCTAATAATTGTCTCTCGCTAACTTCATCCCAGTATAGCGGAGTTTTGCACTTTCTTCTGTATAACGCTTCATAAGGTGGCATACCAATACTAGCGTGGTAACTGTTGTTGTAGCCGAACTCTACGAGCGGTAGGTGATCGTCCTAATTTCCTTTAAAGTCCATTATACAAGCTCTTAACATATCTTCTAATGTTTGAATCGTTCTTTCACTCTGCCCGTCTGTCTGAGGGTAATATGTCGTACTCATTCTCAACTGCGTGCCCATACATTCCTGTAGATGTTTCTAGAAGTTCGATGTAAAGCACGGATCCCTATCGGAAACAATTGACACCAGAACTCCGTGTCTTAAAACAATCTCTTTCACATATAACCTTGCCAACTGGTCTAAGTTGAATCTGATTTTGATCAGAAGGAAGTTTGCGGATTTTGTTAATCGGTCAGCAATAACCCATACTGTGGCATAGCCTTTCTGAGTTATCGGTAGGCCAACCACGAAATCCATCGTAATATGTTCCCATTTCCATTCTGGGATCTCTAAAGGTTGTAGCAACCCACTCGGCCTCTGATGTTCTGCTTTCACTTTTTAACATGTCAGACACTTGGCAACACACTCTGCAACATCTCGTTTCAAATTCGGCCACCAGAAATGTTGTCGAAGATCTTGGTATATCTTAGTACTACGAGGGTGAATCAAATATCGTGAGCTATGAGCCTCATTTAAAATGTCTTCCCTAATCACTGGCACTGGCGGTACCTAAATTCTGCTCTCAAATCTTAGTAGTCCCTCACTGTCTATTTTGAATCTCTGTTCAGTCCATTTAGATATCTTCTTTTTCACTTTCTCACATTCTTCGTCCTGAAGTTGAGCCTCCTTAACTTTATCCAGTAAAGTTGTACCAGCTTGCATCTGGAACAGCTTCTTGTCAACCTCCATGGGATACTTCACTTCCAATTCCAGCTTTTCCATTGCTGAAATTAGCTCCTCATGAGCGGTCAACATCATCAATTTCTCCCAACCCTTCTTACTTAAGGCGTCGACAACCACATTTGCTTTACCCAGATTGTATAAATCTCACAATCATAGTCCTTAATTAACTCCAACCACCTTCTTCGGCGCATATTTAAGTCCTTCTGTGTAAAAATATATTTCAGACTCTTGTGGTCTGTATATATTTCACACTTCTCCCCATAGAGATAGTGTCTCCAGATCATCAAAGTGAATACCATCGTAACTAATTCTAAGTCATGGATCAGATACCCTTTCTCATAGTCCTTCAATTGTTGTGACGCATACGCAATGGCCCTGCCATTTTGTATAAGTACACATCTAAGTCCTTTATGCGATGCATCGCTATAAACCACAAAATTTTCTGTGTTATCTGGAAGAGATAACACAGGTGTTGAACTCAACCTCTTCTTAAGTTCTTGGAAACTTTCCTCACACTTCTCCATCAAAACGAATTTCATCGATTTTCTAGTCAAATTTATCAACGGGGTTGCGAGCTTGGAAAAGTCCTGAATGAATCTTCTATAATAACTTGTCAATCTAAGAAAACTTCTTACTTCTGACGGCGTCTTCGGTTGATCCCAGTTCATCACAGCTTCGACTTTGGAGGGATCCACCAAAATTCTGTCCTTATCGATCACATGTCCAAGAAATTATACTCTTTCAATCTAGAATTCACATTTCAAAAACTTGGCATACAACTTCTCCCTTCTCAACGCTTCTAATGTTGCCTTCAAATGCTCTACATGTTCTTCCTTGGTTTTCGAGTATACCAAAATGTCATTGATAAATACCACCACGAATTTATCCAAAAACGGTTTAAATACCCTGTTCATCAGGTCTATAAACACTACATGAGCATTTGTTAGACCAAATGACATCACCAGAAATTTGTAATGACCATATCGAGTCCTAAACGCTGTCTTCGGAATATCCTCTGGCCTCACCTTCAGTTGATGATAACCACTCCTCGAGTCTATCTTTGAAAAGTATCTCGCTCCCTTCAATTGATCAAACAAGTCATCGATCCTCGGTAATGGATATCTATTCTTAATCGTGACCTTATTCCGTTCTCTATAGTCGATGCAAAGTCGCATCGTCCCGTCCTTCTTCTTCACAAATAACACCGGCGCTCCCCACAATGATACGCTCGGTTGAATGTACTTCATGTCCAATAATTCTTGTAGTTGTACCATCAATTCTTTCATCTCTATGGGTGCCATTCGGTACGGTGCCTTCGATATTGGAGCCATTCTTGGTGCCAAATCGATCACAAATTCAACCTCTCTATTTGGCAGAAGTCCTGGCAAATCGTTCGAAAATACGTCTGCGAAGTCCCTCACTGCTGGTATCTCCTCTATTTTCAGGTTCTCTTTACGACTGTCGACTATGTAAGCTAAATATCCTACACAGCCATGTCTTAACAACTTTCTGGCCTGCATCATCGTCAGACAACTCGCTTGTCTAGGCGACTTGCTGCTATAAAACACAACATTTGATGGAGTCATAAGGTTAATACATTTCCTTTGACAATCAATGACAGCCCTATAATTGAATAGCCAGTCCATTCCTAGAATAACATCGAATTCCCTAAGCCTAATTGGGATAAGATCTACGTTCATAATGTTACCCTTAATATCCACCCTACAATTCTTGTGTACGTATTTAACAAGGATCACTTCTCTATTCGCAATTTCTATGTTCATTGGGTATTCTAACTCATCCTTAGGCAATTCTAAGTTCTTAGCAAAGTCATTGGATATAAATGAACAAGTAGCACCCGAATCAAATAATACATAAGCATTAACTTTATTGATCGGAATGATACCTGACACCACATTACGAAACTGCACAGCATCCTACACTGACATGTTAAATGTCCTGGCGATCGGTCGGTTGGTTAAGGTTGGTCCTGTGATAGTTAAAGTACTTCCACCACTGTTTCCCCTGTTCCATCCTGATCCTACCCCTCCAGATCCCTTATTGGGACAGTCCCTCGCCAGATGGTCCTTTGAGCCGTAAGTGAAGCAGGCGCCCTTCTTTGGGTTAGGACAGTTAGGTGCTATGTGGCCTTCCTAACCACAATTAGAGCACACCCATTTTCCCTTCATGCAAACCCCCAAGTGAGCTTTTTTGCAGGTCGGGCATGCTTCGATTCTCTTCTTCTGACCTCCTTGCTGATTTCCAATTAATGAGTTGTCAGTCCACCTCCTCTTCTGATTGTTACTTCCCCCGTGTTACTTCCACTAGCCTTATTAATTCCCTCATTTTCACTCTTCTTCTTCTTCTGATCCTGATTATACTTGGTTACCGTATCGCTTCCACCTTCAGCGAGTATGGCTTTCTCCAATACTCCAGCGAACGTCTTCAACTGAAACATCGACACCTTACTATATAACCAGGGCTTCAGTCCCTGTTCAAACCTTCTTGCTTTCGTTTCATCTGTGTGAACTTGATATGTGGCGAACCTAGCCAACTCATTGAATCTTGCCGCATAGTCGGTACGGACATATTCCCCTATTTTAACTCTAGAAACTGGACCTCCATTTGGTTCTGTAAGCTGGTCAAAAAATATATCTCGAAAAACATCTCCTTAAACCTCTCCCAGGAAATCACACCTTCACCTCCCCGGACCTTATTTGCTTGCCACCAATAACTGGCTTCGAATTTCAGCATAAACATCGCGTAGGCAATTTTCTGGTCCTCTCTAACTCTGGCAACGTCAAAAACTTTTTCCATCTCCATAACCCAAGTTTGAGCTTCTATCGGGTTCATGGAGCCTTTAAACTCTGGCGGTCCCATCGCCTTGAAGTCCTTGAATGTAGTATTCGGTGGAGCTTGAGGTTGATTATGAATCACTCCAGCTAATAAGTTCACCAATTGCTGAACGGGGTTAGCATTGGCGTCGTTATTGTTATTCGTCGATTCTTCTTGAGCTGGTTGACAGTTTGGTCTTCTTCTCGATGGCATATTTCTGTTAAAATATATGCTTATTAGATCTATATCCAATTCTGTAAATGTTTAAGGCTTAACTCAAATAATTTAACATAATCACTTAACACATTTTCTCAAATAACTTGATATATTTATTTAATCAAAAGTTTTAACAAACTACGATAGCATCATTGCTATTTACATCAACTATCCCGAGATAAAGAATCTACAGGACTTAAAATATTAAAATATTTCTTTATTTATAAACACATCGGAATTTACATTTTAAATACCAGATAGGTTTGCACATAATTAAACTATTCCTATCACTGCCTGCTAAGGCATTGAATAGCCTTGATACATCGTCCTGCAATCTAGCATGTACAATGGTAGTCCTTCGAACTGAATTGGGTATCTCATAACTCGATTCTAGGCCTCATCCATTGCATTACGAAGTGTCGAGTATGTCTCCCCAAGCTTAGCCTTCTTCGCACGACAATCCTCTTCTGCAAGATCAGCACGACGTGATTTCCTTACCCAGGCCTTCTCTGCTATGGTCAGCCTTGCTGAGCTCTCTTTCAATTCATTCTTCAACTTCTCTATTTTCTCGGTTTGACTCTTCTCGTGAACAAAATCCCACTCTACGTTTCCTAGACGTGTGTGAAGAATCACAACTTCCCTATCTCTCTGCTCGATGGTAAGCTGCTAAATAACCGTCCACTCATTCAGCTCCTGAATAGTATCACGTAACTCTATGTTACAGTCATATAGCTCGTCGTACATCTCAGCATCGATAGAGTTCGGTGGGAACTCATCTTCTTCCTCTTCTTCCTCAAGATCCTCCTCTGGATCAGTCTCAGGCTCATGCTCCTGACCAGCAACGGTGATCAACGGAGATGACTCTCTCTGTACCAACTGCTCCCTGACGACATGAATGTCTCGGGGCTCCTCCTCCGTAGGTACTCGGGGTTCCTTCTCCCCGATTCGACTAGCTCCTCCGACATCCTGACAACACAGTTTTAAGTTTTAGTTACTAAGCTGTACTAGTGGGAACATAATTTATCACATAAACACGTAAAGTCTTTTATTATATTTAATGAATTAAGGAATTCATTTCTTAGAATTCGATAAGAGTTTTCCATCACTATGTTCTTCCTATAAGGCTACTACCTAAGGTTGTTCCCCCACCTAAAGTTCATAACATACAGCTTTGATAACAACCTGTGACACCCCCAAATTCGGGTACTTCAATTCCCACATGATTTGGTATTCACTATACAAACATCATATGTCTATCTACCCATAATAAAAGAAAGCATAAATAGATAGAAATAAATCCTCTCCTTAGGGAGTTACATCATCTGAAATAAATACATCAATCCCAGGTCATACTAACCTTAAATCTCAAATGTGGAAATATAAACAAATAATAGTCTTACACAACATTAACATAAGTCTGAAACATAAATACATAATCACATAAACAACAAGTCTTCATCACTTGTTAATCTTGCCCTTACCTTTGCTAGTAGAAGGCTCGTCGGACCTTTCGTTCTTAACTGCAATATTATTATTACACAAGAGTGAGCACGATTGCCCATAAGTATAATAATGTAACAACAATATAATAACATGCGAGTGAATCAAAGACTTCTGAAATAAGAAACTCAACTTTTGAATCAAGAATGAATAACAAGAATCAAAAGAACTTCTGAGGGTCATAAGACCTTGAACTATGTCCTAGGTTATCAAGGGTTATACTTGAAACCTTTAACAGTCGTAAGACTATGGACTCTTCTACTCGTACTTAGGGGGATCAACCCTTAGTACCATACTGTGCACAATATCTTAACGCTAAAGCATAAGTAATCTCCTATACAGGGTTATTCATCTCAGTTTGACATTAGAGTCCGCACCAAAGGAAGTTTGGTTTGGATAATTTCAATAAGGGTTAGCTAGTCTTACAAGGTTCAACAAAAACTAATATTCAAATTGAATAATAACTCAAGAGGTATACAATGGAATAAGAATTGTATAACAGAAATCACACTTTGAAAAGATTAATAACCTTTAATATAACATATTGAACTTGATCACTAAATAACAAGACTTGATCAATATAGAATATAAGTCTAGAATTTGCTCAATGTAAAGAGGTAAGGTTTAAAAACTTGAATAACAATAACAAGTAGGGTTAGGAAACTTGCCTCGTGCGTAGGTTACATGTTAACTATACACATTCCTTGATTTAATCATATATACCATTTACATTTATAATACCAGTTAATTATAACGTAACTAGTCATCACAAGTTCATTCTTTTTGTCTAAATTCTGATTATGACTATACTTAGTCAAATTACCACACTTGTTTTCACATAATATTACACTACCCGAACGACAAGCTAACTACGCGTTCAACAATTTAATTAAACATGTAATTACTTTATTGACATGTTAAGAATCTATGCTAGTGTCACATTATATGTCTAACACATTTTTATGTTTACTAGATTAGGTTACAATTACAGTCCCTAAAATAAAACCATAAAAATGCTCATTCTTGGACAAACTGCATAGTGGCGCTGCGGCGCCACCATCAAGCCTATTCTTGGCGTTGCGGCGCAGCCAACGCTGCGGCCCGGACAATGGCGCTGCGGCGCGGGTCTTAAGCCTACAACAGGAGCTGCGGCGCGGCGAACTAGTTCCAGAACTGTAATTTGCGAAAAAATGCAGAACATGGCCTAAACACGCAATTAATTTATTCAGAAGTATACCCAGGCACTGTAATACATATATAACTACTACCCAACCCTTCTAGCATGATTTTAACAAGTTAAAGCATACAATTTCCATAATCAAATCATGTAATTTCATGTTCTTGGTGATTTTGAAAATTTTTAAAGATAAAACATAAAAATTGACACTACGGGTTCGTTATAATACCAAATCTGTCAATTCAAAGTTTTTTTTCTTCATTTTAACATACATAGGCATATACAAGTGTAAATTTTTTATACAACACATGATTAACGCATTTAATTTATACGTAAGGGACATATGGGCCATATATACAACTTTCATATTCTGTAACTTCAAAAAAATCTAATTACGACATATTTATATACAATTGATGTTATGAAAACATACATATATGATAAAAACATGCTATGATGGCATATTTTAACAATCCAGAATTTTAAATTATAATTTTAAATATTTATTGAATTATATAAATATTTAATGGATGTGTTTATTATTGAATAAATATTTGTTTAATTTGATTTGATTTGATTTGGTTAATTATTTGTTAAATAAATAATTAATGAGATAAAAAAATTAATTATGAGATAATATTCTAATTTAATTTAATAATTAAGTTAGAGAGTTTATAATGATTAAATGAATTATTATATTATTCAATAAATTATTATTAGAATTAATTAAATTAAGTATGAAAATTTAATTAAATAAAGGGTGACAAATAACTATATTATAAAAGAGTTATTAAAATAAATTAAAGGAGTTTAATTTAGTTTTGTCAAACAAGGCTTAAATATATTAAGTCTTTAATTTTAAAGAGTTTTGTCAAACGGAGCCTTATGGCTTTTGGATTTTTGAATTTTGAATTATAATAATATAAATTAAATAATAAATAAAATATATTTATAATCTATACGTTATAATTGGTAACTGATAGTATTTATTATGTTTATTATGACCATATACGTTTCTTTTATTTTTACGCTTGGTTATCAGCTTGGTATTGTTTACGTATTCTATTCTGGTTATTTGCTAAACCTGAGTCTAAGAAGAAAAAAAAGGAAATTTCAGAGAATTGAGAGTGATCAGAAAGAATTGAGAGGAGAAAGGTGTTGTGAATTTCAAGTATTCTAGCAAGGACTTCTTAAGCAAGAAAAGGTATTTTTTCCATAACATATATATATATATATAT
The DNA here is from genome assembly GCA_016801055.1 of Panax notoginseng. Lineage (NCBI taxonomy): Eukaryota > Viridiplantae > Streptophyta > Magnoliopsida > Apiales > Araliaceae > Panax > Panax notoginseng. The sequence continues at coordinate 70,129,205 of CM029022.1, forward strand.
ATATATATATATATATATATATATATATATATATATATATGATTGTATGCTAAATTACAGTTAAAAGAAAGAGAATGGTTTTACAGTGAACATATATGTATGAACATGGTTTGAATATAGGTATATATATATATATATATATATATATATATATATATATATATATATATATATATATATATATATGATTGTGACCTAATAGATAAATTGAACTTTAAATATACTAATTTGGTAAGAAACGAAGAGAATATAGTTAGAATGAAGCAATTTGGTTTAAAATCGTGGAATTACAGTTAATTTTGTCAGATAATATCAAACATGGAGTTTTGGTTTTAATATATGCTATTCAAGGATTTAATGTGACGCCCCCAAAATAGGTAAACATCACATATTCTGAGTCGCCAAATATATGGTACATAATACAAATACAATCGTTAATATACGACAAGAGAGCTGTGAGTTTTAATGCAAATACTGTCTTCTAGACAATATCCACTTTCAAAATAAGTCCTCGTTATATTTATTGTCACACTATTTAACAGAATAGTGAGGACTACTAATACTATCATCTGGTCTATCACTCCGTTCCTCGACTCATCCCAGCTATATTCTCATTTCCTGAAGAGAACAATGAAAGAAAGGGTGAGCTCAACTAGACCAGTAAGAAATATTATGACTAAGATAATGCAGAATAAATTATCATTAGCCTTAAACAGTGTTAAACTGATACAATATAACAAACATCAAGTTTAACTGCAGCGGAACAAGAAACCCATTAGAAGAGTCAAGTAGAGAATAAAATCTACTATCTTCTATGATTTAAAAGGTTTTTCATGACTTTTATCGCTGGAACTCAGCTTAAAAAATAATTCACATCATCGAATCACCCCTGCACTACAGCCAAGGATATTCTTTAGTATCATGACCACAATTATCCATGCACTACGGGCCAAGAATATTTGTGTATTCATTAATGATCATGATCATGCCAACCACTGTCTATCAATCCACTACGGGCCAATGAGAACTTTTACCACATTATTTATAACATTACGGTCATGATTATACCGAATAATCCCTAGTCATAATCATACCAAGTCCATCTATGCACTACAGGCCACAGATAACTTTCAACAGAATATAAACATGAGGATGATGACAATGATATAAGAATTCAATAAAACAAGTTCAAGAATTAATTAATCCAGGAACCAATAATGTCCAAATTGTCAACATGATACTGCTTTGTGGAGTAAAATTCAAGAATGCTCGGAAGAATATTTTTATGAAAAGATACTGGATGAAGCGTAAATATCAAAGATATTCCACTAATTTCATGGAGTATAAAAGTCAAAACTTTAACCAACAGAATATAATAAAGAATGGAATAACAAAAGAAATCACCATGCATGCGATAGACCGCACAGACAGGTTATTCCAACAGGAAAATAAATAATGGAACCAGGTCATGCGTAAACGCACCGACAGGATATTCCGACAGAATAATAAATAATGGAACCAAGTCCGGCGTAAACGCACAGACGGGATATTCCGACAGAATAATGAATAATGGAACCAGGTCCGGCGTAAAACGCACAGACAGGATATTCTAACAGGATAATAGTAAAGACGGAACCAGGTCCAGCGTAAAACGCACAGATAGGATATTCCAACAAAATAATAATAAAGACGGAATAATAGAAGAATGTCACCAAGTATAGGGTAGTCCGCGTATACTGGTTATTCCGGCAGAATAATAAAGAATGGAATAACAGAAGTTCTCTTCATGAATACAAAAGAAAATAATACTCCTTACGAGTACAACAAATAATATCCCTTACCGTAAAAGAAATATTTTAATAAAAATTTCAGCATATTTCTTCACCAACCAAGAGTGGGGCCCACCAATTCTAGTATTTTCTACCAAAATGATTAACTCTGAAAATTCAACAATTTCTGAACCAGTCATCTCGTAAAATTCATAATAAATCATACGTTCATTTTTAACGGTTCAAAATTTGTGGACATATACTCAACTTATATATGTATAACATATTCAAAAATTACCACAATCCAACGGTCGGATTAAAAATTATAACCCCCGCAAAATATCTCAAAAATCCTGATTTTTAATACCTTCATTCCGACAAAAAAATACTGATAAAAACCTCAACATTAACTCCTTTATTTTTAACCACAAAAATATATCCCACATTTATATCCACATAAAATAAATATTTCCTTATCATATGAATTAATAATTAATTATTCACAAATAATATTACAGAATCACATTTATGACAACCAGGTCGTTCCCAGGAAAGAGGGGGCTTTCCAATAAGGATTTCTCCTTACTGGCGCGCAATTAGATGACCAAACCTCTCCTTAGACAGAACTTTCTAGACATTGCCAATAATGTTATCTAATAATATTATTCAAATAATATGAATTATTGATCTGATAAAGGAAAATATTGTACAGCAACAATTATTGAAACAACAATAATATAAAATATCAACGCAGCAATTATTAAATCAATAAAATAAAATATTGAATAATAACTACTGTAACAATTATTGACTAGTGTCTTCTTACATAAGAATCAATAATTGGTACAATACCGTGTGCTACTGTATTTTAACTACCGGGTATTCCAACAGTATTAACGGTAACAACTACGCCGTTATTTATAAACAACTTATACTTGTCGTTTTCTTCATCCAATCACTTTCCGTTATGGGGCCCACACAAGGCTGCGCCGTCGTACGAATATTTCCCGACAGCAAGAATATTCCCCGACAGCAAGAATATTCCCCGACCAAACGAATATTCCCCGACAAAATGAATATTTTATAACCACTTGTTTATTTTGTAAAATTTGTACATTTCACCCATAACCAAAGTATTATATCAAATTAACCCATTATTATTCACAATAATATTTAGAGAAAATTTGATTTTATTCATTAATAAGCTGGGGTCTTACAACCTCCCCTCCTTATGAAATTTCGTCCTCAAAATTGACGTACGTACCTGATATTTCGAAAAGGTGAGGATACCTCGCTTTCATTTCTGATTCCAACTCCCAGGTCATTTCTTCAATAGCATAGTTTCTCCACAAAACCTTAACTTGTGGTATAACCTTTGTGCGTAGGACATGCTCTTTCCTATCCAAGATCTTAACAGGTACCTCCTCGTACGTTAAATCTTCAGCTATCTCGTCTGGTTCTAACTCAATAATGTGGTTCGGGTCTTTAACATATTTACGAAGCATAGATATGTGAAAAATATTATGAACACGAGACATGTTTGGAGGTAATGCGAGTCTATATGCCACATTTCCTATTCGCTCAAGAATCTCAAATGGACCAACAAATCTTGGATTGAGCTTTCTTCTCTTCCCAAATCTTGTAACTCCCTTCTATGGTGCAACACGTAACAATACATGATCCCCAATATTAAATTCCACGTCCTTCCGATAAAGATCCGCATAACTCTTTTGTCGATCCTGTGCCGTTTGTATACGTTGTCGAATCGTTTGGATCTTCTCTGTAGTCATGCGTACCAACTCTGGTCCCAACAATGTTGCTTCACCCACCTCGTCCCAGCATACTGGAGAACGATATTTCTTCCATACATCGCCTCGAATGGAGCCACACCTATGCTCGCCTGATAACTGTTGTTGTAGGAGAATTCCACCAATGGTAGGTACTTATCCCAACTCCCTTTGAGATCTAGGACACAGAGTCTTAATAGATCTTCAAGAGTTTGAATAGTCCTCTCTGATTGTCCGTCCGTTTGAGGATGGCATGCCGAACTGAATCGTAAATCCGTGCCCATAGCTTTCTGCAAGCTAACCCAAAATCGTGAAGTGAATCTTGGGTCACGATTCGAAACTATGGATACTGGCATGCCATGCAATCTCACAATCTCGTTCACATACATACTAGCAAGACGTTCAAGGGAATAAGTCTCACGTATCGGTAAAAAATGAGCAGACTTGGTTAATCTATCAACAATAACCCAAATCGCATCTATGCCTTGAGAAACCTTGGGAAGACCTGTAACGAAATCTATGGTAATGTGTTCCCACTTCTATTTTGGTATCTCAAGTGGTTGCAATGGATCCTTTGGCACTTAATGCTCCGCCTTTACACGTTGACAAGTTAAACACCTCGAGATAAACTCCGCGATCTCTCTTTTCATATTACTCCACCAAAATGTGTGTCGAAGATCGTGATACATTTTGGTACTCCCAGGATGGATTGCAAACGGTGTGTTATGTGCCTCCATCATTATTCTATGCTTCAAGTCAAAATCGTTAGGAACACAAAGTCTGGAGTTGACTCGAAGTATTCCTTCTTCATCGATTCTTGCTTCTAGAATAGCACATTCTTGCACTTTCTTCTTCATACGCTGATGAGTGGGTTTTAACCTATGAATTATGTTTATATGGCTTGTTATTTTGCTAGTTTTTGAGTATTTTCATGTTATCTTTGATGGGGTTTGTGTTTGGTTGTAGGTAATTCTGACTCATGTCTCAAATTGGAGCATTTGAGGATGTCTTGAGGATATGTTGAAGTTTCTGTCTACCTGGCGCGGAGCGCGCCGCATCACTAGGCTGGAGAGCGCGGACCGCGCTGTGGCGTGAAAGAGCTGCTGGCAGGCTGGCGCGGAGCGCGCGGTGGTAGTGTAAAATCCAGCGCGGACCGCGCTGGTGCGTGAAGTTATTAGCCTAATTCTCTATACTTGTTTGGACTTTCTTATTTGGTATTTGTGGTGATTATTTATTTTTTTCTTTTATGATTGAGATACAATTTAATTCAATTGGAGATTGATTAGTTTAATAAAATTTGGATTAGAAGGAAATTGGTAGTTGCAAGGGAAATTTGTGTTAATCTCTGTGGGAACGATACTCTACTCATTACTTTATTACTTGTTGACCACGTACACTTGCGTGTTTTGCGTAACTAGATTTTACCCAACATACGCATCAGCTCTATGTCCGTAGCTTGAGCAGCTTTAACTTTATCGATTAAAGTCGGTTCTACTCGTATATTTGATATCATCATGTGGGTACTTAGAGCCTTCATCTCTATCTCCATCCTTTGCAAGTCATATAAAATGGGCCTTTGTGTGAACAACATTGCACTCGTACCCGCATATGATCTTCTACTCAATGCGTCAAGCTACTACATTTGCTTTTTCAGGATGATATTGGATGGTATGATCGTAATCTTTCAACAGCTCGAGCCAACGTCGCTACCGCATGTTGAGTTCCTTTTGGGTGAAGAAATATTTGAGGCTTTTATGATCTGTATAGATCTCCACTTTCTCCCCATACAGGTAGTGTCTCCAGATCTTTAACGCGAAAACGACTGCTGCCAACTCCAAATCATGAGTAGGATAATTCCTCTCATATTCTTTGAGTTGTCGCGAAGCATAGGCTATGACTTTTCCATGTTGCATGAGAACACATCCTAACCCTTTGCCTGAAGCATCGCTGTAGATAACAAATCCATCCGAACCAGATGATATTGTCAGAACAGGTGCCAAAATGAGTCTCCTCTTGAGTTCTTAGAAACTCTTCTCGCATTCCTCACTCCATACGAATTTTGTATCTTTCTGAGTCAGCTGAGTTAACAGAGTAGCGATTCGAGAAAATCCTTCCACAAATCTCCGATAATAACCAGCTAAGCCCAGAAAGCTACGTACTTCGGTTACCGACTTCGGTTGCTCCCAACTTTGTATGGCTTCAATCTTCGCCGGGTCGACAGATACTCCATGTTCTGACACCACGTGCCCAAGAAATGCTACTTCCTCAAACCAGAACTCGCATTTCTTCAGTTTGTCATATAGCTTATTTTCACGAAGCCTTTGCAATATCAGCTTCAAATGGCGCTCATGATCTTCACGGCTTTTAGAAAAGATGAGGATGTCATCAACAAAGACAACAACGAGCTGATCCAAATATTCTTTGAATACACGGTTGATCATATCCATGAAGGCAGCAGGAGCATTAGTCAATCCAAAAGACATGACTAAGAATTCATAATGCCCGTACCGAGTTCTGAAGGCAATCTTTGGAATATCCTCAGTTTTAATCTTCAGCTGATGATATCCAGAACGAAGATCGATCTTTGAAAAGAATTGTGCTCCTTGCAACTGGTCAAACAAGTCATCAATGCGAGGTAGCGGATACCTATTCTTGATAGTGACATGATTCAATTCTCGATAGTCGATACAAAGTCGCATACTCTCGTCTTTCTTTTTTACGAATAAAACAGGAGCACCCCAAGGAGATGTACTAGGACGAATAAAATAGATGTCCAGCAACTCCTGTAGTTGGACTTTTAATTCCTGAAGTTCAATAGGAGCCATTCGATATGGGGTTTTAGAAATGGGCTTTGTTCCGGGTTCAAGGTCAATAAAGAATTCAACTTCACGTTCTGGGGATAGACCAGGAAGTTCTTCAAGAAATACATCGGGAAATTCTCTAACAATAGAAATATTATTCAAATCTGACTTGTCTTTGTTCAAATCCATAACATGGGCTAAGAAAGCTTGACATCCGTTTTTTAATAAACGAATAGCTTTGTGGCTTGATATGATAGTGACTAATTTTAGTGGTTTAGTAGTTTGAATTCGTATGACAGGTTGGTTAGGAATATGAAAACTAACAACCTTACGAAAACAATCAATTTTAGCATGATGAGTGGTTAACCAATCAATTCCTAAAATTACATCAAAAGCAAGTATCTTTAAAGAGATAAGATCAACAGGTAATGTGATAGTGCCAACTTGGATCATGCAAGATTTATAAACTATAGATGTAACGAAGGTTTCACCCAACGGAGTTTCAACAGATAAGTCAAAGTCCAATTTCTCCAGAGTCAAGTTTAAATGTTGAGCACAAGCAGGAGAGATAAAAGAATGGGTAGAACCGGTATCTATTAAAGTATAAACTTCGTAAGAATTCAAGATTAGCTTACCCATGACCACCTCGTTCGGGTTTCTCGCATTTTGGCCAGTCACGACAAACGCTCTTCTAGGAACCGCTAATTTTGACTTATTCGGGACAGCTTTTGGAGTCGCCATCCCCGCTGAACTTGGTTTTGCTACAGAACACTCTCGAGCTATATGACCCTCCTTTCCACAGTTATAACATACCTTAGATTATTGTGGGCAGTTTGGGCTGATATGTCCCTCTTTCCCACATTTGTAACATACGACTGGTGGTCGTTCTCCTCCCCTAAAAACAGTTGATATTTGTGCTGACGTCTTCACATTATCATTGTTGTACCTTCTCTTCTTGAAATCTCCTCCCGACTCGCTCCTTTTATTATCACGACCACGATTACCACCAGAGTGGTTACCGCTTTTGTCCGAATATTTTTCTCCTTGCTGGTTTTCATTGCTTCGATGACTGCCGCCACCGGTATGACCCTGGTTGTGGTCCCTCGGTTGCACATACTCATTATCTCGCTCTAATAATCGAGCCATGTTTACAACATTTGAATATAAAGAAAATTTATGAGAGATAAGATATTGTCAAATCTCGGGTTTTAGACCTCTCAGAAACATCCTTGTCATTCGTTCCTCATTTTCGACCAAATGAGGTGCAAAACCTGGATAACTCTGCAAACTTCGCTTCGTACTAGGATACCGTCATGTTGTTTTGTTCCAGTCTGATAAACTCTACCTCCTTCATATGACGAATACTTTCAGGAAAGTACTTGTCATTGAACAGTTTTTGAAATGTTTCCCAGGACATGTTGAGTGCGTCAAGCTGGGTACGCTTCACAGACTCCCACCAGTAGTCTGCCTCACCGTAGAACATAAAAGTGGCGAATGGAACCTTCTGTTCCTCCGTGCATCCCAAGACATCGAATATCTTGGTAATTTGCTTGACCCACGTTTCCGCCATGATCGGATCCGGCTTTTCCTTAAATTCTGGTGGTCCCAATTCTTTGAACTGCTTGGCTGTGACAAACCGCGCGTTGTTATCATTTCCACCTGTATTCTGCACACGAGCCTCCCTCGTCTGATTTTGCATGAACTGCAAAAAGCTCCTAAACATTCCATCATTCATCGTTTGCTCGGTAACGTTGTTTACAGGAGGAATATTGTCTTCCTGTTGCACGTTCCCCTGGGTGGTGATCAAAGGTGTCTCCACGGTCTGATTTACTCCATTATTAACATTCTCAGCTGTCATTCTTAAATACTGCCATAAAACAAGGGTTAATAGTCATGTCATATATTATCCCTATACTCTGACTGACCAAATAAACACTAAATAAACTTAGTCAGGTCATACTAGCGAAGGAATTCCCCATCTCTCCCCTCCTAGTTCTTGTCTCACATCTCAGCCATGGATCATATCCCTAAGCTCTGATACCAACTGTGACGCCCCCAAAATAGGTATACAACACCCATTCTGAGTCGCCAAATACATAGTACAGAAAGCAAACTACAACTTCAATAATACAATTGTCGTGCAAAATACGACAACACATACTGTGAGTTTAAATACAAATATTGTCTTCTAGACAATATCCACACTCAAATAAGTCCTCAATACAATTATTCAAACACTATTTTACAGAAATAGTGAGGACTGCTAAAACATCTTTCTAGAACCATCACTCCATATTCCGACTAGATCCTGCTATGTTCTCACCTCCTGAGAAGAAAAATGGAACAAAAAGGAAAAGGGTAAGCTCAACTAGCCCAGTAAAGAATATTATGACTAAGATAATATACAACAAATTATCATTAGTATTCAACAGGGAAAAATCTGATAGAATATAATCGACAACAAGTTTTAGATCAATAACTGCAACGGAAACAGCAAACCATTAGAAGAGTCAAGTAGAGAATGAATTCTACTATCTTCTAAAATTTAAAAGTCCATCATCAATATTTTATCCCTGTAACATCAATTAATAATCATCTTTATCCAAATATTCATCTTTGCACTACAGGCCAAAGATATTCATTTGTATCACCTGTCAGTCATGTTCATCTCAACACCTGTTCATCTTTGCACTACAGGCCAAAGATATTCATCAAGTAATCATACATCTTTGCACTACAGGCCAAATATATTCAGTAATATCATCATTTAGGACTGAGGATGATGAAAAATATCTTAAAGAGAACGAATCCAGTGAGACAGAAGGACAAATAGTAGGGATTCGTATAACAGTTTATCCAAGATCAATAATACTTCATAATAATCAATTGTGAAGCAGAATTCAAAAATAAAGATCAAAACATGGATACAATCAAAGATAGTAACCATAATAGACATCTTGGACAAAAAGGGAAAATTTTATTTTTTTGGTGAATAGTGCCGTATTCGTGAATAGTGCCGTATACGTGAATAGTAACGTATACGTGAATAGTAACTCCGACACAAAAAGTTCCAAATTTGATAAAAACTCATGTTAATATTTCAGCATAATGATATTGAAGAAAATAATATCATTTAAGAAGAAAATAATATCCCTTACCTCAAAATATCAGTACTTCTGGTCGGAATACCGGTATAAGACTGAAAGAAACTTACTCTGATGAATAGAAACTCTCAAAGTATCTAAATACTCACAAAATACACTCAATAATCTAGAGATAGAAAGAGAGAAAACTTGTTTCTGGTGTGATTTTCAATTCTAACTTAGCCCTCTATTTATAGGAAAATGTTAGCACGCTGAAGCAGACTTAACCTGCAACCTGATGGATTTACCTGCTACTATTCCCACCCACCACATTTGAATAAAAATTTCAGCACATTTCTTCACCAACCAAGAGTGGGGCCCACCAATTCTAGAATTTTCCACCAAAATGATTAACTCCGAAAATTCAACAATTTCTGAACCAGTCATCTCGTAAAATTCATAATAAATCATACGTTCATTTTTAACGGTTCAAAATTTATGGACATATACTCAACTTATATATGTATAACATATCCAAAAATTATCACGATCCAACGGTCGGATTAAAAATTATAACCCCCGCAAAATATCTCAAAAATCCTGATTTTTAATACCTCCATTCCGACAAAAATACAAATAAAAACCTCAACATTAACTCCTTCATTTTTAACCACAAAAATATATCCCTCATTTATATCCACATAAAATAAATATTTCCTTATCATATGAATCAATAATTAATTATTCACAAATAATATTATAGAATCACATTTATGACAACCAGGCCGTTCCTAGGACAGAGGGGGCTTTCCAATAAGGATTTCTCCTTACTGGCGCGCAATTAGATGACTAAACCTCTCCTTAGACAGAACTTTTTAGATATTTCTAATAATGTTATCTAATAATATTATTCAAATAATATGAATTAGTGATATGATAAAGGAAAATACTGTGCAGCAACAATTATTGAAACAACAATAATATAAAATATCAACGCAGCAATTATTGAATCAATAAAATAAAATATTGAATAATAACTACTGTAACAATTATTGACTAGTATCTTCTTACGTAAGAATCAATAATTGATACAATACCGTGTGCTACTGTATTTTAACCACCGGGTATTCCAACAGTATTAACGGTAACAACTACGCCGTTATTTATAAACAACTTATACTTGTCATTTTCTTCATCCAATCGCTTTCCGTTATGGGGCCCACACAAGGCTGCGCCGTCGTACGAATATTCCCCGACAGCAAGAATATTTTCCGACCAAACGAATATTCCCCGACAAAATGAATATTTTATAACCACTTGCTTATTTTGTAAAATTTGCACATTTCACCCATAACCAAAGTATTATATCAAATTAACCCCTTATTATTCACAATAATATTTAAAGAAAATTTGATTTTATTCATTAATAAGCTGGGGTCTTACACAAACGAAAGCATAATGAGCAGAAACAGGAATTTATCAAGGATATTGATTAAACTAGACTTTTATTAGAAGAAATGTGAGAACAATAGGCTTTGCAGTGCTGCTGCTCCTGCAGAACATATTCTTATATTATTGATTGTTAGACTTCTTTTTTCATACTTCATGGGTTACAACAATCTCCTATTTAATCTAGGAGTGGAGTATTCTAGAATAAGACTTCAAGACTCTTTGAGAATACAAAAGACACTTATAGAACTCAGCAAACTTAATAACTATATTTAATATTGCTTCTAGAAATATGAGATTACATAATTACTTTTTAACACTCCCTCTTAATTTGTAATCTTCAATTCGTTCTTGAACTTCTCAAATTTCTCCCTTGTGACTGGTTTGGTTAGAGCATCAGCTGGCTAATCGTTAGCGCTAACAAATTCCATGCAAATTTCTCCTTTGCTCACCAAGTCTTTGATGAAATGATAACGAAGCTCTATATGCTTAGATCGAGCATGAAAAACTGGATTTTTTGACATTGCTATTGCTGACCTATTGTCACAATAGATTCTTGTAGGTTCATTTTACTTTAGCTGTAAATCATTCAAAATTCTTCTTAACCAAACTGCTTCACATGCACAATCGGTCGCTGCAATGTATTCTACTTCCGCTGACGATAACGCCACTGATTTTTTCTTCTTTGAACTCTATGATATCACATTTGAACCTAGGCAAAAAAAATAACCTTAGGTGCTCTTTCGATCATCAAGGGAACCTACCTAATCGCTATCAGTATATCCAACAAGCTTGAAATCTTTCTCTTTCACATAAGTGATCCCATGTTTTTTTGTGTCCTGTAGATACCTTAAGATTCTTTTTGTTGCTATATAATGAGACTTTGTTGGCTTATTCATGTATCTAGAAATCACACTCACTGAATGCATTATATCAGGTCTTGTGTTGGTGAGATAAATTAGAGAGCCAACCAAGCTTCTATAAAGCTTATCATCAACTCTTGGTTCTCCATCATTTTGGTGTAACTTTTCATTTAAAGCCATAGGCGTAGGCATAGCTTTGCATTTTTCCATATGAACTTTCTTAAGTAAATCTTCTACATACTTTTCTTGGGAGAGAAAAATATGCCCTTTGCTTTATTTCACTTGAATCCCAAGAAAATATCTCATAAGACCCAAGTCAATCCTTTCAAACTCATTCATCATATTTTTCTTGAAATTTTCGAGCATTTTCATATTTGAACCAAAATAGATCAAATCATCAACGTATAAGCAAATAAGAAGGAAGCATGTACCTTCTGTCTTCACATACAGTGAAGGTTCACTTGGGTTCATCTTGAATCCACTTTGCTGGAAATAACCATCAATCCTGTTGTTCCAAGCTCGGGGGGCTTGCTTTAGGCCATATAAAGCCTTTCGAAGCCTATACACTTTGTCTTCTTTCCCTTCTACTTGGAAACCTTGAGGTTGCTCAACATAGACCTCTTCCTCCAGCTCACCATTTAAAAAAGTAAATTTTACATCAAGTTAAAACACTTTCAACTCCAATTGAGCTGCCAAAGCATGAACAGTTCTTATTGTTTCCATCCGAGCTACCAGTGCAAACGTCTTGGTGAAATCTATGACAGGCTGTTGTGAGTAGCCTTTTGTGACTAATCTAGACTTGTGCTTTTGAATTGAGCCATCTTCATTGTACTTTATCTTATAAACCCATTTTAATCCAGTTACATCCTTCCCTTTTGGCAGATTCATAAGCTCCCAAGTTTTTTTCTTTTCAATCATAGAGATTTCTTCTTTCATGGCTTTAATCCATACATTATCATTTGCTGCTTCTTCAAAAGTGTGAGGTTCACATGAAAAAAGAGCAAATTCACATGATTCATAGACATCTTGCAATGATCATACCTTTCTTGGAAGTGATTCTGAGTCGGAATGATCATGAATTGATGATGGAATTCTAGATAAACTTCTTGTTACTTTATGCTGCAGGTTGCTTTCTTGATTTGCATCTTCTTGAAAATTTAATGATTCTTCAAATTTGTATGACTTTTGATCTTGAGAAGAATCATCCTTCCACTCCCAAGCTATCATTTCATCAAAGATGACATCTCTAGATACTACAAGCTGATTTGTCTTGGGATTAAGCAGTCTAAATCCCTTAAACTCGTCATTATAGCCAATAAATACGTACTTTTCACCTTTCTTGTCAAACTTGTCCATGTTGTGTGATGTGTTCATGCTATAAGCAATGCATCCAAAAACTTTGAAGTGATCAACAAGTGGCTTCCAGTTATTCTATGCCTCAAATGGAGTTTTGTTTCGAACTGCCTTTGTACGGGATCGATTAAGAATATATATAGAAGTATAAACAGCTTCAGCCCATACATAGATTTTTTGGAAGCCTTTTTTCTTGCAACATACTACGAGCCTTTTCTACGATAGTGCGATTCTTTCTTTCCGCCACTCCGTTTTGTTTCGGACTTCTACTAACAGTGAGCTTCCTTTGAATTCCATTCTCCTTGCAATAATTCATGAACAGAGTGTATATAAATTCTCCACCACGATCTGTCTGTAAAGTTTTCATTTGACATCCACTTTGCTTTTCTGCTAGAGCTTTGAATTGAAGAATTGAGAAAGCCTCTGACTTTTCATTTAAGAAGTACAACCACATCATTCTTGTAAAGTCATCAACAAAGAGAATGAAATATCTCTTATTGTTGACAGATGGAGTCCTCATAGGACCACATATGTCAGAATGCACCAATTCTAAAGGGGCTTTAGCTCTCCATGATGTTTTTGGAAATGGAAGTCTATGCATTTTCCCATAGACACAACCTTCACAAACTCTTCCATTATTCTCTATAGCAGGCAATCCAACCACCATGTTTTTTTCTTTCAACAATTTCATACCCCTGTAATTAAAATGCTCATATCTCAAATACCACAAGTAGGATATATCTAGACTTTCACTTCTTAAAGCAAGGTTTTCCTCTATTGGTATAAGAAGAGGAAACACCTTATTTTTAGACATTTCAACTTTTGCTACTATCAAGTTATTTTTCTTGTCAACAATTTCGCATGTGCTATCATCAAAGATAACACGATTGCCTTTGTTTAACAACAGACCAACACTCAAGAGATTTTCAGATAAATTTGGCACATAAAGAACATCAAATATTAATCTTTTATTACCTCCTTTGGTGTGGACAGCAATAAAACCTTTTCCGAGAACTTTTTGTAACTTTCCGTCTCCAAGCTTTACTTGAGAAGTGAAGTTGTGATCAAGTTGTACGAAGAAGTCTTTATTTCCCGTCATATGGCTACTGCAACTGCTATCTAAATACCATAAATTCTGCGACTCACTTTCAGTAAGTAAGCAAGAGTAAAATAGGTGTTCATTATCACTTTCCTTTTTGAACTTAACTTCATTTTGCTCCTTTTTGTTTCGAAACCAGCAGTCTCTTTGAGAATGATTAGGCACTCGACATCTTGTACATTTAAATTTGCAATCTCGGGATTCATGGTTAGATCTTTTGCAGATGATACACTGAGAATTTGTATTATTGAAACTTTGTTGTGAGCTTCCACTTCTTTCTTTCTTTGAGTTGTGACTATAAGTTTTCTCTCTTCTTCCTCTTCCTAGCCGCTGATTCATTCTTGAAAAAGAATTTTGATTTTTTTCATAATCTGACATGTTGGCCTTCTTTTCTGAAATTCTCAGTTTGGACTGAAAAGCTTGTTCCACGGGTTGATGTGAGGACCTATTAATCCTATGTTCATGAGCTTGTAGTGAACCTGTTAACTCATCTATGGACATTTTGGACAGATCTTTGGATTCTTCTATGGTTGCAACAACATGATCAAATTTAGGAGGAAGACTCGTCAAAACTTTCTCAATCACTCTCTTGTCTTCAATGATGTCACCATAACCCTTGATTTGATTTACTATTTCAGCAACTCTTGAAGAGAAATCTCGAATGCTTTCATTTTCTTTCATTGACAGATTATCAAAATCTCTCCATAATGTCTGAAGTTTTAAAGTAATGGCCTTGGCAGATCCTTGAAATTCTTTTTGCAAAATCTCCCATGCAATTTTAGCTTTTTTGACTCCAAAACTTCTAGGAAAAATTGATTTGCTTACCCCCTGCTGTATAAATCGAAGTGTTGTGGCATCTTTCTTTTTGTTCTCCTTGTACAAATTTTGTTGTGCTTGTGACCTATCTCTAGCTTCAGGTGGTTCTTCATAACTAGTCTCAATAATATCCCAAAGGTCTTGAGATATGAAGACAATTTCAATTTGACTGCTCCAGTACTCATAGTGTTCCCCTTCAAATATAGGGATTTGACTTGGAGAATATGCAAACAACGTAGGGACTGAATTTAAACCCATGATAGCAGGATGTGGTTTTAAAAAAAAGGCTTTGATACTAAATTTGTTGGGCCAAACGAAAGCACAACAAGCAGAAACAGGAATTTATCAAGGATATTGATTAAACTAGACTTTTATTAAAAGAAAGGTGAGAACAATAGGCTTTGCGGTGCTGCTGCTCCTGCAGAACATATTCTTATATTATTGATTGCAAGACTTCTTTTTTCATACTTCATGGGTTACAGCAATCTCCTATTTAATCTAGGAGTGGAGTATTCTAGAATAAGACTTCAAGACTCTTTGAGAATACAAAAGACACTTATAGAACTCAATAAACTTAATAACTATATTTAATACTGCTTCTAGAAATATGATGTGACGCCCCCAAAATTAGGTATACATCACTCATCTTGGGTCGTCAGATACATAGTACAGAATACAAATACAACTTATTAATACAACTGTCGTATACAATACGACAAAACATAAACTGTGAGTTTGAATACAAATATTGTCTTCTAGAGGGTATTCATACTCAAAAGGAGTCCTCATTACATTTATTAACACACTATTACATAGAATAGTGAGGACTACTAACTAATACTATCATTCGGACCATCACTCCGTTTCCCGACTTGCCCCAGCTACGTTCTCATTTTCTGAAGAGAACAGTGAAAGAAAGGGTGAGCTCAACTAGCCCAGTAAAAAATATTATGACTAAGATAATGCAGAATAAATTATCATTAGCCTTCAACAATGTTAAACTGATAAAATATAATAGACATCAAGTTTAACTGCAGCGGAACAAGCAATCCATTAAAAGAGTCAAGTAGAAAATAAACTCTACTATCTTTTATGATTTAAAAGGTTTTTCAACATTGTGATCGCTGGGACTCAGCTTAATAAAATAATCCACATCATCGAATCACCCCTGCACTACGGCCAAGGATATTCGTGTATTCATTAATGGTCATGATCATGCCAACAACTGTCCATCAATGGACTACGGGCCAATGAGGACTTTTACCACATCATTTGTAACATTACGGTCATGATTATACTGAATAATCCCTGGTCATAATCATACCAAGTCCATCTATGCACTACAGGCCACAGATGACTTTCAACATTTTATAAACATGAGGATGATGACAATGATATAAGAATTCAATAAAACAAGTTCAAGAATTAATTTATCCAAGAATTAACAACGTCCAAATTGTCAACATGATACTGCTTTGTGAAGTAAAATTCAAGAATACTTAGAAGAATATTTTCATGAAAAGATACTGGATGAACCGCAATTATCAAGGATATTCCACTAATTTCATGGAGTATAGAAGTCAAAACTTAACCAACTGAGTATAATAAAGAATGGAATAACAAAATAAATCACCTGGCATGCGATAGACCGCACAGACAGGTTATTCCAACAGAATAATAAATAATGGAACCAAGTCTGGCGTAAAAGCACAGACAGGATATTCCGATAGAATAATAAATAATGGAACCAGGTCCGGTGTAAAACACACAGACAGGATGTTCCAACAGAATAATAACAAGACGGAACCAGGTCCGGTGTAAAACACACAGACAGGATGTTCCAACAGAATAATAATAAAAACGAAACCAGGTCTGGTGTAAAACACACAGACAGGATATTACAACAAAATAATAATAAAAACGGAACCAGGTCCGGTGTAAAACACACAGACGGGATGTTCCAACAGAATAATAGAAGAATGTCACCAAGTATAGGGCAGACCGCGTATACAGGTTAGTCCAACAGAATAATAAGAAATGGAATAACAACAGTTCTCTTCATGAATAAGAAAGAATAACACCCCTTACCGTTTTAAAGAAGAGCTGAAATAAGGAAGTAGTTAAGTAGCAGAATACTCTTCTTCTCTCTCTCTATAGTTTTTCTCTATAGTTTCTCTCTCTAGAGTTCAGTGAATTCGTAAGAAATAATGAAGGAATGAGCTGCTATTTATAGAAAAATAGAATGCATAGTAACTAATCCATGAACGGTCCAGATTGATTACTTTAATCTGACGGTCCATATTTAAAGAAAAATCTTTTAAATAAAATATAATATATTCTATTTATAGAATAACTTTAATAAAGTATTCTGTTTTATATAAAAAGATGTTTCTGTTTTATTACGTTAATAATACGAATAAAACAAAACGTCATTATCGCTAAATAATTCATATTATTAACTGACAATAATTGAATCAAACTGAGTGACTTCTCACATAAGCATTAATAATCAATACCGTATGCTACTATGCAACCACGCATATTACTGTACTTTTACTACCGAGTAGTTCAACAGTAACAATGGTAAAACTTCCGTCGTTATTTTTAATAAAATATTTTTGTCATTTTCTCAATCCGACAATAATTCCGTTGTGGGGTCCACCAATGATTGTGTCGTTGTACGAATATTCCCTATTAAAACGAATATTCCCCGACCAATCGAATATTATATAACAACTTGCGTACTTTGCAAAATTTATAAATATTACCCACAACTATAATATTATATCAAATTAACTCCATAATATTTAAAAATGATATTTATAGAAAATTCATCTTTATTTATAAAAGTTGGGGTCTTACAACCTCCCCTTCTTATGAAATTTCGTCCTCGAAATTAGGGTACGTACCTGGTATGTCGAAGAGGTAAGGATACCTTGATTTCATTTCAGATTCTAACTCCCAAGTCATTTCCACAACATCGTGGTTTCTCCACAAAACTTTGACTTGAGGTATAACCTTGGAGCGTAGAATATGTTCCTTCTTATCCAAGATTTGAACAGGAACTTCTTCATACGTCAAATCCTCCGCTATTTCATCCGGTTCTAACTCAATAATGTGGTTTGGGTCTTCCACATATTTGCGTAATATGGATATGTGAAAAACGTTATGAACACGAGACATACTTGGCGGTAAAGCGAGTCTATAAGCCACAGTTCCTACTCGATCGAGGATTTAAAATGGACCGATGAATCGAGGATTGAGCTTTCCTCTCTTTCCAAATCTCGTAACTCCTTTCCATGGAGCAACACGTAAGAACACATGATCTCCTACATCAAATTCCACGTCCTTTCGATGAAGATCAGCATAACTCTTTTGTCGATCTTGTGAGGTTTTTATACGTTGTCGGATCGTTTGAATCTTTTATGTAGTCATACGTACCAACTCCGGTCCCAATAATGTTGCTTCACCCACCTCATCCCAGCATACTGGAGAACGACATTTTCTTCCATGCAATGCTTCGAATGGAGCCATGCCAATACTTGCTTGATAACTGTTGTTGTAGGAAAACTCCACCAATGGTAAGAACTTGTCCCAACTTCCCTTGAAGTCAAAGACACAGAGTCTTAATAGATCTTCAAGAGTTTGAATAGTCCTCGCTGATTGTCCATCCGTCTGAGGATGATATGCTGAACTAAATCGTAAATCCGTGCCCATAGCTTTTTGTAAACTAACCCAAAATCGTGAAATGAATCTTGGGTCTTGGGCAGAAACTATGGATACTGGCATACCATGCAGTCTTACAATCTCGTTTATGTATATACGAGCAAGACGCTCAAGTGTATAAGTTTCTCGTATCGGTAAGAAATGAACAGACTTGGTCAATCTATCAACAATGACCCAAATCCCATCAATACCTTGAGAAACCCTAGGAAGACCGGTAACGAAATCCATGGTAATGTACTCCCACTTCCATTCTGAAATTTCAAGTGGTTGCAATGGACCTTTTGGTACTTGATGCTCCGCTTTGACTCGTTGACAAGTTAGACACCTTGAGATAAACAACGATATCTCTCTCTTCATATTGCTCCACCAAAATGTATGACGAAGATCATGATACATTTTGGTACTTCCAGGATGGATTGCAAACGGTGTGTTGTGCGCCTCCATCATGATTTCATACTTTAAATCAGGGTTGTTAGGAACACAAAGTCTGGAGTTGACTCGAAGTATTCCTTCTTCATCGATTCTTGCTTCCGGCATAGCACCTTCTTGTACTTTCTTCCTCATACGCATCAGCTCTAGGTCTGTAGCTTGAGCAGCTTTAACTTTATCGATTAAAGTCGGTTCTACTCGTATATTCGCCATCATCACATGGGTCCCTGGAGTCTTTAACTCTATCTCCATCCTTTGTAAATTACACAAAATGGGCCTTTATGTTGATAATATCGCACTCATACTTGCATATGATCTTCTACTCAATGCGTCAGCTACCACGTTCGCTTTTCCAGGATGGTATTGAATGGTATGATCATAATCTTTCAACAGTTCAAGCCAACGTCGTTGTCTCATGTTGAGTTCCTTTTGAGTGAAGAAATATTTAAGGCTTTTATGATCCGTAAAGATCTCCACCTTCTCCCCATACAAGTAATGCCTCTAAATTTTAAGTGCAAAGACAACATTTGCCAACTCTAGATCATGAGTAGGATAATTTCTCTCATATTCCTTGAGTTGTCTTGATGCATAGGCTATGACTTTTCTATGTTGCATGAGAACGCATCCCAACCCTTTGCTCGAAGCATCACTGTAGATGACAAATCCCTCCGAGCCAGATGGTATTGTTAGAACAGGTGCTGAAATGAGTCTCCTCTTGAGTTCTTGAAAACTCTTTTCACATTCTTTGCTCCAACCGAACTTTGTATCTTTCCGAGTCAGCTGAGTTAATGGAGTAGCGATTCGAGAAAATCCTTCCACGAATCTCCGATAATAACCAGCTAAACCAAGAAAGCTACGTACTTCGGTCACTGATTTAGGTTGCTCCCAGCTTTGAATAGCTTCAATCTTTGTCGGGTCAACCGATATTCCACGACTTGATACTACGTGCCCAAGGAATGCTACCTCCTCCAGCCAGAACTCGTATTTCTTCAACTTGGCATAAGGCTTGTATTCACGAAGCTTTTGGAGTACCAGCCTCAAGTGTTGCTCATGATCTTCACGACTTTTGGAATAAATAAGGATGTCATCAATAAAGACGACCACAAAGTGATCCAAATATTCCATGAATACCCGGTTCATCATATCCATGAAGGCAGTAGGAGCATTAGTCAATCCAAAGGACATGACTAGGAATTCATAATGCCCATACCGAGTTCTAAAAGCCGTCTTTGGAATATCCTCAGTTCTAACCTTCAGCTGATGATATCCAGAACGAAGATCGATCTTTGAAAAGAATTGTGCTCCTTACAACTGGTCAAACAGGTCATCAATACGTGGCAATGGGTACCTGTTTTTGATGGTGACATGATTCAACTCCCGATAATCAATACAAAGTCGCATACTTCCGTCTTTCTTCTTCACGAATAGAACAGGAGCACCCCAAGGAAAAGTACTAGGACGAATAAAGCCAATGTCTAACAATTCCTGCAGTTGGATCTTTAACTCCTGAAGTTCAATAGGAGCCATTCGATATGGGGCTTTGGAAATGGGTTTTGTACCGGGTTCAAGGTCGATACAAAATTCAATTTCACGCTCTGGGGGTAGGCCAGGAAGTTCTTCAGGGAATACGTCAGGGAATTTATTAACAATAGAAATATCATTCAAAACTGACGTATTTTTGTTTAGATCCGTGATATGAGCTAAGAAAGCTTGACATCCGTTTTTCAATAAACGAATAGCTTTATGGCTTGAGATGACAGCGATTGATTTTAATGGTTTGGTTGCTTGAATTCGCATAATAGGTCGATTAGGAATATGAAAGCTAACAACCTTACGAAAACAATTAATTTTTGCATGATGAGTAGTTAACCAATCAATCCCTAGAATCACGTCAAATGCAAGTATTTTTAATGAAATAAGATCAACAGGTAATGTGTGGGTACCAAATTGAACCAAACAAGACTTATAAACCGTGGATGTAATGAAGGTTTCTCCTAATGGAGTTTCAACAGATAAGTCAAAGTCTAATTTCTCTGGAATCAAATTTAATCGATGAGCGAAAGTAGGAGAAATAAAAGAATGGGTAGAATCAGTATCAAATAAAGTATAGACTTCGTTAGAGTTTATGATAAGATTACCCGTGATGACCTCATTCGGGTTCCTTGCTTTCTGGGAGGTCACAACAAACGCTCTCCCTTGCACTACCGGTTTTGACTTTTCTGGGACGGCCTTTGGTGTCTCCATCTTGGCTGAACTTGTTTTTGGTAAACGACAAAATCGAGCTAAATGACCTTCTCTTCCATAATTATAACATGCTTTAGACGGCATCGCGCAGTTTAGACTGATGTGCCCCTCCCCTCCGCATTTGAAATATATGATAGGTGGTCGTTCTCCTTCCTTAACAACGGGTGTTGGTGCTGACGTCTTTCCATTATTGTTGAATCTCCTCTTCTTGAAATGACCATTCTTATTATTTTGGCCCTGATTACCACCGAAGTGGTTACCATTTCTGGCCTGTTGATTCCCTCCACGCTTGTTGTCACTGCTTTGATGACTGCTCTCACTGGTATTATCATTTTGTCGACTGCTCTCTTTTAGTTGCGTTGACTCGTTATCGCGCTCCACTAACTGAGCCCTATTCACAACATCTGAATACAAACACAGTTTATGAGAAATAAGATGTTGACGTATCTCAGGTTTCAAATCTCGCAAAAACATTCGCGTCATTCGCTCTTCATTATCCTCCAAGTGGGACGCAAATCGGGACAACTCAGCAAATTTAGCCTCATACTGCGACACGGTCATATTATTCTGCTCCAATTTGATGAACTCCACCTCCTTCATGTGACGAACACTTTCGGGAAAGTATTTGTCATTGAACAGCTCTTGGAACTTCTCCCAAGACATCTTCAGTGCGGCAGGTTGAGTACGTTTAATCGATTTCCACCAGTAATCTGCCTCTCCTCGCAACATAAAGGCAGCAAAGGGAACCTTTTGCTCCTCAGAGCATCCCAAGACATCAAATATCTTGGTAATCTGCTTTATCCATGTTTCCGCTATAAGTGGTTTTGGCTCTCCCTTAAACTCTGGTGGTCCCAGCTCCTTGAACTGTTTAGCGGTGACCGTCCGAGAGTTTTCAGTGTTTCCACCTATATTTTGGACAGGAGCCGCTCTCGCCTGCTGTTGCATGAACTGCATAAAGTTTCTGAACATTCTATCATTCATCATCTGGTCAGTGTTGTTGTTTGCATGAGGATTGTCACCTTCCTGATGCACATTATCCTGATTATTGATATGTGGTGAATCAACAGTCGCCTGTGCTCCATTGCTATTCTCAACATTCTCAGATGCCATTTTCAGATACTGCCACAAAATAAAAGTTAATTGATATGTCATATATTATCCTTATATTATGACCGACCAATTAAATACCATGCAAATAAACTTAGGTAGGTCATACTAGCGAAGGAATTCCCCGTCTCTCCCCTCCTAGTTCTATTCTCACATCTTAGCCAGGGATCATATCCCTAAGCTCTGATACCAACTGTGACGCCCCCAAAATTACGTATACTTCACCCATCTTGGGTCGTCAGATACATAGTACAGAATACAAATACAACTTATTAATACAACTGTCGTGTACAATACGACAAAACATAAACTATGAGTTTGAATACAAATATTGTCTTCTAGAGGGTATTCATACTCAAAAGGAGTCCTCATTACATTTATTAACACACTATTACATAGAATAGTGAGGACTACTAACTAATACTATCATTCGGACCATCACTCCGTTTCCCGACTTGCCCCAGCTACGTTCTCATTTTCTGAAGAGAACAGTGAAAGAAAGGGTGAGCTCAACTAGCCCAGTAAGAAATATTATGACTAAGATAATGCAGAATAAATTATCATTAGCCTTCAACAATGTTAAACTGATAAAATATAATAGACATCAAGTTTAACTGCAGCGGAACAAGCAATCCATTAAAAGAGTCAAGTAGAAAATAAACTCTACTATCTTTTATGATTTAAAAGGTTTTTCAACATTGTGATCGCTGGGACTCAGCTTAATAAAATAATTCACATCATCGAATCACCCCTGCACTACGGCCAAGGATATTCGTATATTCATTAATGGTCATGATCATGCCAACAACTGTCCATCAATGCACTACGGGCCAATGAGGACTTTTACCACATCATTTGTAACATTACGGTCATGATTATACCGAATAATCCCTGGTCATAATCATGCCAAGTCCATCTATGCACTATAGGCCACAGATGACTTTCAATATTTTATAAACATGAGGATGATGACAATGATATAAGAATTCAATAAAACAAGTTCAAGAATTAATTTATCCAAGAATTAACAACGTCCAAATTGTCAACATGATACTGCTTTGTGGACTAAAATTCAAGAATACTTAGAAGAATATTTTCATGAAAAGATACTGGATGAACCGCAATTATCAAGGATATTCCACTAATTTCATGGAGTATAGAAGTCAAAACTTAACCAACTGAGTATAATAAAGAATGGAATAACAAAATAAATCATCCGGCATGCGATAGACCGCACAGACAGGTTATTCTAACAGAATAATAAATAATGGAACCAGGTCCGGCGTAAACGCACAGACAGGATATTCCGACAGAATAATAAATAATGGAACCAGGTCCGGTGTAAAACACACAGACAGGATGTTCCAACAGAATAATAACAAGACGGAACCAGGTCCGGTGTAAAACACACAGACAGGATGTTCCAACAGAATAATAATAAAAACGGAACCAGGTCCGGTGTAAAACACACAGACAGGATGTTCCAACCGAATAATAGAAGAATGTCACCAAGCATAGGGTAGACCGCGTATACAGGTTATTCCAACAGAATAATAAGAAATAGAATAACAACAGTTCTCTTCATGAATAAGAAAGAATAACAACCCTTACCGTTTTAAAGAAGAGCTGAAATAAGGAAGTAGTTAAGTAGCAGAATACTTTTCTTTTCTCTCTCTATAGTTTCTCTCTACAGTTTCTCTCTCTAGAGTTCAGTGAATTCGTAAGAAATAATGAAGGAATGAGCTGCTATTTATAGAAAAATAGAATGCATAGCAACTAATCCATGAACGGTCCAGATTGATTACTTTAATCTGACGGTCCATATTTAAAGAAAAATCTTTTAAATAAAATATAATATATTCTATTTATAGAATAACTTTAATAAAGTATTCTGTTTTATATAAAAAGATGTTTCTGTTTTATTACGTTAATAATACGAATAAAACAAAACGTCATTATCGCTAAATAATTCATATTATTAACTGACAATAATTGAATCAAACTGAGTGACTTCTCACATAAGCATTAATAATCAATACCGTGTGCTACTATGCAACCACGCGTATTACTGTACTTTTACTACCGAGTAGTTCAACAGTAACAATGGTAAAACTTCTGCCGTTATTTTTAATAAAATATTTTTGTCGTTTTCTCAATCCGACAATTATTCCGTTGTGGGGTCCACCAATGATTGTGTCATTGTACGAATATTCCCTGTTAAAACGAATATTCCCCGACCAATCGAATATTATATAACAACTTACGTACTTTGCAAAATTTATAAATATTACCCACAACTATAACATTATATCAAATTAACTCCATAATATTCAAAAATGATATTTATAGAAAATTTATCTTTATTTATAAAAGTTGGGGTCTTACATATGAGATTACATAATTACTTTCTAACAGTTTCATCATCTTCTTTATTTACCAAGAAAGTGGTAGACAAGGATGACAGTGTTGACTTTGCTCCAAATCGTCGTACTGTCTCTTTCATATTTGATCGTGTTTATGGTAGACAGGACGATGCCAAGAATATAGTGAGCTGGTTATTAGATGATTCTTGTGATGAACCTGACCAAAACGTTTCTGTTGTTGCCATTTGTGGTATGGGCGGAGTTGGAAAAACAACTATTGCTCAGCTTGTTTTTGACGACATTAAGGTACATAAAAACTTTGGTTTGAAAGCTTGGGTTTGGGTTCTCAAGAATTTGACGTGACCAGGATCCTCAAAGAAACCTTAGAATCTGTAACCTCACAAAGCCATGACATCTCGAGCTTGGAGACAATAGGGAGGAGGCTCAGTGCAGTGCTTTATGGAAAGAGGTTCTTGATTGTGTTAGATGATGTTTGGAATGAAGACGCAGAGAAGTGGTCGATGCTGGCAAGGTGGTTCAGCAAAGGTGCTCCCGGGTCCAAAATCCTATTAACTACTTGGAATACCAAGGTGGCGGCTATAGCAGGTGGGGATGCGGCAGTATTTCCTTGGTCCTTTATCGGAAGACAATTGTTTCTCTCTCTTTTTTGGTATAGCATTTAGTCACTCTCAAGATAGTGTGAACAACAGGTTGATAGAGATAGGGCGAAAACTTGTTACGAAGTGTCAAGGGTTGCCTCTTGCTGTTAAAGGCTTTAGGAAGCCTATTACGCTTCAAGAAGGAAGAAAGTGAGTGGTTGTCTATCTTGGAGGGAGATACATGGGGCTTACCAGAATTCGAAAGCTCTTTGTTATCTGTCTTAAGATTGAGCTATGATCATCTACCATCAAATCTGAAGCTGTATTTTGCATTTTGTTCAGTCTTCCCAAAGAATTATATAATCAACAAGGGCAAGCTAATTCAGTGTTGGATTAGCAACGGTTTTGTCAGATCAGCGGGGAGTCGTAGAACATTAGAGGATGTCGGTGAAAATTATTTCTCGGAATTATCGCAGTGGTCATTCTTCACAGACATAACAATGGATGAATACGGTGACATAGCAAGCTCCCGGATGCATGATCTAATACGTTATCTTCAGCACCGGCCCTGGGGTAAAGCCCAAGGTGCCCGAGCTTTAGGCCCATAAATTTTTAGGGCCCCCCTTAAATATTCTCTTCCTTTCATTACTTAAATAGAATACTTAAATAAAAAGCAAATAATCTAATAAGTGACTGAGTGGTGCGGTAATTGAGCTTCCTTCTCGAGCGGATACCGACTTCGTCTCCTTAATCACTGTCCCTTCCATAGCTGAATTACATATAGATATAAATACAGATAGAAAATCAGAAGGCTCAAGTGTTTAATGTTATTCCAGTATTCCGTCTCATAAATTTCAAGCTAATTTAAGGTATTAATTCTATTTTTTAGGGTTTTGAAATTAATTATTTTGTTTATGAGATTTAGAAGCATTGTTTAATTTAATTGGGCTTGATGACTGATTGAGTAGATTTGTTTATGCTATTATGAATCAAGTGAAAAATTTAATCTCTTTTGAGTTTTTTTAATTGTTTGGGAGTAGTGTTAAACTCTTAATAATTATAAAGGAGGCCCTATTTGATAATTAATTTATAGATAATCACGAGATTATGCTGGAATTTTGCAGATTTTTAAATTTTAATTCACCATGGCTCCTAAAAAGTATATGTCTGGATCTGAAAAAAGTAAAAGAAAGAAAATATTGAAATAGACGGTTATTATATTTGGTATTCTTTCGTATTGATGCTCTTTTGTTCAAGAAAAGTTCTTAGTTTTTTTTATGCCTATCTTAATAGCAATTCGCAAAAGGTCCTATTTTTTTTGTCGCTTTAGGCCTTAAAAAACTCAGGGTCGGCCTTGGTGATCTTGCACTACCTGTTGCACGCATCAGCTGCTCTGTTGTAGAATCTGGAGCGTCACAAAAAATTCCAATGAACTCGTTCATTCCTCTTTGGTTTTGGTATCTGGGCCAATTATGAAAGAATGAGAAATTTGACGCAACTCAATTCTCTAGCAATCATCATAGTTTATACTTCATAAAAAAAATTTAAACATAATGAGCTTTAGTGAATGCATGAATGCGACAATTTGTTTTCTAACTATCAATTAAAAATTAAAAAAAATAAAAAAACTTAAGCTACTATTTTTGTTTTGTTTTTTAGTTAAGATACAAAATACCAAGAAAAACGCAACAATAATCTTGTCTTTCCTCACCGTTGATCCGCTTCGATAATCATGAAAAAAAATATTATAAAAAAAACTAATTCGAATAAATAAAAATTAAGGAATAAAAAATTAATCCTAGTCGGTGATAAAAATCAGTAACTGCAAAGTGCACAATATCTATTGTAGATTTGACAAGTGCATGTCGAATAACAAAGACTAGATCAATTTTTTAATATATCCTTAATTAATATTTTAGGTAAGAAATAAAAATGATAGAGATGATTTATTAACTAAATTAGGCAAACTAATAATTAATAACGAAAATTATTAATGAAAAAGGATACTTAGGAATCCGAATCCACTAATTATTGACATAATAAATAATTTCTTATTTTTCAAATTAATTCCCAAATTATTTTCCCTTCCCTTTAAAAATAATGATTCATATAATTAATATGGGCAAGCATAAGTTATGAAAAATTCACAAATTAACTATAACTTATCAAAACCTTGCAATTAATATAAGAATTATATTCAATTTGTGCGAAGGAAAATATGAAGGCGAAAACAATTAAACACTAATTTCGTAACGAAAAAAAATATTATTATGAAATACCTAGTTTCATCATCATCCTAGGTATTAGAAGTTTGGCTAGTCATAAAATAAAAAATTAATACTACTAATTGCATAAAATAAAAGCACTAATTAAAAAGAGAATTTGTGACACCCCCAAATTTGGGTTATTTGACCCCCGAGTTTGGTGGTCACGATCCACAATATAAATAACATTTAATTACCCATTTAATTAAAAATAGGAACATACACTTCATTAACTGATATAGTTAATACATTACCCCAGGTTCTCTAACCTTAACATTACAAACATACCCTTTAGTTAAACAAAAAGGGTTCACAAATACAACATAATAATGATGTTCATAAAACTATGCTAACACTATGCCTTTGTCTTTGTTCTTCTTTGATCCGCTGGCCTCTTCTTCCCTAGCTGAAATATTTTATTTAGCAAGGGTGAGCAACAGATTTTTCCCACAAGTTAAGACATATAATATACGTATAAGAATCAAGAATAACAGACTATCTAATTTGATAGAATAATACCAAAGTTTGAGGAACTTTAAAATAGCTGAACAATTCGTTAATCAATAACAAGTTTTCTCGCAATCTATGCAACACAATAATTTATTAATAAAAGGGTACAACGCTTTCACAGTTTCTAAGATATTCTATTGAATAATCAAGAATCAATTCTACGCATTAACAAAGTGGAATATTTTCTAGATTTATGTTGAGCGATCCATTGGATCTTGAAATTCTCTTCTCGAGTAACTATCAAAGATTTGACTTTGATATACCCAGATGTATCAGATAACCATAAAGATTAAATCATACCCCTCTGCAAGTACTTAGAGCGGCTGTGAGGGCCCCGAATCCAGGTCCTAAATCATCTCGGATCCGATTCGATCATTCTATACAACTATTACTATTTACGAAAGATATAAACATAAATTGTTTATACAATACATATACTCACTATTCCCCAAGGTCGAGTAACCTTAACTTAATACACATTTTATATAACTATGAATCAAGTATGTCACATAAGTATGAGTTTTAAGAACTCGTACTTAACCTTATATCCTCTACCTATGACCTATCTATCTTTTATACACACAAGAAAGGAATCACCCTCTCAACATGCATATAGCGACTAGCGCGACACAAACATTTCAATGATTATTAGTATCAGAAACTAAGTGGTCGTCAAACCAAACTCGGCCACTAATCAATATAGGAAGCTAAGCGCACAATTCCCCGGCCATACAAAGAATTGGTCAACCTAACCACTATATCGATCAGGAAGCTAAGTGATTCTAAAACTAAGTAAAAATTCCCCGCCCATACAAAGAATCATACAACTTAGCTGCTGACATGAGTCCTCAATTGAAATTCCCACCTAATCTTAACACCCTTCTCAATACGAATTTCATTTAATCCGTATTCATAATCCATAACTCTCTCATGAGTTTTCATAGTACTATTTCATAGTACAACTTACACACAACATCTTGCTGTAAACTGTTCAATCATTAGATTGATTCTTCTCCCTGCTATCACCTTATCAGATCACGGGGTGATCTTATCGTATATATTACGATTTATTTCTATGTCTTGATCGTTTTGTTTTACGATCTTCTCTCACTGTACTTTGAGACTTTTAGACTCTATCTATTCACCACTTATTTTTCAACTTTATTATTAGAGTTATGGAACTCTGTATCTTATAGCTCGCCGAGATTCGTCTTTGAATCTTACCGACCAACTAACTCTATTTGAGTTAGTCCATATTCTAATCACTGTGGTTATTAGTCTCAGGTATTCCTACCTAAGCTTCATAACCAACAGCTCTGATACCAACTGTGAGGGCCCCGAATCCAGGTCCTAAATCACCTCGGATCCGGTTCGATCATTCTATACAACTATTACTATTTGCGGAAGATATAAACATAAATTGTTTATACAATACATATACTCACTATTCCCCAAGGTCGAGTAACCTTAACTTAATACACATTTCATAACTTTTCTAACATATAACATTATTAACATACAATACTTATACAATTTAGCTGCACACATATCCTAACACTGGAACTGTCTTTGACCTTTCCTTGTATCCGATGCATTCGCCTTAATCTGCAATGTTTTATCATGATATAGAAAGGATGAGCATAAGGATTGCCCAGCAAGTTTAAATTCAACAATATAACGATATATCATGATTGAAGAGTTTGAATAATAAGCTGGCTATAATTCAACAATATAATAGTGAACTAGCAGGAACAAGTTTATGACTGAACAAGTATATAACCTGAACAAATATTTCTTAACCGAAGGGTAATGAAGGTGATCAACCTTTCATACCTGACTTATACATGCAATATGTACAGAGTACAATTCATGGTAACAAGCAATGATTAACCATAAGCTTATATGAATGAAACAACTCTTTAGTAGAGTTAAGTAAAACAAACTTGCCTGAACCGTTGATTACCGTAACGTAATTTATAGCGCTTTATCCGAAGACCTAATATTAGTAATATAGATCTCCAATATTAGAATAATATCATCACAATAATAATACTATTATATATATATAAACATAGAATAACCTAAACACATAACACATAACCCTATCAGTCTAAAACACACATAAGATTCGGTATCAAGTCAAACTTTTACAGTCTGAGTTGAACCTGACACAAAATTCTAACATCCCGACGGTCTAGTTAGACTTTTATCGAGCCTATGTTCAATTAAACTCTGCCTAACACTTAACAATTATCTCAAATAATTTTAATATCAGTCAAAAATATTTTTCTAAGTCTCATAATAATTTTTACATAATTATTATCATTTATCGTGAATTTTCAATCATTAAAACGTATTTAAATAAATTAAATACCACATAATTCTATAATCATTAATAGTTATTTATTATTAAATATTAATGAAATGCATGTCATAATATTATAATATATTTATAATATCATAAAGTATTTTTAATACCTTAAAATCACATTTATATAATTTTTAAACCATTAAATTCATTATCCGATAATTACTATTAATATTAAAATATTTATATTTTTATGACAAAATATCAAAAGTTATATTTTATAACTTAAAATATTTTTCTAACACTTAAATCATTTTTATATGATTTTTAAATCATTAATTCTATTTTTCCTTAATTTATTTAATATGTTCATTAAATAAACTAACTATCATTAATATTAATTTATTAATGAATTTCATCACAAAATATTAAAAGTCACTTAAAATATTTTCTTTTACCATAATATTATTTTTCATGATTTTTCATGTATTTAAATCATTTTTAAATAATTTATTTAATATTGTAATTAAATAAATAAATACCAGTTATATTCCAAAAATATTAAATATTTATGAAATATACTCAAAATAATTAAAAACTATTTTTCAGACTTTAAAATAATTTTTTGAAATTTATTTTGTATTTTTAATAATTAAAAATCATTTTTATCAATTTTTAAATATTTTTTGGAAAATAATAATAATAAACTGTCACTAAAGAACCCTATAGCGACGGTGGGCCCATAACCCACAGGTCCCAGGATCGAAACCTGGCTTTGATACCAACTGTGAGGGCCCCGAATCCAGGTCCTAAATCACCTCGGATCCGATTCGATCATTCTATACAACTATTACTATTTGCGGAAGATATAAACATAAAATGTTTATACAATACATATACTCACTATTCCCCAAGGTCGAGTAACCTTAACTTAATACATATTTCATACAACTATGAATCAAGTATGTCACATAAGTATGAGTTTTAAGAACTCGTACTTAACCTTATATCCTCTACCTATGACCTATCTATCTTTTATACACACGAAAAAGGAATCACCCTCCCAACATGCATAAAGCAACTAGCGCGACACAAACATTTCAATGATTATCAGTATCAGAAACTAAGTGGTCGTCAAACCAAACTCGGCCACTAATCAATATAGGAAGCTAAGCGCACAATTCCCCGGCCATACAAAGAATTGGTCAACCTAACCACTATATCGATCAGGAAGCTGAGTGATTCTAAAATCAAGTACAAATTCTCCGCCCATACAAAGAATCATACAACTTAGCTGCTGACATGAGTCCTCAATTGAAATCCCCACCTAATCTTAACACCCTTCTCAATACGAATTTCATTTAATCCGTATTCATAATCCATAACTCTCTCATGAGTTTTCATAGTACTATTTCATAGTACAACTTACACACAACATCTTGCTGTAAACTGTTCAATCATTAGATTGATTCTTCTCCCTGCTATCACCTTATCAGATCACGGGGTGATCTTATCGTATATATTACGATTTATTTCTATGTCTTGATCGTTTTGTTTTACGATCTTCTCTCACTGTACTTTGAGTCTTTTAGACTCTATCTATTCACCACTTACTGTTCAACTTTATTATCAGAGTTATGGAACTCTGTATCTTATAGCTCACCGAGATTCGTCTTTGAATCTTACCGACCAACTAACTCTATTTGAGTTAGTCCATATTCTAATCACTACGGTTATTAGTCTCAGGTATTCCTACCTAAGCTTCATAACCAACAGCTCTGATACCAACTGTGAGGGCCCCGAATCCAGGTCCTAAATCACCTCAGATCCGGTTCGATCATTCTATACAACTATTACTATTTGCGGAAGATATAAACATAAATTGTTTATACAATACATATACTCACTATTCCCCAAGGTCGAGTAACCTTAACTTAATACACATTTCATAACTTTTCTAACATATAACATTATTAACATACAATACTTATACAATTTAGCTGCACACATATCCTAATGTTGGAACTGTCTTTGACCTTTCCTTGTATCCGACGCATTCGCCTTAATCTGCAATGTTTTATCATGATATAGCAAGGGTGAGCATAAGGATTGCCCAGCAAGTTTAAATTCAACAATATAACGATATATCATGATTGAAGAGTTTGAATAATAAGCTGGCTATAATTCAACAATATAATAGTAAACTAGCAGGAACAAGTTTATGACTGAACAAGTATATAACCTGAACAAATATTTCTGAACCGAAGGGTAATGAAGGTGATCAGCCTTTCATACCTGACTTATACATGCAATATGTACAGAGTACAATTCATGGTAACCAGCAATGATTAACCATAAGCTTATATGAATGAAACAACTCTTTAGTAGAGTTAAGTAAAACAAACTTGCCTGAACCGTTGATTACCGCAACGTAATTTATAGCGCTTTATCCGAAGACCTAATATTAGTAATATAGATCTCCAATATTAGAATAATATCATCACAATAATAATACTATTATATATATAAGCATAGAATAACCTAAACACATAACACATAACCCTATCAGTCTATAACACACATAAGATTCGGTATCAAGTCAAACTTTTACAGTCTGAGTTGAACCTGACACAAAATTCTAACATCCCGACGGTCTAGTTGGACTTTTATCGAGTCTAAGTTCAATTAAACTCTGCCTAACACTTAACAATTATCTCAGATAATTTTAATATCAGTCAAAAATATTTTCTAAGTCTCATAATAATTTTTACATAATTATTATCATTTATCGTGAATTTTCAATCATTAAAACGTATTTAAATAAATTAAATACCACATAATTCTATTATCATTAATATTTAATTATTATCAAATATTAATGAAATACATGTCATAATATTATAATATATTTACAATATCATAAAGTATTTTCAATACCTTAAAATCACATTTATATGATTTTTAAACCATTAAATTCATTATCCGATAATTACTATTAATATTAAAATATTAAAATTTAATGACAAAATATCAAAAGTTATATTTTATAACTTAAAATATTTTTCTAACACTTAAATCATTTTTATATGATTTTTAAATCATTAATTTTATTTTTCCTTAATTTATTTAATATATTCATTAAATAAACTAACTATCATTAATATTAATTTATTAATAAATTTCATCACAAAATATTAAAAGCCACTTAAAATATTTTCTTTTACCATAACATTATTTTTCATGATTTTTCATGTATTTAAATCATTTTTAAATTATTTATTTAATATTGTAATTAAATAAATAAACACCATTTATATTCCAAAAATATTAAATATTTATGAAATATACTCAAAATAATTAAAAACTATTTTTTAGACTTTAAAATAATTTTTCAGAATTTATTTTATATTTTTAATAATTAAAAACCATTTTTATAAATTTTTAAATAATTTTCGAAAAATAATAATAATAAACTGTCACTAAAGAGCCCTATAGCGACGGTGGGCCCATAACCGACAGGTCCCAGGATCGAAACCTGGCTTTGATACCAACTGTGAGGGCCCCGAATCTAGGTCCTAATTCAACTCGGATCCGATTCGATCATTCTATACAACTATTACAATTTGCGGAAAATATAAACATAAATTGTTTATACAATACATATACTCACTATTCCCCAAGGTCGAGTAACCTTAACTTAATACACATTTCATATAACTATGAATCAAGTATGTCACATAAGTATGAGTTTTAACAACTCGTACTTAACCTTATATCCTCTACCTATGACCTATCTATCTTTTATACACACGAGAAAGGAATCACCCTCTCAACATGCATATAGCAACTAGCGCGACACAAACATTTCAATGATTATCAGTATTAGAAACTAAGTGGTCGTCAAACCAAACTCGGCCACTAATCAATATAGGAAGCTAAGCGCACAATTCCCCGGCCATACAAAGAATTGGTCAACCTAACCACTATATCCATCAGGAAGCTGAGTGATTCTAAAATCAAGTACAAATTTCCCGCCCATACAAAGAATCATACAACTTAGCTGCTGACATGAGTCCTCAATTGAAATCCCCACCTAATCTTAACACCCTTCTCAATACGAATTTCATTTAATCCGTATTCATAATCCATAACTCTCTCATGAGTTTTCATAGTACTATTTCATAGTACAACTTACACACAACATCTTGCTGTAAACTGTTCAATCATTAGATTGATTCTTCTCCCTGCTATCACCTTATCAGATCACGGGGTGATCTTATCGTATATATTACGATTTATTTCTATGTCTTGATCGTTTTGTTTTACGATCTTCTCTCACTGTACTTTGAGTCTTTTAGACTCTATCTATTCACCACTTACTGTTTAACTTTATTATCAGAGTTATGGAACACTGTATCTTATAGCTCGCCGAGATTCCTCTTTGAATCTTACCGACCAACTAACTCTATTTGAGTTAGTCCATATTCTAATCACTGCGGTTATTAGTCTCAGGTATTCCTACCTAAGCTTTATAACCAACAGCTCTGATACCAACTGTGAGGGCCCCGAATCCAGGTCCTAAATCACCTCGGATCCGGTTCGATCATTCTATACAACTATTACTATTTGCGAAAGATATAAACATAAATTGTTTATACAATACATATACTCACTATTCCCCAAGGTCGAGTAACCTTAACTTAATACACATTTCATAACTTTTCTAGCATATAACATTATTAACATACAATACTTATACAATTTAGCTGCACACATATCCTAACGCTGGAACTGTCTTTGACCTTTCCTTGTATCCGACGCATTCGCCTTAATCTGAAATGTTTTATCATGATATTGCAAGGGTGAGCATAAGGATTGCCCAGCAAGTTTAAATTTAACAATATAATGATATATCATGATTGAAGAGTTTGAATAATAAGCTGGCTATAATTCAACAATATAATAGTGAACTAGCAGGAACAAGTTTATGACTGAACAAGTATATAACCATAACAAATATTTCTGAACCGAAGGGTAATGAAGGTGATCAGCCTTTCATACCTGACTTATACATGCAATATGTACAGAGTACAATTCATGGTAACCAGCAATGATTAACCATAAGCTTATATGAATGAAACAACTCTTTAGTAGAGTTAAGTAAAACAAACTTGCCTGAACCGTTGATTACCGCAACGTAATTTATAGCGCTTTATCCGAAGACCTAATATTAGTAATATAGATCTCCAATATTAGAATAATATCATCACAATAATAATACTATTATATATATAAGCATAAAATAACCTAAACACATAACACATAACCCTATCAGTCTATAACACACATAAGATTCGGTATCAAGTCAAACTTTTACAGTCTGAGTTGAACCTGACACAAAATTCTAACATCTCGACGGTCTAGTTGGACTTTTATCGAGTCTAAGTTCAATTAAACTCTGCCTTACACTTAACAATTATCTCAGATAATTTTAATATCAGTCAAAAATATTTTTCTAAGTCTCATAATAATTTTTACATAATTATTATCATTTATCGTGAATTTTCAATCATTAAAACGTATTTAAATAAATTAAATACCACATAATTCTATTATCATTAATATTTAATTATTATCAAATATTAATGAAATACATGTCATAATATTATAATATATTTACAATATCATAAAGTATTTTCAATACCTTAAAATCACATTTATATGATTTTTAAACCATTAAATTCATTATCCGATAATTACTATTAATATTAAAATATTAATATTTTCATGACAAAATATCAAAAGTTATATTTTATAACTTAAAATATTTTTCTAACACTTAAATCATTTTTATATGATTTTTAAATCATTAATTTTATTTTTCCTTAATTTATTTAATATATTCATTAAATAAACTAACTATCATTAATATTAATTTATTAATAAATTTCATCACAAAATATTAAAAGCCACTTAAAATATTTTCTTTTACCATAACATTATTTTTCATGATTTTTCATGTATTTAAATCATTTTTAAATAATTTATTTAATATTGTAATTAAATAAATAAACACCATTTATATTCCAAAAATATTAAATATTTATGAAATATACTCAAAATAATTAAAAACTATTTTTTAGACTTTAAAATAATTTTTCAGAATTTATTTTATATTTTTAATAATTAAAAACCATTTTTATAAATTTTTAAATAATTTTCGAAAAATAATAATAATAAACTGTCACTAAAGAGCCCTATAGCGACGGTGGGCCCATAACCGACAGGTCCCAGGATCGAAACCTGGCTTTGATACCAACTGTGAGGGCCCCGAATCTAGGTCCTAATTCAACTCGGATCCGATTCGATCATTCTATACAACTATTACTATTTGCGGAAGATATAAACATAAATTGTTTATACAATACATATACTCACTATTCCCCAAGGTCGAATAACCTTAACTTAATACACATTTCATATAACTATGAATCAAGTATGTCACATAAGTATGAGTTTTAACAACTCGTACTTAACCTTATATCCTCTACCTATGACCTATCTATCTTTTATACACACGAGAAAGGAATCACCCTCTCAACATGCATATAGCAACTAGCGCGACACAAACATTTCAATGATTATCAGTATTAGAAACTAAGTGGTCGTCAAACCAAACTCGGCCACTAATCAATATAGGAAGCTAAGCGCACAATTCCCCGGCCATACAAAGAATTGGTCAACCTAACCACTATATCCATCAGGAAGCTGAGTGATTCTAAAATCAAGTACAAATTTCCCGCCCATACAAAGAATCATACAACTTAGCTGCTGACATGAGTCCTCAATTGAAATCCCCACCTAATCTTAACACCCTTCTCAATACGAATTTCATTTAATCCGTATTCATAATCCATAACTCTCTCATGAGTTTTCATAGTACTATTTCATAGTACAACTTACACACAACATCTTGCTGTAAACTGTTCAATCATTAGATTGATTCTTCTCCCTGCTATCACCTTATCAGATCACGGGGTGATCTTATCGTATATATTACGATTTATTTCTATGTCTTGATCGTTTTGTTTTACGATCTTCTCTCACTGTACTTTGAGTCTTTTAGACTATATCTATTCACCACTTACTGTTTAACTTTATTATCAGAGTTATGGAACACTGTATCTTATAGCTCGCCGAGATTCGTCTTTGAATCTTACCGACCAACTAACTCTATTTGAGTTAGTCCATATTCTAATCACTGCGGTTATTAGTCTCAGGTATTCCTACCTAAGCTTCATAACCAACAGCTCTGATACCAACTGTGAGGGCCTCGAATCCAGGTCCTAAATCACCTCGGATCCGGTTCGATCATTCTATACAACTATTACTATTTGCGAAAGATATAAACATAAATTGTTTATACAATACATATACTCACTATTCCCCAAGGTCGAGTAACCTTAACTTAATACACATTTCATAACTTTTCTAGCATATAACATTATTAACATACAATACTTATACAATTTAGCTGCACACATATCCTAACGCTGGAACTGTCTTTGACCTTTCCTTGTATCCGACGCATTCGCCTTAATCTGAAATGTTTTATCATGATATTGCAAGGGTGAGCATAAGGATTGCCCAGCAAGTTTAAATTTAACAATATAATGATATATCATGATTGAAGAGTTTGAATAATAAGCTGGCTATAATTCAACAATATAATAGTGAACTAGCAGGAACAAGTTTATGACTGAACAAGTATATAACCATAACAAATATTTCTGAACCGAAGGGTAATGAAGGTGATCAGCCTTTCATACCTGACTTATACATGTAATATGTACAGAGTACAATTCATGGTAACCAGCAATGATTAACCATAAGCTTATATGAATAAAACAACTCTTTAGTAAAGTTATGTAAAACAAACTTGCCTGAACCGTTGATTACCGCAACGTAATTTATAGCGCTTTATCCGAAGACCTAATATTAGTAATATAGATCTCCAATATTAGAATAATATCATCACAATAATAATACTATTATATATATAAGCATAAAATAACCTAAACACATAACACATAACCCTATCAGTCTATAACACACATAAGATTCGGTATCAAGTCAAACTTTTACAGTCTGAGTTGAACCTGACACAAAATTCTAACATCTCGACGGTCTAGTTGGACTTTTATCGAGTCTAAGTTCAATTAAACTCTGCCTTACACTTAATAATTATCTCAGATAATTTTAATATCAGTCAAAAATATTTTTCTAAGTCTCATAATAATTTTTACAAAATTATTATCATTTATCCTGAATTTTCAATCATTAAAACGTATTAAAATAAATTAAATACCACATAATTCTATTATCATTAATATTTATTTATTATCAAATATTAATGAAATACATGTCATAATATTATAATATATTTATAATATCATAAAGTATTTTTAATACCTTAAAATCACATTTATATGATTTTTAAACCATTAAATTTATTATCCGATAATTACTATTAATATTAAAATATTAATATTTTCATGACAAAATATCAAAAGTTATATTTTATAACTTAAAATATTTTTCTAACAGTTAAATCATTTTTATATAATTTTTAAATCATTATTTCTATTTTTTCTTAATTTATTTAATATATTCATTAAATAAACTAACAATCATTAATATTAATTTATTAATGAATTTCATCACAAAATATTAAAAGTCACTTAAAATATTTTCTTTTACCATAACATTATTTTTCATGATTTTTCATGTATTTAAATCATTTTTAAATAATTTATTTAATATTGTAATTAAATAAATAAATACCATTTATATTCTAAAAATATTAAATATTTATGAAATATACTCAAAATAATTAAAAACTATTTTTTAGACTTTAAAATAATTTTTCAGAATTTATTTTGTATTTTAATAATTAAAAACCATTTTTATCAATTTTTAAATAATTTTCGAAAAATAATAATAATAAACTGTCACTAAAGAGCCCTATAGCGACGGTGGGCCCATAACCGACAGGTCCCAGGATCGAAACCTGGCTTTGATACCAACTGTGAGGGCCCCGAATCTAGGTCCTAATTCAACTCGGATCCGATTCGATCATTCTATACAACTATTACTATTTGCGGAAGATATAAACATAAATTGTTTATACAATATATATACTCACTATTCCCCAAGGTCGAGTAACCTTAACTTAATACACATTTCGTATAACTATGACTCAAGTATGTCACATAAGTATGAGTTTTAAGAACTCGTACTTAACCTTATATCCTCTACCTATGACCTATCTATCTTTTAAACACACGAGAAAGGAATCACCCTCCCAACATGCATATAGCAACTAGCGCGACACAAACATTTCAATGATTATCAGTATCAGAAACAAAGTGGTCGTCAAACCAAACTCGGCCACTAATCAATATAGGAAGCTAAGCGCACAATTCCCCGGCCATACAAAGAATTGGTCAACCTAACCACTATATCGATCAGGAAGCTAAGTGATTCTAAACCAAGTACAAATTCTCCGCCCATACAAAGAATCATACAACTTAGCTGCTGACATGAGTCCTCAATTGAAATTCCCACCTAATCTTAACACCCTTCTCAATACGAATTTCATTTAATCCGTATTCATAATCCATAACTCTCTCATGAGTTTTCATAGTACTATTTCATAGTACAACTTACACACATCATCTTGCTGTAAACTGTTCAATCATTAGATTGATTCTTCTCCCTGCTATCACCTTATCAGATCACGGGGTGATCTTATCGTATATATTACGATTTATTTCTATGTCTTGATCGTTTTGTTTTACGATCTTCTCTCACTGTACTTTGAGTCTTTTAGACTCTATCTATTCACCAGTTACTGTTCAACTATATTATCAGAGTTAGGGAACTCTGTATCTTATAGCTCGCCGAGATTCGTCTTTGAATTTTACCGACCAACTAACTCTATTTGAGTTAGTCCATATTCTAATCACTGCGGTTATTAGTCTCAGGTATTCCTACCTAAGCTTCATAACCAGCAGCTCTGATACCAACTGTGAGGGCCCCGAATCCAGGTCCTAAATCACCTCGGATCCGGTTCGATCATTCTATACAACTATTCCTATTTGCGGAAGATATAAACATAAATTGTTTATACAATACATATACTCACTATTCCCCAAGGTCGAGTAACCTTAACTTAATACACATTTCATAACTTTTCTAACATATAACATTATTAACATACAATACTTATACAATTTAGCTGCACACATATCCTAACGCTGGAACTGTCTTTGACCTTTCCTTGTATCCGACGCATTCGCCTTAATCTGCAATGTTTTATCATGATATAGCAAGGGTGAGCATAAGGATTGCCCAGCAAGTTTAAATTCAACAATATAACGATATATCATGATTGAAGAGTTTGAATAATAAGCTGGCTATAATTCAACAATATAATTGTGAACTAGTAGGAACAAGTTTATGACTGAACAAGTATATGACCTGAACAAATATTTCTGAACCGAAGGGTAATGAAGGTGATCAGCCTTACATACCTGACTTATACATGCAATATGTACAGAGTTCAATTCATGGTAACCAGCAATGATTAACCATAAGCTTATATGAATGAAACAACTCTTTAGTAGAGTTAAGTAAAACAAACTTGCCTGAACCGTTGATTACCGCAACGTAATTTATAGCGCATTATCCGAAGACCTAATATTAGTAATATAGATCTCCAATATTAGAATAATATCATCACAATAATAATACTATTATATATATAGCCATAGAACAACCTAAACACATAACACATAACCTTATCAGTCTATAACACACATAAGATTCGGTATCAAGTCAAACTTTTACAGTCTGAGTTGAACCTGACACAAAATTCTAACATCCCGACGGTCTAGTTGGACTTTTATCGAGTCTAAGTTCAATTAAACTCTGCCTAACACTTAACAATTATCTAAGATAATTTTAATATCAGTCAAAAATATTTTTCTAAGTCTCATAATAATTTTCACATAATTATTATCATTTATCGTGAATTTTCAATCATTAAAACGTATTTAAATAAATTAAATTCCACATAATTCTATTATCATTAATATTTATTTATTATCAAATATTAATGAAATACATGTGATAATATTATAATATATTTATAATATCATAAAGTATTTTTAATACCTTAAAATCACATTTATATGATTTTTAAACCATTAAATTCATTATCCGATAATTACTATTAATATTAAAATATTAATATTTTCATGACAAAATATCAAAAGTTATATTTTATAACTTAAAATATTTTTCTAACACTTAAATCATTTTTATATAATTTTTAAATCATTAATTCTATTTTTCCTTAATTTATTTAATATATTCATTAAATAAACTAACTATCATTAATATTAATTTATTAATGAATTTCATCACAAAATATTAAAAGTCACTTAAAATATTTTCTTTTACCATAATATTATTTTTCATGATTTTTCATGTATTTAAATCATTTTTAAATAATTTATTTAATATTGTAATTAAATAAATAAATACCATTTATATTCCAAAAATATTAAATATTTATGAAATATACTCAAAATAATTAAAAACTATTTTTCAGACTTTAAAATAATTTTTTGAAATTTATTTTGTATTTTTAATAATTAAAAACCATTTTTATCAATTTTTAAAAAAATTTCGGAAAATAATAATAATAAACTGTCACTAAAGAACCCTATAGCGACGGTGGGCCCATAACCCACAGGTCCCAGGATCGAAACCTGGCTTTGATACCAACTGTGAGGGCCCCGAATCCAGGTCCTAAATCACCTCGGATCCGATTCGATCATTCTATACAACTATTACTATTTGCGAAAGATATAAACATAAATTGTTTATACAATATATATACTCACTATTCCCCAAGGTCGAGTAACCTTAACTTAATACACATTTCGTATAACTATGACTCAAGTATGTCACATAAGTATGAGTTTTAAGAACTCGTACTTAACCTTATATCCTCTACCTATGACCTATCTATCTTTTAAACACACGAGAAAGGAATCACCCTCTCAACATGCATATAGCAACTAGCGCGACACAAACATTTCAATGATTATAAGTATCAAAAACTAAGTGGTCGTCAAACCAAACTCGGCCACTAATCAATATAGGAAGCTAAGCGCACAATTCCCCGACCATACAAAGAATTGGTCAACCTAACCACTATATCGATCAGGAAGCTAAGTGATTCTAAACCAAGTACAAATTCCCCGCCCATACAAAGAATCATACAACTTAGCTGCTGACATGAGTCCTCATTTGAAATTCCCACCTAATCTTAACACCCTTCTCAATACGAATTTCATTTAATCCGTATTCATAATCCATAACTCTCTCATGAGTTTTCATAGTACTATTTCATAGTACAACTTACACACATCATCTTGCTGTAAACTGTTCAATCATTAGATTGATTCTTCTCCCTGCTATCACCTTATCAGATCACGGGGTGATCTTATCGTATATATTACGATTTATTTCTATGTCTTGATCGTTTTGTTTTACGATCTTCTCTCACTGTACTTTGAGTCTTTTAGACTCTATCTATTCACCACTTACTGTTCAACTATATTATCAGAGTTAGGGAACTCTGTATCTTATAGCTCGCCGAGATTCGTCTTTGAATTTTACCGACCAACTAACTCTATTTGAGTTAGTCCATATTCTAATCACTGCGGTTATTAGTCTCAGGTATTCCTACCTAAGCTTCATAACCAGCAGCTCTGATACCAACTGTGAGGGCCCCGAATCCAGGTCCTAAATCACCTCGGATCCGGTTCGATCATTCTATACAACTATTACTATTTGCGGAAGATATAAACATAAATTGTTTATACAATACATATACTCACTATTCCCCAAGGTCGAGTAACCTTAACTTAATACACATTTCATAACTTTTCTAACATATAACATTATTAACATACAATACTTATACAATTTAGCTGCACACATATCCTAACGCTGGAACTGTCTTTGACCTTTCCTTGTATCCGACGCATTCGCCTTAATCTGCAATGTTTTATCATGATATAGCAAGGGTGAGCATAAGGATTGCCCAGCAAGTTTAAATTCAACAATATAACGATATATCATGATTGAAGAGTTTGAATAATAAGCTGGCTATAATTCAACAATATAATTGTGAACTAGTAGGAACAAGTTTATGACTGAACAAGTATATGACCTGAACAAATATTTCTGAACCGAAGGGTAATGAAGGTGATCAGCCTTACATACCTGACTTATACATGCAATATGTACAGAGTACAATTCATGGTAACCAGCAATGATTAACCATAAGCTTATATGAATGAAACAACTCTTTAGTAGAGTTAAGTAAAACAAACTTGCCTGAACCGTTGATTACCGCAACGTAATTTATAGCGCTTTATCCGAAGACCTAATATTAGTAATATAGATCTCCAATATTAGAATAATATCATCACAATAATAATACTATTATATATATAACCATAGAACAACCTAAACACATAACACATAACCTTATCAGTCTATAACACACATAAGATTCGGTATCAAGTCAAACTTTTACAGTCTGAGTTGAACCTGACACAAAATTCTAACATCCCGACGGTCTAGTCGGACTTTTATCGAGTCTAAGTTCAATTAAACTCTGCCTAACACTTAACAATTATCTCTGATAATTTTAATATCAGTCAAAAATATTTTTCTAAGTCTCATAATAATTTTCACATAACTATTACCATTTATCGTCAATTTTCAATCATTAAAACGTATTTAAATAAATTAAATAATACATAATTCTATTATCATTAATATTTATTTATTATCAAATACTAATGAAATACATGTGATAATATTATAATATATTTATAATATCATAAAGTATTTTTAATACCTTAAAATCACATTTATATGATTTTTAAACCATTAAATTCATTATCCGATAATTACTATTAATATTAAAATATTA
Organism: Panax notoginseng; assembly: GCA_016801055.1. Taxonomy (NCBI): domain Eukaryota; kingdom Viridiplantae; phylum Streptophyta; class Magnoliopsida; order Apiales; family Araliaceae; genus Panax; species Panax notoginseng. The sequence goes on from CM029022.1 coordinate 70,173,855, forward strand.
ATATTTTCATGACAAAATATCAAAAGTTATATTTTATAACTTAAAATATTTTTCTAACACTTAAATCATTTTTATATAATTTTTAAATCATTAATTCTATTTTCCTTAATTTATTTAATATATTCATTAAATAAACTAACTATCATTAATATTAATTTATTAATGAATTTCATCACAAAATATTAAAAGTCACTTAAAATATTTTCTTTTACCATAATATTATTTTTCATGATTTTTCATGTATTTAAATCATTTTTAAATAATTTATTTAATATTGTAATTAAATAAATAAATACCAGTTATATTCCAAAAATATTAAATATTTATGAAATATACTCAAAATAATTAAAAACTATTTTAAAATTATTTTTCGGAAATTATTGAAAATTTGATAAAAATAGTTTTTAATTATTAAAAATACAAAATAAATTCTGAAAAATTATTTTAAAGTCTGAAAAATATTTTTTAATTATTTTGAATATAGTTCATAAATATTTAATTTTTTTGGAATATAAATATTATTTATTTATTTAATTATAATATTAAATAAATTATTTAAAAATGATTTAAATACATAAAAAATCATAAAAAATAATATTATTGTAAAAGAAAATATTTTAAGTGACTTTTAATATTTTGTGATGAAATTCATTAATAAATTAATTTTAATGATAGTTAGTTTATTTAATGAATATATTAAATAAATTAAGGAAAAATAGAATTAATGATTTAAAAATCATATAAAAATGATTTAAGTGTTAGAAAAATATTTTAAGTTATAAAATATAACTTTTGATATTTTGTCATGAAAATATTAATATTTTAATATTAATAGTAATTATCGGATAATAAATTTAATGGTTTAAAAATCATATAAATGTGATTTTAAGTTATTAAAAATACTTTATGATATTATAAATATATTATAATATTATCACATGTATTTCATTAATATTTGATAATAAATAAATATTAGTGATAATAGAATTATGTGGAATTTAATTTATTTAAATACGTTTTAATGATTGAAAATTCACGATAAATGATAATAATTATGTGAAAATTATTATGAGACTTAGAAAAATATTTTTGACTGATATTAAAATTATCTGAGATAATTGTTAAGTGTTAGGCAGAGTTTAATTGAACTTAGACTCGATAAAAGTCCAACTAGACCGTCGGGATGTTAGAATTTTGTGTCAGGTTCAACTCAGACTGTAAAAGTTTGACTTGATACCGAATCTTATGTGTGTTATAGACTGATAGGGTTATGTGTTATGTGTTTAGGTTATTCTATGCTTATATATATAATAGTATTATTATTGTGATGATATTATTCTAATATTGGAGATCTATATTACTAATATTAGGTCTTCGGATAAAGCGCTATAAATTACGTTGCGGTAATCAACGGTTCAGGCAAGTTTATTTTACTTAACTCTACTAAAGAGTTGTTTCATTCATATAAGCTTATGGTTAATCATTGCTGGTTACCATGAATTGTACTCTGTACATATTGTATGTATAAGTCAGGTATGAAAGGCTGATCACCTTCATTACCCTTCGGTTCAAAAATATTTGTTCAGGTTATATACTTGTTCAGTCATAAACTTGTTCCTGCTAGTTCACTATTATATTGTTGAATTATAGCCAGCTAATTATTCAAACTCTTCAATCATGATATATCGTTATATTGTTGAATTTAAACTTGCTGGGCAATCCTTATGCTCACCCTTGCTATATCATGATAAAATATTACAGATTAAGGCGAATGCGTCGGATACAAGGAAAGGTCAAAGACAGTTCCAGCGTTAGAATATGTGTGCAGCTAAATTGTATAAGTATTGTATGTTAATAATGTTATATGTTAGAAAAGTTATGAAATGTGTATTAAGTTAAGGTTACTCGACCTTGGAGAATAGTGAGTATATGTATTGTATAAGCAATTTATGTTTATATCTTCCGCAAATAGTAATAGTTGTATAGAATGATCGAACCGGATCCGAGGTGATTTAGGACCTGGATTCGGGGCCCTCACAGCGGCCAACTCCTTGCACCCTATATTATGCATAATACTTACACACGCGTAAATGCCGAATATATAACCAATAAAATGTTCCCTTTGTATAAAAGATTGTTCTTCTCAGTCTTAGAATCAGAATTTTGATTTTAACAACGAAATACTATAATTTCAATATCTAATCACTTTCTCGATCTAGCCGAAATAATTGGCATCGATCTGTCAATACTAATTGGATTCTCTTCTAGAACCTATCAAGTTCTAACAAATATTCGTCTAGCCAGAATAATTAGCTAAGATATTTCTTAACATAATTTGACAATAGACAGGAATTATCTGTACTGTCAATAATAACTTTTACGGATTTAAATATCCAACAACAGTTATTTTATGAATATATATTTTCAGAATCATTGATTCAATTTGAATTAATAAACATGCACTAACTGCGAATAATCAACAATAAATTCTTGGACGTGGTCTAGTTAACAATAACTAACCACCATAATAATTGAATGAATATAACTCAAGGTTGAGTTAGAAAAACTTGCCTTCTTCGTTGATTACTGCTACACAAAAAACTTATATGCGTTCGAAAAACCTATAACCAATAATATCGGTCTCACAATTAGCACAATATTTCATAACACATAACACTGTAATTCACAGTCAATCTTTCTCCTAGGCAAATTACCACATTGCAACATCAGTGTTTATAACCTATATAAACACTTAACAAGTCTAACTAGTTCAGTCTGGTTGGACTTCGGTCTATTCTCGGTGTTCTGGTCACCCTATTTGACAATTAACATACTTATTGTCAATTAAACTTAGTCTCTAAGCTTCAATATTATTTTAGATAAGTCAATTATACTTTATAATATTTTTCGGAAGCTTTTAATAATTTATAAACAATTATTATAATTTATAATAATTTTTCAAACACTTAAATCATTTTTAAATGATTTAATTATCAAAAAATCTTATCATCATTTATATTTAATGATATAAAAATATTAATGTTATACTTCTCAAAATATTAAAGTTATTATTAATAACTTAAAATATTTTTAAATCATCAATATTCTACTTAAATAATTTTTAAATTAATTAAAATCATTTTTAAACCATCACAATTAATATTTAAATATTAATGAAATTATCATCAAAATATTAAAATTTATTAATTATAACTTAAAATATTTTTATATCACTTTTCTCATTTTTAAATGATTTTTAAATTAATAAAATTATTTTTAACTCATTTATTTAATATATTAATTAAATAAATCTAATATCATTAATATTAATTTATTAATGAGAATTCTCCAAAAATATTAAAAATTATATTTTATAATTCAAAATATTTTTTAACACTTTAGTCTCATTTAAAATGATTTTTATAATATTAAAATCATTTTTAACACATTTATTTAATATAACAATTAAATAAATCTAATATCATTAATATTAATTTATTAATAAAAATTCTCTAAAAATATTAAAAGTTACATTTTATAACTCAAAAATATTTTTAAATACTTTATTCTTATTTAAAATAATTTTTATACTATTAAAATTATTTTTCTCTAATTTATTTAATATATTAATTAAATATCATTAATATTCAAATAATTATAAATATTAATGAAAAATGTCCCAAATAATTAAAAGTTATTTTTTAGAATTTAAAATAATTTTTAAAACTATTTTTTGTAATGTTTAGAATTTATTTTTTATTTTTAATTAATTTCCCAAAAATTCAGAAAATAAAAATATTAAAAACCCTCGCTGAAGGCTATAACGACAATAACCATCGCTGTTGGTGTTCTTGAGCCTCAAGAACACTAACAGCTCAGTGTTCAAGGGTCAACGTTTGACCACGTTTAATTCACAGTTTGATCATGTTCTGGGCTATCTCAAGCATTGATATTATAGTAAGTGTGCAGTACTACAATTATCAACAAAGATCTAGGTCATACATCAACATATCATGAAGATCTGGGCTTGCAAACATACTGTCAGAACGTTCCTGGGTTTTCCCAAAAATCCAGTAGTTCGTGGTGCCTCTTTCTAGTTCAATTTAATCTCAGTTATGATCAATATTTTGGTGGTTTTATGGTTCATGCTAGTAGTATACATGACAGGGAACAGCGACATATCAAGATCTCAGTCGAACAACAACAGATCCACAGGTTATGACACGGTCAAACCTTGTCAGAAAAATTGCACAAACTGTTTCTGGGTTTTTCCAGAAACATAAAATCATTGCGAGTGGTCTACTTTGACCACCTGCTACAATCGACCTGTTGTTTAACTACACGATCTAAAGTCATGGAATCAAAGAACATATAACAGGCTACAACATAGATATCATAACATCAATATATCACATAACACTTGACAGATCTGGTCGTTACAAAACGTTGTCAGACTCGATTTTTAAATTTCTGGGTTGCCCAGATTTTGACTGGTCATGCCCGGTCAACGGGTTTTACCCAAGAATAAAATGAAATCTAGACATGTGACGACTGTGTTTACACTTCCAGATCACAGACCACATAACAAACTACCGATCCAAAACTTAAAATAACACAATACACTAACAGACAAAGATTTACAGCCCCTGACATTACGTTGTCAGATTACTTTTTGAGTTCAAGAATAGTTTTTGAAAAATACCAATTTAAAGTCATTTGATGCTATGGATCCATAATGGATCATCATAGATCAACTAAAAACATCTTTTAACACTGATATAAACACAAAAACACGAACTTTTTCTTGCTATATAAGATCAAAATAAAAGTTAGGGTTATACCTTCTAGCTTTAAATCTTAGAACTTAGCTCTCCAAATCTGATCTAGGTGTTTAAGAGAGATGTTTTGTGACTGAACTTCTTGAGAAATTCTGAGGTATTGGTGAGAGAGAGAGTTGGTGAGAGCTTGAGAGTAAATGACTTATATTTTTGGACTTTCTCTCTCTCAAATCTATATATATTATGATATGTTGCTAAAATCTGAAGTAATGGACTAATATTGCTGGAGATTTGTAGTCACAAAGTCAATGTGGTTGGTCACCAACTAAAGCTTTAGCAAATTATATAAGTTACATAATTAAAAATGTAAAAAGGGCATTTTGGTCTTTAAATCTTGAAATTTTAATGGCATTCTAGACATTGTACAAACCCTTAGGGTTTAACATTAAGATTCTAATCCTTAGGTTTTACAACTTTAGTTTTTAAAATTTCCAATTAGGGTTTTAATTAGAAAATTAAAATTTTAAAAATATAATTAGGGTTTCCTAATTAAATTAGGATTTTCTAATTATATTAAAGTTTAATAATCACGTTAGGCTAGCTAAATAGGATTAGGGTTCCTAACAATGCGTTAAGGTTTCTAAATTTGAGATTAGGGTTTCTAATCTCTTATTAGGGTTTATTAATTTTAAACCTTATCCGATCAATCATTGATCAAAAATTCTATACAGTACAAACACGTACTCATCAATATAATTACTTTAATTATATTTTCTATCAAATTCCCATCCGAACTTAGGGTTAGGGTTTCTAAAGCTGTTAAGCACAACTCTACTCTAATTTATCAGTCAATACACAAATTGACCACTTCTCAAAACTCGTATCACAGATACACAGTACAATATTAACAGTCAATATTAATATTTAAAAAAAAATTATTTGTAAAATTCGGATTATTCGAAATCCCGGGTTATCACAGAATTTCTATAAGATCAATAAAAGAAAGTTACAAATAATCTCTGACACTAGTACCGCACATGATTGGAATAAGAGGAAAAAAAGCTCTCAATTGTTGAATATCACACTCCCTCCCGTACTAGCGAAAAACTAAGAAAAAGAAAATAACAAGTGATACACTCTCTCTCTAAAATAAGAGACCTATTTATAGGGAAAATAATTGTGTGCCCTAATTTAGATACATTGAATTTGATCTTTTTTGTTCCTTTTTGTTCCAATTATTGACTTCAATCTCTATATGATAATCCTCCAATATTCTTTTTTCATCTTTAAAAGATGTAACAATTATTTTTTTCTTATTCACCAAGATAAATAAGTTAAATCCTATAAAATAAATAAAATATATTAATTAAATAAAATAAATATATAAAATAATAAATATCACTACAACAAAAAGGGTTATTTCCGACGGAATATTCCGTCGGAATTAAGTATAATCCGTCGAGATTGTGCTTAATTCCAACTGAATATTCGGTCGACAATTTAGTCGGATATAAGCACGTAGAAATTAAGTCCATCGATATTTCAGTTGGAGATATTTATCCTCGACCGAGCTAACCTCGACGGAATATTCGGTCGAGATTAAGATAGAGTCGACTAAATTCTATCCGTCAATAATATTTTGTCGAGTCTAAACCTGTCACGTGGCATCCCATAAAAAATAAAAGGGGCTTAATCTCGACGGAATTCCGTCGAGGATAGTGTTTTTCCGTCAAGGTTATCCCTCTTTTTTTTTTTAATATTTATAATGTTTTGGCAATATCCAGGGTAATAACCCACATTTTTTGTACCTGTTTTTTTCCCAACAGCACATAAAATATAACTATAATCCAAGGCCAACAATAATAATATTTCCAAGGTCAGCATGAATATGAATTACCAAGGCCAACATGAATATGACATTAAACTAAAGTTCTATTCAACTAAAGTATATCAAATATGCATTTAAATGAATGTAAATATGTCAAACTAAAGTAATGATAAATAAAAGTTATAATACGTCAAAAATCAACTAAACTATTAAAATTTACATCACATTAAGCTAAAAACTAAGTAAATATGTACAAATCATCTACAAAACTATGTCACAGGCCGTCGTCGTCCAACCGCTCAGCATCGTCAGCCCGATCGTCTCCCTGTTGAGACAATATAATGTAACTCATTAGTCCATATATATAATACAGTTAAAGATAACTAATTAAATGAAAATTACATAACATACAGAATATATACTTGAATTATATTATGAATAGTATACTTGAGTAGTCGAGGGCTGACTCAGCATCGGCCTAAACGCGTCCAGTAGTAAGGTAACCACCATCCAAAAAATCTCGTCGCGTATCGCGGTGAACTACTCCGGAGGGATACCCGTATTATCGATGGTGGCACTAGTTGCAAAGTCCTGCGCAAGCTGATGGAGGCGAGAACGGCTAGGCAGGTCCCGACGACAGAATAGTGAATCCGTCTCTAACCTCTCTGACACCGCAGCCATAACCCGCTAGAACAAAGCATCGTCTAAGCTAGTGCCCGTATGTGATGGTCCCACGGGGGCTCTCGAACGCAGATGCTGGCTAGAGCCTACAAAAATAAATATTACATTAATAATATTATAATTAATTTTACTTTATTCATAAATAAGAAATAAACTAAAATATTATACATCCAAGCAGTGTATAGGCTGGTATCCTGGGCAACCCCAATACTCGATATCGGCTGGCAGTGCTAGTGGGAGTATCCTGAGACGCGGCCCAAAGAGTCGTCTCCTCATCCTGAGATAAACTAATCTCGGGCGGAGGGATGGTGGAATCAGTCGTCTCAGAATGGCCCCTAGTAGCCTGCAACTCTGCTATACGCTGGCTGCGGAGCTTCCCAAATCGGTCCTGTAATTTAATATATGTACATGTGAGTTAACTTTGTATCATCCTATAAATTACGTAATATGATCCTAAATTATAGAGATTATAGTAAATGTATTACCCGTATAGCTAGTGCTGCTGGAGACATCGTCGACCTCGAAATAGAATCCTTCGACGTGTGGACTCTATCCCAGAACTCCATCATAGTAGGAGGTCGGCCCAAGCTACTCCGCATGGCCTAAATCATGTACATTAATTAATATTACCTTACTTTCCTATAGTTGTAGTTTAATATTAAACTAAACTAAATATAAATACATACCGACTTAACCTCCTGAAACGACTGCAAGCCAGAAGTATGTACAACCCGTAGATGGCCTCGATTCTTCTTCATCTGCCTATACTTGGTCTTGAAGGTAGCATCATCCCAATACGTACACATGGTAGCCCATGCTGCATCTGATACTGTCGACGACTGATGTTGTCGTATAGTAGTCCCGGGTGATTCTTCTATTGTCCGGACTGCCCACATACGCATCTCGTACAGCTAGTCGATATAGTTCTTCGAGATGTGTGCAATAATAACATCGTCACCATCCGCCTCACTGATGTCGGGCTCGTATCTTTAATACCTCTATCAAACGGACATAACGTACGTATAATTAATTATTTGAACAATATATAAATAACTTGAACCTTAATTTAATATATGTAATTCGACTTACATGAAACTCCCGCAACAGTGTCTGTAAGACCCCAGATTTTATGAAATAAAAGTATTCAATTTTTCTATTTAGTAAATAGTTAAATTGATAAAAGTTTAAAGTTAAGGGTGATATATGTAAATTTTTCAAAATAAGCAAATGGTTATAAAATATTCATTGTTGTCAGGGAATATTCGTTTGGTCGTGGAATATTCTTTTTGTTAGAAAATATTCGTACGATGGCGCAGCCATTTGTGGGCCCCATAAAGAAAAACGGTCGAATGAAGAAAACAACAAGTTTGAGTTTTTATAAATAACGACGTAGTTGTTACCGTTAACACTGTTAGAATACCCGGTGGTTAAAATACAGTAATACGCGTGGTTGCACAGTAGCACACGGTATTGCATAGTATTTTTGAATTATTGATTCTTACGTAAGAAGACACTACTCAATAATTGTTACAGTAATTACTGTTCAATATTTTTATTTTATTGATTCAATAATTGCTACATTGATATTTAAATTATTGTTATTTCAATAATTGTCACTGCACAGTATTTTCATTATCAGATCAATAATTTATATTATTTGAATAATATTATTAGATAGCATTATTGACAATGTTTAAGGAAGTTCTGCCTAGAAAAGGGGTTTGGTCACCTAATTGCGCGTCAGTAAGGAGAAATCCTTATCGGAAAGCCCCCTCTTTCCTGGGAACGACCTGGTTGTCATATTTGTGATTCTGCAATATTATTTATGAATAATTAATTATTAACTTTTATGATAAGGAAATATTTAATTTTATGTGGATATAAATGAAAGAATTAATGCTGAGGTATTTTATAAGTATTTTTTTAGAATAAAGGTATTAAAAATCGTCCATATGTGGATTTCAGGCATTTTTTGTTTAGAATTTGGAAAAACTTTCTTCTACAAAGTTGTAGAGAATTAAATTTCCTATAAAATAGACATGAGATTTGAATTTTTCTGATAAAAGAGCTATTTATTATGAATTATTGAAGTTGCTGATTATTGTTTTAATTTAAAATATTTTGAAAATTTTTTAGAATGGGTGGGCCCTACTTTTGGTTGGTAAAAAATATGCTAAAATTTTATTTCAAAAGTGGTAGGTGTGAATAGTAGCAGGTAAAGCCATCAGGTAGCAGGTTAGTCTGCTTTTTCGTTCTAGTATTTTCCTATAAATATGGTGCTTAGTTAGAATTGAAATTCACACCAGAATCATAAGCTTTATCTCTCTATATTATCGAGCGTATTTTTGTGAGTATTTAGATAATTTGAGAGTTGCTATTCAGTACAAGTTTTTTTCAGCCTTATACCTGATATTTCAGGTGGAAGTATTATTCTTTTGAGGTAAGGGATGTTATTTTCTTCGTAAATGATGTTATTTCGTTCAATATTATTATGCCAAAATATTGGTATGAATTTTATTGTGAAATTTTTACCTTTTTATGTTGAGGTTACTATTCACGTATACGACACTATTCACGAATACTGTACTATTCACGAGTTCTATTCACGACGTATGATTTTTCTTGTGGAATTTCTACCTTTTTGTGTCGGGGTTACTATTCACGTATACGACACTATTCACGAATACGACACTATTCACAGAAAAATAAAATTTTCTCTTTTTTGTCCAAGATGTCTATTATGGTTACTATTTTTGATTGTATCCATATTTTGATCTTTATTCTTGAATTTTACTCCACTATGGTTTATTACGGAGTATTTTTGAACTTGGATTATCTAAAGTACGAATCCCTAATTTTTGTCCTTTTATCTCACTGGATTCATTTCTTTAAAATATTTTTCATCATCCTTAGTCCTAAATGATGATATAACTGAATATCTTTGACATGCAGTGCAAAGATGAATGAGTACCTGATGAATATCTTTGGTCCGTAGTGGAAAGATGGACAGGTGTTGAGATGAACATGACCAACTGGAGATACGAATGAATATCTTTGGCCCATAGTGCAAAGATGAATATTTGATTCAAGATGTATATTGATTGATGTCACAGAGATAAATCCATGTTTTGATCATATTATTTTTATTATCATATATAATATTTTTATAATCCTGGTAATGAAATTTCTCTTTCACTTGAGTGTAAAGGTGGGTAGATTATTGGTATGATCGTGACTATGGGTTCTCTTTGGCCAGTAGTGCAAAGTTAAATTGTTGACTGGTATGATCATGACCATTGAATTTACAATTGAATATCTTTAGCTTAAGTGCAAAGGTGAATTGATCAACATGGTTATAATTATTGTTTATATAAATTCGGAAATGATTATATATTTCTTTGAGATATTAATATCTTTGGCCTGTAGTGCAAAGATGACATGTTATTGAATATCTTTAACCTATAGTGTAAAGATGACCTATTGTTGAATTTCTTTGGCTTGTAGTGCAAAGATGACCTGTTATTGAATGTCTTTGGCCTGTAGTGCAAAGATGACCTGTTGTTGAATATCTTTGGCCTGTAGTGCAAAGATGAGCTGTTGATGAATATCTTTGGCTCGTAGTGCAAAGATGAATTTATTAGTATGATTATGAACAGGAACTGTGATTTGGTATAACCATGATCTTTGATGTTTCAGGTAATGAAAATTATCTTCGTCCTGGGTGCGAAGAGGAATTTAGAACCACAATTATGATTATGAGTTATTCACATGATTGTGGACATGAACTGTTGATTGATATTACAGGGATAAAATATTGTTGGTGGACTTTTAATATGGAGAAGATAATAGACTTTATGGTCTATTTGACTCTTCTAATGGATTGCTCGTTCCGCTGCAACTATGGTTGAAAAATTTTATCATCTACCATAGGTTCTAAATCTCTGATTTATTACTAACGAAGGCTATTGATAATTTAATTATCTTTAGTCATGATATTCTTTACTAGGCTATTTGTGCTCACCCTTTTGCTTCACAATTCCTTTCAGGTAATAAGAGTGTAGCTAGGTCGAGCGGGAGTAACAGGGGAATAGAACGGTAGTCTATAGCTGTTGAGGTTTTCCCTAAAACAGTATGTAACTAATTTTATTGAGAATTTTAGATAAGTGTGTCGTATTTTATACGTCATTTAACCGTTGATTTTGGTGAACCGAATAGGGTGAGGTGAACCCAACTTTGGAATGGTATTTTGCCACTATTATACAAGATGTCTAATGACATACGACTTCGTGTTATCATAAGACAGGGTTGTGCACATCCACTTGCTGATTATATCTACGAGCACTACCTATATAATCTTAGAGTTTGGTTGAAATATAATTCTCAATTGGAGATAATGGAGATACTTATATGTCAAGAGAAGACGCACCATTGGAAAGAACATGATAGTAATCTTCTCGTTTTCTTTGGAGTCTATTGGGCCAACCAAGGATAATTCTCGAGTCATATGATATCTATTATAACTTAGATGCATGGCCTCTTATGTACGAAGGTTTCCTTAAGCATTTTTCAAATATTTTAATTTTTAAAAGAGTTATTGACTGTACCTTTATGTAAGGTATCAATGTGATATGCTATCCAAGTAAAGGGATGAGAGTCACAGTTAGTATCTATTTGTATTAAAACTCACAGCATATGTGTTGTCGTATTTTGCACGACAATTGTAATAATGAAGTTTGTAGTTATTTTCTGTACCATGTATTTGGCGACTCAGAATAGGTTGGATGGATTGGACCTGTTTTGGGGGCGTTGCACTGTCACCATAAAGTTGGCATCGTAACGCGAGTACTGGCTAAATTGCATGCGGCCAGTCGGGAGATACGCCAGGCATATGGCGTGTATGGTCGCCATAGCGACCGGATCCATAATACTAGAAAACAAAATTTGTATGGAACATTTTAATTTATTAATCACATAATAATATCATTTTAATTGAACATAAGTGATATATTAAAGTTGAAACCTACACTGATGACCCGACATCAACGGGTACTATGTCAGGAACTACCGGCGGACGACCTAATCGACCGAGGTTAGGCCCTCGCTGACGCCGACGTCTAGCATCTGTATGTTTAATATAGTTATGACATTGATATATTATAGTAAATGAATTTTTAATATAGTTATGAAAATTATTATTAACTCACTAGCTGATGAAGACGACCCGCCCTGAGAGCCGTCACCCGATCCATCGCGGCCGCCACCACGGCCACCTCCACCGCTTTGTCTAGGCATAGCTGTACTACTGAAATAATAGACATAAATTACATTAATTAAATTTCATTACAATTATTCTAATGATTTGTTTTAGTTGTATAATATTTACAAAACACCAATTAGTGAAGAAGTAGTACGTCGTCAAACCCGTCATAATCAAAATCATTTTCATCCTCTGATTCTGTCTCTTCCTCTTCTATATCAATTTCTTCCTTAGTATCATCTTCTACCATCACGTACGAACTGATAACCACATCTTCTTCCACTTCGTCAACATCGGGTACGTCAACGACATCATCTACCAACATGTCGCCATCATATAACAATTCGTGGTTGGGATTGCTAACTTCTTCTTGCAACGGGTCATTCGTTCTAGACAGATTAGTACCATCAAATGACCGGGTCTTTGTTGTCACAACTGTATACCAGGGGGTTCTATAATTTACGACATTAGGGTCGTAGAACACTTGAGTTATTTGGCTGGCTAACACAAATACGTCATTAAACTGTAACTTGGATTTTATATCTACTGTGATGATTCTATTACGATCAACTTTAACACCCTTTGCAGTATCAAACCAGCGACACTTAAATGTAACTGTTGGTCGATTTCGCAACCGATAAACACGCGCAAGTATACGCGGTCAACAAGTAATACCCACGAGGAATTATCTCTAATGATTAACCAAGTACTAACTTTATATCGCCTCAGTCTTATTTAAACAGTTGATTAAAACGATAAATTATGATTACAATTAATCAAAATAACAAAAAAACAAAACATAGATAGATAGATAAAGAGCTAAGAACACAATATCCACACACAAGCATTTTGTCAAACACTTGGCGTGCGTCACTTTGTTCAAATCTCTTAACTCTCTTTATGATTATGGCGGCCACTATGAATTGACAATACATAAATTATGCATAACATAATCACATGCTCTTATATTTTTGGTCTAAATCCACAATTCATTTTCCAATTTCAAATAGATTACCAAACTAATTACCAATTCCTTAGCAATTAAACATTAAGCACGAAATATAAAGAACCAATTCGTATGACACCAATCAAAAGGAAAGCAAATTAGAAGTTTAATTCATAACAAATAAATCAAACTATTCCAAATATTAGGTAATCACTCATAGATAATACAAGTATAAAAGAAAAGTTAGAAACTTAATTTAATTCCTTGCCTCCATTGGTGTTACAAGTGTTTGTGCACTAGATCCCCAAGCATGAGTTCTAGCCGCTAGAGGAAAAAGAAAGAAAACGAATGGCTCACCATTGGTTTCTAGATGAAGCCCACCATTGAAGCACTTCCAATCTTGTTGAACAACCATGGCACAAGGCCATGGCCTTCCTTCTCCAAGCTCTTCCACCTCCTCTCTCTTTTCTCCCTCTAGGTTGCAAGTTAGAATGAAAAATTAATTCATTGGGTCATTAGGTTGAGTATTTAATAGCTGAAATCTGTCAAAAATTCATGTCTAACGCTGCAGTGCCTTGATTGGGCTTGAACGGGACGCTGCAGCACTTAAAAGGGGCTGAGCTACTGCTTTGGGGCGCTGCAGCGCAGGAAATACAATAGCAAGGGGCGCTGCAGCGCTGGGTAATTTTTTGCTTTGACATCTATTGGGAAAATGGCCATAACTTCTTCATACAAACTCTGATTTGGATGATTTAAGATGATACAAAAAGAGGAGACGTAGATCTACAACTTTTATTCTTTGAATTCTTCGAAATAATGGCTGGAGGAATGCTCAAATTGGCCTTGAAGTGACTGCTATGCAAATGGCAATTGGTAGTTTCCAGATTTGACACCCGTTGGGAAAATGGCCATAACTCTCGTATCCGAACTCCGATTGAGGCGATTCAAGATGCTCAGGAAAGAGGAAACGCTGATATACAACTTTCATTCTTGAAGTTTTGACAGATAATGGCCGGGTCATGGCCAAAACTAGGCTTCACGGGACTGCTATGTCAATGGCAAACCGAAAATGCGAATTTGGTGATTTCAACCATCAACCCAAATGACATTCCATCCAATTCCTACAAAACAAAGTAAAAACACATAAAACTAATACAAAAACACTTAAAAGCAATTAAAAGCCACATTACACAACAATACGATAAAAACACATAAAAACCAAATAAACTAGCTTAAGATTTACAAATTAACAAACTTAAAGGTACCTAATTTATGTATATAGAATACACTCATTAGTAACGACCTTTTTGGCCCCCAGATAATTGAGCACACCAACTTCCTCTAATCTTCTATAGTAATTGGACTCAGAATCTCCGTAACAACTTCCCAACAGGACAACGCCAGAGTTGACTGACGTCAATTCATTCACGTCATCAACCTTGAATCTATACTCATTCACGATGCAGCCTGGAAATGAACTAATAAGTTCGTACGGGACTAAAATGACATCTCTAAAATGCTTATACGCATTTTCTTCTTCGACCCTTCTCTTAAACCACTAGTGAAAATTTGCATTAGTGAATTAATGCTTCCATCTGTGATGTAGTCAACCCCGGATTAGAAGCATGCGCTTCCAATTCGAATGAACTGCGTACAATAATATGGCAATTGTTTAATTGTTGATTAAGGGTAGATAAATCATTTTCAACTTGTAATAATACATACTTGATGTACGATGATACTTTAGGCATATTTAGAAGCATGTATATAGATACAATCTTTAAATCTTTATCGGTTAGGCAAGTCTTCGTCTCATGTCCAAATGGTTTAGCTGGATAAGTGAATACAACCAACTCATCATCCGCACGACCAGACGGATCGACGTCCTCATTTCGACTTAAACAGTTGTGCTTCGTTACGACTACATCGTCAAAGTACAGCGAGTAGAAGTTGACAAGTTCTTCCTTCGTATAGCATTCAGCAATAGAACCCTCTACATGAGCTTTGTTTTTAACTTTTTGCTTTAATCGACACATATACCTGAAATATGACAGTATCAGATAAGTTAATTATAAAGATGACGAATATTGCACAATGTATGTGATATTACCTCTCAAAAGGATACATCCATCGATATTGCAACGGTCCTCCAAGCTTAAGATTATATAGCTGATGAATAGGCAAATGCTCCATGCATGCTGTCAAAGAACCCCGATGGTAAGATCATTTCGAGCTTGCACATTGTCAACAATATGTTTTTCTCCATCTGCTCCACATCATTATACCTTATGATAGTTGAGCAAATATCCCGAAAGATATTTGAAAGTGCGGTAAAGGTATCATTAATATTCCTGGGTAACAGCTCACGAAATGCAATTGGAATCAACTTCTACATGAATACATGACAGTCGTGGCTTTTGAACCCAGTAATTTTTAACTGCTCAACCTTAGTACAATGAGATATATTAGAAGCATATCCATCTGGGAGTTTCAATGAGCTAAGCCACTTGCAAATGTTTTCAACTTGTTGCTTTGTAAGATAAAATGGAGCTTTTGGTTTTGAGTTTTTAGGTCAGAGCCACAATTCCCGCCTGATATTTATTTCC
This sequence comes from Panax notoginseng, assembly GCA_016801055.1. Classification (NCBI taxonomy): domain Eukaryota; kingdom Viridiplantae; phylum Streptophyta; class Magnoliopsida; order Apiales; family Araliaceae; genus Panax; species Panax notoginseng. Next base: position 70,189,951 of record CM029022.1, read on the forward strand.
TCCGAGCCTTTACGTGCTTTATCATTGTCTTTTGTTTTACCACTCGTATTTAGTACGGTGTAAAACAAGTTCTCGAATACATTCTTTTTTGTATGCATAGCATCTATACAATGACGAAGTGCTAGTGTGACCCAGTATAGAAACTCGTATTAAATCGGTGAGTGTGTCCAGTTATGACTTTTCCCATATCATATAGCTCTCAACTTACCATGCTCCTTCCCAGGCGGTGGAAATGTTAGATCATTTAGCCAGCCCAATAGGTCGCTGCCCGACAAGCGACCAACAATCCCCTTCTTCTCTGTCTTTCTGTTGAACTGTGTAGACAACTTTCTATAACTGTGCTCAGCAGGTAAGAATCTATAAGCAATTCCAAAGAAACTAGTTTTTCTGCCATGACGTAGTTGAGTGCCTTGCACATCCCCCATACAAGACTGGACATGACAACTTACCATGAGTCGACCAACCAATAATCATCCCTAGTACCGAAGAGTCAGTGATAGTCCACAACAAGGTTGCCTTCATCACAAAATTTTGCCTGACAGATTTATCAAAAGTCTGAACACCTATTTACCATAGCTGTGACGTCCCCAAAATAAGTATACATCACCCATTTTGAGTCGCCAAATACATGGTACAGAATTTAAATACAAACATACTTATACAATACGACAAAAAACGTAGCTGAGAGTTTTTACACAAATATTGTCTCATAGACAATATCAAAACTCAAATTCAATCCTCATTACATTTATTATCACACTAAATAGTGAGGACAACTAAACAACCGTCTCGGACCATCACTCCGTTCCCCGACTAGTCCCGGCTACGTTCTCATTTCCTGAAGAGAACAATGAAAGCAAAAGGGTGAGCTCAACTAGCCCAGTAAGAAATATTATGACTAGGATAATGCAAAATAATTTATCGTTAGCCTTTAACAATGTTAAACTGATAAAATATAATAGACATTAAGTTTAATTGTAGCGGAATAAGCAATCCATTAGAAGAGTCAAGTAGAGCATGATATCTACTATCTTCTATGATTTAAAAAGTTTATCATCAATTTTATCGTTGAGACTTAGCTTAATAAATAAACCACATCATCAAATCATCCCTACACTACAGGCCAAGGATATTCATTAGTATCACGACCACGAATTATCCATGCACTACGGGCCAAGGATATTCGTGTTTTCACCAATGGTTATGATCATGCCAACAATTGTCTATCAATGCACTACGGGCCAATGAGGACTTTTATCACATCAATTATAACATTACGGTCATGATTATACCGAATAATCCCTGGTCATAATCATACCAATCAACAGTCCATCTATGCACGTAAGCCACAGATGACTTTCATCACAATATAAGCATGAGGATGATGACAATGATATAAGAATTCAATTAAAAGAAAGCAAATGATAAATTTTTAAAGATTTATAAATTTAATTTATCTAGAATTCAATAATGTCCAAATTGTCAACATGATACTGTTTTGTAGAGTAAAATTCAAGAATAATATTGAATCAAAAATATTTTAGACCGAAAAGAAATCAATTTTTGTCATGAATAGTACCTCAGGTGAATAGTAAATGGGTGAATAGTATCCCGTGAATAGTAATTCAAGAATAGTACTCCGTGAATAGTACTCCGGTATAAAAATATTAAAACTTATCAAGAATGCTCAGAATAATATTTTCATAAAAATATATTGGATGAAGCACAAATAGCAAGGATATTCTACTAATTTCAAAGAGTATAGAAGCCAAAACTTAACAAAATGAGTATAGTACTCGAAATCTGAAACAAAATAATATTACTTACATACTACAGAGTATGGAAAAAAATATTTCATACGAATACTGAACAAAATAAAATCCCTTACCTTAAAAAGAAGAGTATTCCAACTGGTATAGCGGGGATATTCTTGAAGAAAACTTGAACTATTTTCTACGCTCAAAGCATCCTTAAACTCTAAAGAAATACGCTCAATATTATAGAAGAAGAATTCTCTAATTCTGGTGTGATTTTCGATTCTAACTAAGCATCCTATTTATAGGAGAATGGAAGGATACTATTTAAAATTTTCACGGACTGCACAGTAGGAAATCGAACGAAAAATCACGGGCGAAAGAAAAAGCAAGCCAGACGCCCATTTTTTTCAATTTATTAATATAATATTCAATAAAAATATAGAATATTCTATTTTTCATAAAAAACAAACTTATTATATAATATAGATATATATATTAACACATGTTCTTAGGGAAAAAAACTCTTCCCGTAACAAATTTTGCAGGATTCCCCTCCCCCCTCATTTTTTCTTCCAACGTGGGCCCCATGTGTTCCCCCCACCAATATATCACCATCACAGGTGGATCTCACCATATAATATATATACTGAATAACTTTCTACCGATTATTTTAAAAAATGAGTAAATGGGGGTCCATAAAATAAGCAAAATTTACATCAAATACTTCATAAAAATCCCTCAATATTTTCAACAACATTTATTCATCATTATTATTATTCACAATATTTTACAATCAGATCATTCACAGGAAAGAGGGGAACTTTTCGATAAGGATTTCTTCCTATTGGTGCGTAATTAGGTGACCAAACTCCTTTCCTCGATAGAACTTTCTAGACATCGTTAATAATATAAATAATAACATAAATAACTGTATCGTCTCAATTATTGATTTAATAATATATAAAATATTGACAATAGTTGAATCAAATAACGTGAGATATTATGCAGCAATTACTGTAGCAATAATTGAATAAAACTGAGTGACTTCTCACGTAAGCATCAATAATCAATATCGTGTGCTACTATGCAACCACGCGTATTACTGTAATTTTACCACCGGGTATTTTAACAGTTTAACGGTAAAACTTTCACCGTTATTTTTATAAAAAGATATTTCTGTCATTTTCTCATTTCGACAATAATTTCATTATGGGGTCCACCAATGATTGCGTCGTTGTACGAATATTCCCTGATAAAACGAATATTCTCCGACCAATCGAATATTTTATAACAACTTGCATACTTTGTAAAATTTATAAATATTACCCACAACTATAACATTATATCAAATCCACACCATAATATTCAAAAATATATTTCAAGAAAAAAATAATTTTTATTTATGAAAGTTGGGGTCTTACAACCTCCCATTCTTATGAAATTTCATCCTCGAAATTGGGATACGTACCTGGTATGTCGAAGAGGTGAGGATACCTTGATTTTATTTCAGATTCCAACTCCCAGGTCATTTCCTCAATATCGTGGTTTATCCACAAAACTTTGACTTGAGGTATAACCTTAGAGCGTAGAATATGTTCCTTCTTATCTAAGATTTTAATAGGTACCTCTTCATATGTTAAATCCTCCGCTATTTCGTCCGGTTCTAACTCAATAATATGGTTCGGGTCTTCTACATATTTACGTAACATAGATATGTGAAAAACGTTATGAATACGAGACATACTTGGCGGTAAGGCGAGTCTATAGACCATAATTCCTACTCGATCAAGGATTTCAAATGGGCCAATGAATCGGAGATTGAGCTTTCCTCTATTTCCAAATCTTGTAACTCATTTCCATGGAGCAACACGTAACAACATATGATCACCAACATTGAATTCCACGTCCTTTCAATGAAGATCAGCATAACTCTTTTGTCGATCTTGTGAGGTTTTTATATGTTGTCAGATCATTTGAATCTTCTCTGTAGTCATACGTACCAATTTCGGTCCTAACAACGTTGCTTCACCCACCTCATCCCAACATACTGTAGAACGACACTTTCTTTCATACAACACCTCAAATGGAGCCATGCCGATACTTGCTTGATAACTGTTGTTGTAGGAAAATTCCACCAATGGTAAGAACTTGTCCCAATTTCCTTTGAAGTCAAAGACACAGAGTCTTAATAGATCTTCAAGGGTTTGAATAGTCCTCTCTGATTGTCTGTCCGTCTAAGGATGATATGCCAAACTAAATCGTAAATCTGTGCCCATAGCTTTTTGCAAACTAACCCAAAATCGTGAAGTGAATCTTGGGTCTCGATCAAAAACTATGGGTACTGGCATACCATATAGTCTTGCAATCTCATTTATGTACATACGAGCAAGATGTTCAATGAATAAGTTTCTCGTATAGGTAAGAAATGAGCAGACTTGGTCAATCTATCAACAATGACCCAAATCGCATCTATGCCTTGAGAAACTTTGGGAAGACCAGTAACGAAATCCATGGTAATGTGCTCCCACTTCTATTTTGGAATTTCAAGTGGTTGCAATGGACCTTTTGGCATTTAATGCTCCACCTTGACACTTTGACAAGTTAAACACCTTGAGATAAACTTCGCGATTTCTCTTTTCATATTGCTCCACCAAAATGTATGTCGAAGATCACGATACATCTTGGTACTTTCGGGATGGATTGCAAACGGTGTGTTGTGTACCTTCATCATTATTTTATACTTCAAGCCAAAATCGTTAGGAACATAAAGTCTATAGTTGACTCGAAGTATTCCTTCTTCATCGATTCTTGCTTCCGGAATAGCATCTTCTTGCACTTTCTTTTTCATATGCATCAGCTCCAGGTCCGTGGTTTGAACAGCTTTAACTTTATCGATTAAAGTCGGTTCTACTCGTATATTTGCCATCATCACGTGGGTCCCTGGAGTCTTTAACTCTATCTTCATCCTTTATAAGTCATACAAAATGGGCCTTTGCGTTGACAATATTGCACTCGTACCCGCATATAATCTTCTACTCAATGCGTCAGCTATCACGTTCGCTTTTCCAAGATGGTATTGAATGGTATGATCATAATCTTCCAACAGCTCGAGCCAACGTCATTGTAGCATATTGAGTTCCTTTTGGGTGAAGAAATTTTTGAGGCTTTTATGATTCGTATAGATCTCCACCTTATCTCCGTACAAGTAATGTCTCCAAATCTTTAGTGCGAAAATGATAGCTGTCAACTCTAGATCATGAGTAGGATAATTCCTCTCATATTCTTTGAGTTATCATGAGGCATAGGCTATGACTTTCTCATGTTGCATGAGAACACATCCTAACCCTCTGCCTGAAGCATCGCTGTAGATGACAAATCCCTCCGAACCAGATAGTATTGTCAGAACAGGTGCTGAAATGAGTCTCCTCTTGAGTTCTTAAAAACTCTTCTCACATTCCTCGCTCCAACCGAATTTTGTATCTTTTCGAGTCAGTTGAGTTAATGGAGTAGCGATTCGAGAAAATCCTTCCACGAATCTCCGATAATAACCAGCTAAGCCCAGAAAGCTACGTACTTCGGTCACTGACTTAGGTTGCTCCCAGCTTTGTATTGCTTCAATCTTCGCTGGGTCAACAGATATTCCGTGATTTGATATCACGTGCCCAAGGAATTCTACTTCCTCAAGCCAGAACTCGCATTTCTTCAACTTGGCGTAAAGCTTGTTTTTGCGAAGTTTTTAGAGTATCAACCTCAAGTGTTGCTTGATGAGTAAGTTTTATACCTATGAATCCGATATTATTAGACTTAATTATTGCTATCTTTAATTGGTTTTTAGTATCTTTTTATGTGTTTTGTGTTTATTTCTTTTAGGTGGGAGCTGGAGGGACAAATTGGTCATTTGAGAGAAGAAAAATGTCAAAAATCATTAAAATTAGAGCTGAGTGGCATTTTTGTAATTAAACTGTCCTGAGCAAGCGTCTAGGCGCTTGGAAATGGCCTATGTTGAGCGCCTAGGCGCTCATGTGCGGCTGAAGAAGGATTTTTCTACTGCTAAATGGGTTTTTGAAGCCAAAAAGGAATCTAAAAGAGGGTGGAGACCAATACAAATAGGAGAAGACTTTAGAAAAGACGTAACAACTTAATTTCTCAAGAGATTTTTGCAGAGAGAACAACGGAGGAAAACACGAAGGAGAATTGCAAGGGTTGAAGATTAAAGAGAGATTATTGGAGCAAATTCAGAGTTTCTTCTTCTCTTCTCTAGTTTTATCTTTTGTAATTATCTGGGATGTTTAGATTATTCATCTAGATGATGTTTTTCTTTATTATTATCATGAACTAAATTTTTATTAAGATTGCAACGGAACTTGGTATGAAGTTTAAATGAAATCTTCCCATTGAATGAAAGTTGGTTTTTATTGAATTATTTATTATATCTTTTGCTTATTGATTAATTGTTTGGCCATCAATTACTGTGATAATCTATATAAAATTGGAAGATGGAGTATAGATTGAGATCTGGATATGATAACATCTGTTCATATAATCTGATTAGGGTTAATATGATTAGCATGTAGGATAGGAATATACCTATGTGTCTTTTGTATCCATTGAAAGAATTTGTGCGTTAAACCCTAATTAACTTGATTCACATAGGAATATAGTGAGTTGATTAACTGGGGTGTTCCTTGTAATTCTGTGTCTTAAGGATTGGAGTTAGGAGGATTTGTTCATGTGTTTTGGAAAAAGTGTGTGAATTAATTCTATAAAGCATTCTTGGATAATGATTCATATTAATTAATTGAATTAAATGGGAAGTAAATTGGTTTAAATGAAATACTAAGGGAAGTTGTAATCTTAATCTGTTAAATCTGCAGTTATTCTTGTGAAATTCTTATTTTAATTATTAGTTTTGTTAAGTTTAATTTTCAAATCATAAACAAAATTTTGTAGTTTAAAATAGGATTAATTGCATTGAAATTAGTAATTGATAAATATTAGTCTATTTCCTCGTGGGAACGATATCCTTGCTTGCTGAATATTACAATTGAACGCGTATACTTGCGTGTTAAAGTGCTATTAAAAAATTAGGCAACATTGCTCATGATATTCACGGCTTTTGGAGTAAATGAGTATGTCATCAATAATGACGACCACAAAATGATCCAAATATTTCTTGAATACTCGGTTCATCATATCCATGAAAGAAGCAGGAGCATTAGTCAATCCAAAAGACATGACTAGAAATTCATAATGCCCGTACCGAGTTCTGAAAGGATTCTTTGGAATGTCATCAGTTTTAATCTTCAACTGATGATATCCGAAACGAAAATCGATCTTTATAAATAATTTGGTGCCTTGCAACTGGTCAAATAGTTTATCAATACGAGGTAATGGGTACCTATTTTTGATGGTGACATGATTTAACTCCCGATAATCAATACAAAGTCGCATATTCCCATCTTTCTTCTTCACGAATAGAACAGGAGCACCCCAAGGAGACGTACTAGGACGAATGAAACCGATGTCTAACAATTCCTACAGTTGGGTCCTGAAGTTCAATAGGAGCCATTCGATATGGGGCTTTGGAAATGGGTTTTGTACCGGGTTTAAGGTTGATACAAAATTCAATTTCACGCTCAGGGGGTAGGCCAGGAATTTCTTCAGGGAATACGTCAGGAAATTTATTAACAATAGAAATATCATTCAAATCTGACGTATTTTTGTTTAAATCTGTGACATGGGCTAACAAAGCTTGACATCCATTTTTTAATAAAAGAATAGCTTTATGGCTTGATATGACAGTAATTGACTTTAGTGGTTTAGTTACTTGAATTCACATAATAGGTTGGTTAGGAATATGAAATCTAACAACCTTACGAAAATAATCAATTTTAGCATGATGAGTGGTTAACCAATCAATCCCTAAAATCACATCAAATGCAAGTATTTTCAAAGAGATAAGATAGACCGGTAACGTGCGGTTGCCGATTTGAATCAAATAAGACTTATAAACAGTGGATGTAATGAAGGTTTCTCCCAACGGAGTTTTAACAGATAAGTCAAAGTCTAATTTCTCTGGAGTTAAATTTAAACATTGAGCACAAGTAGGAGAAATTAAAGAGTGGATAGAACCGATATCAAATAAGGTATAGATTTCGCTAGAGTTTATGATTAATTTACCCGTGATGACCTCGTTCGGGTTCCTCGCTTTCTGGGAGGTCACAACAAACGCTCTCCTTTGAACTACTGGTTTTGACTTATCTGGGACTGTATTTGGTGTCATCATCCCAATTGGACTTGGCTTTACTGCACGACAAAATTGAGCTAGGTGACCTTCTCTTCCATAATTGTAACATATTTTGGACTGTTGCGTACAGTTTGGACTGATGTGTCCCTCCCCTCCGCGTTTATAGCATACGATCGATGATCGTTCTTCTTCTTTAACAACGGGTGCTGGTGCTGACGTCTTTCCATCATTATTGAATCTTCTCTTCTTGAAATTTCCACTTTTATTGTCTTGGCCATGATTACCACCGAAGTGGTTATCATTTCTGGCATGTTGACTTCCTCCACGTTTGTTGTCACCGCTTCGATGACTGCTATCACTGGTGTTATCATTTTCTCAGCTACTCTCTCTTGGTTGGGTTGAGTCATTAACGTGCTCCAATAACTGAGCCCTATTTACAACATCTTAATACAACACAGTTTGTGAGAAATTAGGTATTGAAGTATCTCGGGTTTCAAACCTCGCAGAAACATTCGCGTCATCCTTTCCTCATTATCAACCAAATGGGATGCAAACCGGGACAACTCAGCAAACTTAGCTTCATACTGCGACATGGTCATATTATTTTGCTCCAGCTTGATAAACTCTACCTCTTTCATGTGACGAATACTCTCGGAAAAGTACTTGTCTTTGAACAGTTCTTGGAACTTCTCCCAGGACATCTTCAATGTGGCAGACTGAGTACGCTTTATAGATTACCAGTAATCTGCCTCTCCTCGCAACATGAAGGTGGCAAAGGGAACCTTTTGCTCCTCGGAGCATCCCAAGATATCAAATATCTTGGTGATCTGCTTTATCCACGTCTCCGCCTTACGTGGTTTTGGCTCTCCCAAAAACTCCGGTGGTCCTAGCTCCTTAAACTGCTTAACAGTGACCATCTGAGAGTTGCCAGTGTTTCCACCTGCATTTTGAACAGGAGTCGCTCTCACCTAATGTTGCATGAATTGCATAAAGTCTCTAAACATCCCATCGTTCATTATTTGGTCAGTGTTATTGTTTTCATTAGGATTATTACCTTCTTGATGCACATTATCCTGGGTATTGATCTGTGGTGACTCAACGGTCTCCTGTGCTTCATTGCTATTCTCAACATTCTCGAATGTCATTTTCAAATACTGTCACAAAACAAGGGTTAATTGACATACCACATATTATCCCTATATTCTGACCGACCAATTAAATAACAAATAAACTTAGGTAGGTCATACTAGCGAAGGAATTACCCGTCTCTCCCCTCCTAGTTCTAGTCTAACATCTCAGTCAGGGATCATATCCTTAAGCTTTGATACCAACTGTGACGCCCCCAAAATAGGTATACATCACCCATTCTGAGTCGCCAAATACATGGTACAGAATTTAAATACAAACTTCCATATACAATACGACAAAAAACGTAGCTGAGAGTTTTTACACAAATATTGTCTCATAGACAATATCTAAACTCAAATTCAATCTTCATTACATTTATTATCACACTAAATAGTGAGGACAACTAAACAACCGTCTCGGACTATCACTCCGTTCCCCGACTAGTCCCGACTATGTTCTCATTTCCTGAAGAGAACAATGAAAGCAAAAGGGTGAGCTCAACTAGCCCAGTAAGAAATATTATGACTAGGATAATGCAAAATAATTTATCGTTAGCCTTTAACAATGTTAAACTGATAAAATACAATAGACATTAAGTTTAATTGTAGTGGAATAAGCAATCCATTAGAAGAGTCAAGTAGAGCATGATATCTACTATCTTCTATGATTTAAAAAGTTTATCATCAATTTTATCGCTGAGACTTAGCTTAATAAATAAACCACATCATCAAATCTTCCCTACACTACAGGCCAAGGATATTCATTAGTATCACGACCACGAATTATCCATGCACTACGGGCCAAGGATATTCGTGTTTTCACCAATGGTTATGATCATGCCAACAGCTATTCATCAATGCACTACGGGCCAATGAGGACTTTTATCACATCATTTGTAACATTACGGTCATGATTATACCGAATAATCCCTGGTCATAATCATACCAATCAACAGTCCATCTATGCACGTAAGCCACAGATGACTTTCATCACAATATAAGTATGAGGATGATGACAATGATATAAGAATTCAATTAAAAGAAAGCAAAGAATAAATTTTTAAAGATTTATAAATTTAATTTATCCAGAATTCAATAATGTTCAAATTATCAACATGATACTGCTTTGTGGAGTAAAATTCAAGAATAATATTGTATCAAAAATGATTTGGACCTAAAAGAAATTAATTTTTGTCATGAATAGTATCCCGGGTGAATAGTACACCGTGAATAATAATTTAGGAATAGTACCCTGTGAATAGTATTCCAGCATAAAAAGGTTAAAACTTATCAAGAATGTTCAGAATAATATTTTTATGAAAAGATACTGGATGAAGCGCAAATATCAAAGATATTCTACTAATTTCATGGAGTATAGAAGCCAAAACTTAACAAAATAAGTATAGAACTCAAAATCTGAAATGAAATAATATTACTTACATACTATAGAGTATGGAAGAAAATATTATTTCATACGAATACTGAACAAAATAATATTCCTTACCTTAAAAAGAAGAGTATTCCAACTGGTATAGCGGGGATATTCTTGAAGAAAACTTGAACTATTTTTTACGCTCAAAGCTTTCTTAAACTCTAAAGAAATACGCTCAATATTATAGAAGAAGAATTCTCTGATTTTGGTGTGATTTTCAATTCTAACTAAGCATCATATTTATAAGAGAATGGAATGATACTATTTAGAATTTTCACGGACTGCATAGTAGGAAATCGGACGAAAAATCACGGGCGGAAGAAAAAGCAAGCCAGACACCCATTTTTTTCAATTTATTAATATAATATTCAATAAAATATAATATATTCTATTTTTCATAAAAAATAAAACTTATTATAATATATATATATATATATATGTATATATATATATATTAACACATGCTCTTAGAAAAAAAAACTCCTCCCGTGACAAATTTTGCAGGATTTCCCCCCTCATTTTTTCTTCTAATGTGGGCCCACGTGTTCCCCCCACCAACATATCACCATCATAGGTGGATCCCACCATATAATATATATACTGAATAACTTTCTACTGATTATTTTGAAAAATAAGTAAATGGGGGTCCATAAAATAAGCAAAATTTACATCAAATACTTCATAAAAATTCCCTCAATATTTTCAACAACATTTATTCATCATTATTATTATTCGTAATATTCAACAACTAGATCATTCTCAGGAAAGAGGGGGCTTTCCGATAAGGATTTCTCCCTATTGGCGCGCAATTAGGTGACCAAACCCATTTTCTCGACAGAACTTTCTAGACATCTTTAATAATACAAATAATAACATGAATATTGTATCGTCTCAATTATTGATTTAATAATATATAAAATATTGGCAATAACTAAATCAAATAACGTGAGATACTATGCAGCAATTACTGTAGCAATAATTGAACAAAACTGAGTGACTTCTCACGTAAGCATCAATAATCAATACTGTGTGCTGCTATGCAACCGCGCGTATTACTGTACTTTTACCACCGGGTATTTCAACAGTTTAACGGTAAAACTTTCGCCGTTATTTTTATAAAAAGATATTTCTGTCATTTTCTCATTCCGACAATAATTTCGTTATGGGTTCCACCAATGATTTCGCCGTTGTACGAATATTCCTTGATAAAACGAATATTCCCCGACCAATCGAATATTTTATAACAACTTGCATACTTTGTAAAATTTATAAATATTACCCACAACTATAACATTAAATCAAATTCACACCATAATATTCAAAAATATATTTCGGAAAAAAAAAACTTTATTTATGAAAGTTAGTGTCTTACATTATCTAATTTTTTAAATTTAATTTAATTTATTCAATTTAATTATTTTATTCTAATTTATTATTAATTTTAGTTTTTCTTATATTATACTATATTATATTAATCAATTAAATATAATTTATTTTATTTTATTTTATTTATTTTTAGATAATATTTAAGTTATTTTATGTAGTTTTATTTATTAAAATATTAATTTATTTTGTACTATATTATATTATTTATTTTATTAGCAGTACTGTAATAGAACCCATTTTGCAAAAATAGGTCATGGATTTAAAAGACATATTAATCAAATCAAATGACAGATTCATCAAATATACCTGATTAAGCTTAAATTTTTAACAAACAGTTGAAGATTTACTAGCTAAAAAACCACCAATTTGAGAAAAAATCGACCAGCTGCTCAAAAACCCAAACCAAAAATCTGGTGAGGATGCCAATGAGGTGGGCTTCCGTAGCAAGGTGGGCGGAGATGGTGGTTGGAATCCGACAAAGGTGGTGGTGTGGGCTGAGTGAGATGAGGGAGTTAGTGAGAGATGAAAGTGAGAGAGATGAGAGAGTGAGAGAAGAGAAGGCTGGAGAAAACAATCAGATTATGTTTTTAATAATTATTTTTGACATAATTCCGTCGAGGATATTTCCATCGACTTTACTCTAATTTCGACGAACTATTTCGTCGAGTGTAACACATATTTCGTCGACTTTATACTCACGCTGGCGGGAAAGCTTGGCGCTAAGGAGAGGGCTTACTTCCGACGGATGTCCGTCAAGGATACACTAAAGTCGACGGACTTAATATCGACGTAATATTCAGTCGGCCTTAGATTAAAGTCGACGAAATGTATTCAGTCGGACTTAATTCCGTCGGAAATAACACTTTTTCTTGTAGTGTATGAGAATATTAAAATGTATGAATTATGTCTGTATCATATTTAAAGTACACTTTTTGGCGGGTTCAGTTAGGATGAAGTTGCTAATTCAAGACCATCGGTCGGTTGAGACTTCCCTTGCCGACACGTCGCAACCCATTGGTTCAACGGGTGAGATTCAAAAGTTCAGCACGGCGTCGTTTGGCGAAGGCGCAACGACCAAATGAGAACTCATCGGCACAAACAAGTTCTGACAGACGATTTATATTTTCCCGGGCAAATCGATTGATGTCCAGCGGTAGATTTGGCGCCATTGTAAAACATAGCTTCTTGGCGTTAAACCGCTGCGAGCGAAGATTGAAATTAAAAGGAACCTACAAGCGACCATGTAAAACAGAGCAACCACGTATTGATCTAGAACTGTGCTTCTTCATTATTAAGAATAGATTCATCTAAAAACAGAGGTTCATTCTTGGTCTTTGATTGTCCTCATCAACAGCTGTAGGTGATAATCTTGAGGTTAGTAATTGTCCTCATAAAATAATGTCCCTCTCGCACATGTACAAAGTATCTGTTGTATTTTCTTGTCTCAATCGTAAGAGTCACACTTTTTGATTTAGATAGTATGTTCTTCACATCTCATTTGTTTTGACAGTTGAAACATAGAAAGAACTAAATGGAGGAGAGAAATTTAGAAAGTGTTCCACTTGTTGAAAGTCCTTACATAGGACAAAAATTTGATACGGAGGAGGATGCGTTTGATTTCTATAATAATTATGGAAGAAAATTAGGATTTAGTGTGAGGAAACAATATGTAAACAAAAACAAGCTGGGTGTTGTTACTTCAAGAGGATATTCATGCTCGAAGGAGGGTGAGCGGATGGAAGTAACAGTAGAGGGCAAGAAAAAGAGAGTTAGACTACCTAGTAGATTCAATTGTCAAGCAAAAATGAATGTAGTACTTGATAAGACAATACAAAAGTACGTAGTCAACGGCTTTGATGAGAATCACAATCACTTATTGCACATTCCAGAATGCATTTATTTGATGCGATCTCAACGGGATGTAGCCAAAGCACAAGCGATTGAGATTGAATTAGCATATAATTCTGGAATAAAATCCAAACAAACCCATGAGTTGATGTCTAGACAAACTGGAGGGAAGGATTGTGTTGGTCACATAAGATCAGATCAGAAGAATCATTTACAAACAAAAAGGCAAAGAGATATGAAATACGGTGAAGCTGCCAGTCTCTTATTGTACTTTCAGAAGCAGTTGTTTGAAAATTCGTCATTCTTTTATGCAGTCCAATTAGACAACGTTGAACAGATAACAAATATATTTTGGGCAGATGCAAAGATGATAATCGATTATGCTCAATTTGGGGAGGTCGTTACTTTTGATACCACTTACAAAACAAATAGCTCGTATAGACCTTGTGGTGTTTTTGCAGGTTTTAATCATCATAGGCAAGCTATTATATTTGGTGCAACATTAATGTATGATGAGACAACACCGTCGTTTGAGTGGTTGTTTTGCAGTTTTTTGGATGCCATGTCCCAGAAGAAACCCATTACAATATTCATTGATCAAGATTATGCAATAGCAAGTGCATTATCATCAACGATGTCGGACACATATCATAGGTTGTGTACTTGGCATATTGCTCGAAATTGTGTGAAACGCATGTCCCCCGTGATGAAAGAAGACAGTAAAGAATTTCTACAAACATTTATGAATTGTGTATATAAATATGATGATGAGTCATTATTTGAAAATGCTTGGGCTGAAATGATCGCTAAGTATAAAGTTGAGTCAAATGACTAGATGCAATGTACATATTCATTGAAAGAAAAATGGGCAAGATGTTATACTAACAAGACTTATTCTTTGGGAATGAGGAGTACACAACTCAGTGAGAGCTTGAATGCAGATATCAAAGATTACTTAAGCTCGAGAATTAATTTGGTACAATTCTTCACACATTTCAACCGGTTGCTTGAGGCTAAGAGATATAAAGAGTTGGAGGCCGAGTATGAGGCAAGGGAGAGAGTACAATATGGCAGGGTGAAGAGGACACCGATGTTGAATGAAGCTTTCATTCACTATACTCCTACAATATATTCTGAATTCGAAGAACAATTTGATAAGTCACTTTGCCTTGTTATAAAGTCAGTTGAGGAGAAAGAGGAAGGGCAATTTGAGTACGTAGTAATTTACTTTGGGAGCGATAAAATACAAACTGTTATAGGCAACCCTACTCGACAAGAAGTTGCGTGTTCATGTAAAATGTTCGAGACAAAAGGAATCTTATGCTCTCATACACTGAAAATTTTAGACATTATGAATATCAAATTGGTTCCAAAGAAATATATCTTGAAAAGATGGACAAAGTTTGCGAGGAATGGGCAGGTGATAGACAGTTATGGGAGAGAGGTAGAGAGGGATCCAAAGCTGAAATTAGGCAGTCGATATCGAATGTTAATGCCAAATCTAGTTAAGATTGCTCATCGAGTTGCATAATGTGAAGAGGCAACGAAAATGGTTAATCAAGTAATTGGTGAGCTATCTGTACGTGTTGAAGAAATATGTAATAGACAAACAAGCATCCAACAAGAGAAAAATAATGATTCTCATGAAGTGGATCGTCATGAGATAGTTGTTAATTCCATTACAGTTAATGTACCTGCAAGAGTTGGAATTCCAAAAGGGGCAACAGTACGAGGAATCAAAAAAAGGTCGAGATCATATAAGGGTCAGTCACGACTAAAGTGTTGGCTAGAAAAATTGGCAGGGAAAAAGAGGCAAAAAGTTGGAAGTAAAAAGAACGAGGTATTGATAGCAATATTATATAAATATACATATTGAATTAGTACGAATTGGTGTTAATGAGTGCAAATATAAATATACATACTTTTTGCATCTGTATACAAATGTTATTAATTTTAAAGCATGGACAGATGACGAGATTGAGCTCCGAATCAAATGGAAGGCATGGTGATGAACAGGGAAGTGGACACTCATCATTTGGAAGGCATGGTGATGAACAAGGAAGTGGACACTCATCATTTGGAAGGCATGGTGATGAACAAAGAAGTGAACACTTATCATTTACTGAGTTGTTAATGTCTCCGTTTAATAGCGAACTTTTGTAGTTAATGTTACTACCATGTAATATGTTAATGTTACTACCATGTAATATGTGAAGTTACTATCATTTAGGCATGGTGATGAACTGGTGTTGCTTCAACTACTTTTGTGGACTTGATGGTAGGTTGTGTAAGATTAGGCCTTTGAAGCTTAATGGCAAGCTTTATGTGTTTTCTTGTGTAAGTTTCAGTATTCTAGAATTTTAGTAGCAATTGAAGTATAGTATCATTTTTCTTATATTTTTTTCCTTCAATCTTTTCTGTTCAAGGGACACGAAAGAGTTAGTGTATATATTTGTTTATTACTAATTTTCCCTCAACTGTAATTTTGTTCAAAAAGGAGGAAAGTGTCTGGATAAAAGTTCTGTATGTTGACATTCTATTAGTGTTATGTTTTTTATGAATTCCCATGTATTATAAAGTAACAATATAAATTGAATTGGCAAAGTCTGTATTTCTTGTCTCTTTTCACTATGACCACAGGTATTGTATATGATACTTAATGAGTGAACTGCTAAATCAATTCTGTTAACCTCTAACATGCAACATATCAGATGAAAAGAAGTTGATTTTTAGTTATATATTCAACATATAAGCTGAAATATGTGTCTTGTGTTCATATATGGGCAATTATAGGTTGTTATAACATGATGTGTTGGTAGAATGCATATTAAGATTTGATGTTTTTAATGCATGTGTTCATGATTATTTGTAAGGTCCTTAATAGATATATGTATAAGGACTTAGTGATAGATCAAAACTTGTTAGGTTGATCTAAGCTTTCAACGTGTATCATTCTGTTATAGAATGTATAGATAGAAAGATCAAATCTGTTAGGTTGATCTTGAGATGTAATAGATTAGTCATGAAGAAATCGTAGTGCATCAACCTGATCAACATTGCAGAAATCAAGGCAGAAATCGTAGAGCCTGAAGATCGTAGTGTGCCTGCCTTGAAGGGAACTCTTCGAAAATCATAGAGTGGTCCCATCGTTCGCCGAGCCAACTCCACGATCGTAGTATGCTGAATGAAACATGAAGTTTACAAGTCAACGATCGTAGAGTGCTCTCGGGAACGTAGAGTGAATACACGAGCAAGTCAAGAATCGTAGAGTGCTACTACACGAGCAAGTCATCGTAGAGTGCTCTCGAGAACGTAGAGTGAACTACACGAGCAAGTCAAGAATCGTAGAGTGCTCTCGGGAACGTAGAGTTCAAGACACGATGAAGTAAAGAGTGTAGTGCTATCAACTGTTAGCATCGTAGTGTTCAAGAAATGACACTACGATCAGAATCGTAGAGCATCACGACCCAAATCGTAGAGCTCATCTGTCAGTCAGAAAACGTCAAGCCTCATGAGTTGTTAATTCAAGATACGAGGAATGAATCTGAGAAGCTGCAGTGCCCATAACTGCTATATCTGCTATAACTGCTTTACTCGTCTATTACTTTACTGCTTGGTTAAGAAGATTAAAACAAATATTATTCCGCTAAGTTTTAATCACTATCCAAGAACAAGTCTAAAACAGAAAAGATTTTTAAATATCTATTCAACCCCCCCTTCTAGATAACTTGTGCTTATTAAGAACTAACATGATGTTTTTTTGATAATGTTTGAGAAACTTGGGTAACAATTTCATATCCTCAATAATATGCTTAAGCCATCAGAAAAAAGAAGCATATAACAGTTGCCTCATTTTGATAAGGAAAGTTACATGACTCCAATGCTAAATCAAACACAATAACATTACTAACATTAATATCATTCAAGTCCAATTGCAAATAATTAAACATAATAAGATTAGTTCCAAATTTCTCCTTACATTTTGACAGTCATTAGCTTACACACAAATAGCCACAGTAGGCTCTTCCTAATTTTTACATCAATAACCTTCATTAGCTTACATCTTCCTAACTTTTACATCAAAAACCTTCAAATATTATCAACAAAAGTATACAGTTTTAAGCCCAAGGTTAACTCAAAAACTGACTACTAAATAACCCAAAAATCAGCCACCAACAACCATCTTCATGCAGCGACAGTAACCCAAAACATAGGCACCAACAACCATCTTCATGTAGAGACAATAAGGACAACCACAAGCAAAAACAAAGCTCCAAGCAACCCATAGAGCACATGTCTCTCTTTCTTATAGCTGGACAATAATTTCGAAATGTCAATTAGCTGACTTTGTAAATCACCTTCATATTGAACAACTTCGGTGAGCTGCTCTACCAGATATTTTTCATTTGCACGACAAGCTTTCAAATCAACAATAAGGTTCTTATTTTCAGCCTCTGTTTCATTGAGTTTGTTCCAAATCCTAGGAATAATTTCTTTCCCCTTCTTACATAAAGAAGGATCAATCCACTCAAAAAACCGACAAGCAAGTCCCATCTACAAAATCAACAAAATCAGATTTTTATTTACTAATAAATAGATTATAAATACTCATCAAGTATTCATAAAAGAATAAAAAAAATTCTTACAGACAATGGGCTCCAATAAGCACATCCATAAAATTGGCGCCCCAAATTTCGTACAGTCCAAGCGGTCTTCAATTGAGCCAATTTTCCACAATAGCAGTATTTGGGATGATCGGAAGCACCGGATTGGGTGGAACGTGCAGGTTGCGTACGTTGAGTTGAGTGTAATGTACAATTAGAGGTGGAATAACTTTGATTAAAACTAGCTTGTTGAGACATATTGAGGCAGTATGCTATTACTAAGAAGAAGAACCAGTTGGGTGGAAATGGGTGAAGATGAAAGAAACAGATAAATGCTATATGTAAGGAGGAGGAGGAAGAACCAGTTGGGTGGAGATGGGTGACAATGAAAGAAACAGATAAATGCTATAAGTAAGGAGAATAAGGATCAATTGGCGCCAAATCTCCCGCTCAATCTTCGGTCGCTGCCTTTGCTACACAGCGGTCATACGTCAATCGATTACACCAGACGTGCCGATTACTTCTTATTGTATTTGATCGCTACATCCGATTGATCGCTGCGCCTTCGCCAAACGACGCCATGCTGAACTTTTGAATCTCACCCGTTGAACCAATGGATTGCGAGGTGTCGGCAAGGGAAGTCTCAACCGACCGATGGTCTTGAGTTATCAACTTCATCCTAACTGAACCCCTTTTTGGCTATATGACAGAAGTTTACATTAGATATATTGAAATATATAGCAAACATACATAAATTATTAAATTGCAATGAAGTAAATATTGTGGAAGTAAAATATGAGTCTAGATATAGTCTATCTTCTATATTTTTGTGAGTATCCTCTGTCAAATTATTACTTTCAAATTTTATTCTATGAACAATATTAAATGCATATTAAGAATTCATTATCATAGTACATTGTAAAAATTAACTTCAAATACGTTTAGATAATCTCTTTACAAAATTTTCTAATGTTAAAAACTCTTGTTAGTATCTGTCAAAAAAAAACACTTGTTAGTATTTGCCTCTTCTTTTTTCTTTTCTTTTTTTTATTTTATTATATTGAAGTCCTCAACTTTAATTTTCATTTATAAGTTTAGTGTGTTACATAATTTTGGTAAAACGCACATATGACTAATCTAAAGGAGATAATTTCTCAGTAGTTAAAAAATAGTGTTGGATAATGTGGCGTATAAAAACTTTGTTGAAGTGTATTTTTTTTCACTCAAAAGACAGAAAGATGAAAAATATTGAAACTATAAAAATAATTTGAATGATAATTCTTTCAAACAAATGAGTGAAATGACTGATTTTAAATCTAAAAAATGGTCAATCGACCGTTGTATTAATAATTAGTGGACATCATAAATATTATTTAAATACAATCAAATACTTTCTCCGTCTCATAATATATGACGTTTTAGAGTTGTACATAAGAATTAAGAAAAATGATTGTATAACATTAAATATAATATTAATTATCTATAATACTTTTTTACTATATACTTATCTCATGTTTTCTCTTTTATATGTAATATTTTCTCATGAGGGATAATTTTAAAAAGATTATGACTAATTCTTTTAAATTATATAAAACGTAAAATAGTTTAAAAAAAATAAAATAATCTAAAACATCATATATTATGCAGGGAGGGAGTACTTGTTAAAAGTGTATTTGATATAATTAGATGATTTTATCATCTTGAATTGTGGTCAAACATATTACTTAAAAAAAAAGAAGAAGAAAAAACCTTGGCCATTTATTTTGTGGTCAATGATTTGAATAATTTGAGGAAAGTCCATTATTAATAAAATTTTCTAAAGTTGTGACTTTCCAAACAAACAAAAAAATTATTTTAGTAGTACTAGTATAGTAAGTACAGTAGTTTATTTATATCTTTGAATTCCGCAGCCAAAGTTAAAATATGGGGTAGGTTAGATAACTGTACGAACCGCACAGAAAGACAAACTCCAACAAATAAAGACCAAAAGTCAAAATTGGCGAATGCTTTGGAGTTTGGACATTCAAGCGCTATAGACGAGCTCCTGAAATCACTTTCAATAAAAGCCAAAATCACTAATTTCACCCAAATTTCACCTTCTGGGTACTTCGAAACTAAAGGGTTTTCTTTGTTCAGTGACTATTTTGGTTGTACGGATTACAGGAGTGATATGAGCTGAAGAAGATGAAAAAGCTGTGCTTTTGGGTACATACAAAATGTTGAAGAAGTGAATTTTCTGATGTCTTTTATACTGTTTTTCCGCTTACTGTAAGCTCTTTTTGAGACCCTTTTAGTTTAGGATTTTTTTTGGTTATGCTGAATTTTGTTAATTAGATTTTGTTCAACATGTATTTGCTTTGATTGACTATGATTGAAATGGGGGGTTTTTTTTTTTTTGCTGAAAAGCTGAGTTCTTTTGTATAATTTTATTCTTTGCGCATAATTGTATCCTATATTAACTTAGCTTAAAATAAATCGTCTTTTAGTTTGCTTTATAACCTATATTAGAGAGACGGAGAGTATGTATGTGTATTATATATACATATATATAGCCACACCAATTGGGAGGGGGGGAGGGGGGACACTGCAAGGTATATATATTTATGTATATTTATATAAAACTGTAGTTCAATTTCTCTATCGTTCCTCCCATAAATGAGTATCGATGGTGCATATTGGTTGTTATTAATCTTGATGCGGAAAAGTATATACCCTCCTGATTGTATATATTTCGTTTGAATTTTCTTCATCTAGTCTTGTAGGTTTGCTCTATGGAATAATTGCAATGGGGTTTCATGTTTCTTGATACTTTTAATTCTTAAACTCCATTTATGTACCTAATGGATCAATTGTTAGGTAAATTTGTGTCTGAAAGAATTGGATTATATATAGTTAGAATTAGAAGAAATGCAAGAAGTATTGAGATATCTGTTCTTCATTTCATGGAAATTTGGAGAGAGGGTGAACTAGCTTTGCAAGAAATAAATAGGATGATACATAATTATGTGGTTAAGTAGTTAAGTAAAAAAAGATCATATAAAAGGGTTAATTTCTACTTTTCTGAAACTTCGCAGAACGGATTTGAGCTGTTCATGTTTGTGTCTTTTGGTTCTTGTATATAAAGAAGTGCTGATAATGGAGGTTCTGTAGTAATGAAAATGGGGATTAAAAAGGGCATCATAACAGGAAAGATAGCTGGCATATGCCAGGAGAGGCTTCTTACACAAAATCAAGAATCGTGGCATTGACCACTTATGCCAAAACACATTGACAAAAGAGTAAGAGGACTTTTGTTAGAGAGAGAGCATATTCCTCTCTATTAAATCTGTTATGTCCCTTGATTTAGTTTTGGCCTGTGTTAGAAAATATGTAGATGTCAGCAGTTTTGACGCGTGTTAGAAAATAGTGTAATAAAAAAAACATTTTTGTCTTAAATGCTTATCAATTATTTGGGACAATTTTTCCTATGGTAGGAGCTGAATTTAAGCTTATCCAAGAATTAAATTATTTCCGTCTTCGCCTTATGCCTTATGTCTTATGGCTCACTGAAAAATAATACAATTCTTGGATATGTGGAATATTGAAATAAATGCAGAATCAGATACTGTGAATTCTCAACTTAATATACTACTGGAGTTCAATCTAGTTATGAAAATCTGATTATGAGCTTGCATCTTTCGCTTTGGGCCTTTTATTAGAGATCTTACAAGTCTTTCAACAACACTAGTGTCCAGCCAATTGGTTTTGAAGCCACTGTGACTTTTTTTTGTCTAACGTAAACTTATGAATTTTAATGATTCTTCATTCTGATATCATGCTTTGGATCAGTAAGGTGATAAGGATTTACCGTTTTTAATTTCTTTGGGACAATTTTTCCTATGGTAGGAGCTGAAATTAAGCTTATCCAAAAATTTATGTTATTTCCATCTTCGCCTTATGCCTTATGTCTTATGGCTCGCTGAAAAATAATATAAATTCTTGGATATGTGAAATATTGAAATATGCAGAATCGGATATTGTGAATTCTCAACTTAACATACTACTGGAGTTCAATCTAGGTATGAAAATCTGATTATGACCTTGCATCTTTCGCTTCTGGCCTTTTAGTAGAGATCTTGCAAATCTTTCAACATCACTAGTGTCCGACCAATTGGTTCTGAAGCAATTGTTACTTTTTTTTTGTCTAACATAAACTTATGAATTTTAATGATTATTCATTCTGAGATCATGCTTTGGATCAGTAAGGTGTTAAGGATTTGCCATTTTTAATTTCTTTTACATCTTGTCTTCGCAGAGTGAGTTGGTCACACTCCCTTTGGTATAGATTCCTCTGCAGTTAGATAGGGATTTGATTCATTACTGTCTAAGAAGAGTCATCAACCACATTGGGTTTCATTCGCAACTGACATTTTGAGAGAGAGTCCATGATGGCAGATGCAAGTCCAAGGACTGATACTTCGACTGATGGAGACACTGATGATAAGGCTTTGGGGGTGATGTTTCCAGCTCTTAATTCTACTTGCATTACTCTTGATGCTAGATATTTGTTCTAAACCTCAGTACTTATTTTACCTACTAAGTGTTCTGGATGCACCTTCTTTTTGACTTTTGGATCTTGATACCTGCTTAGAGCTTACTACTTTAAAAGTTTGATCACACTAACACTCAATATTCATGAATACAGTTTCATAACAATCAAGGCATTGTTGTTTCTGATGCCAGCGACAAGTCAAGAGATCAAAAGGTTTTACTGTTTGACTCTGTTGATTAATTGTTTATATAAATAATTATTTATATTTTAGTCCAAATAAATAATTATTTATATTTATATCCGAGTTATATCTCAGTTGATTAGATAACTTCTTGTACCCTTGTTTAACTTTATTTGACAGACTCTTCGTAGGCTTGCTCAAAATCGTGAAGCTGCAAGAAAGAGCCGGTTAAGGAAAAAGGTATGTTCCTTCCTCCTTGTCATGTAGTTTATTTTCTATGTCATCCTCTGTCTTCGTGGTTCGTTGGAACTATTGTGAATCATTGTTTCGGGATTGGAATGTTGTTACTGCTGTTAAATAGTACAATTTGAGAACTTCAAGAAACAATGAACACCCATCACTTTTAACTTCTATTAGATGATACTTTTTCCAAAAACCTGGTAAGCATTCTAATAAAGTTTTGGCCAGCTGTCACAGCGTGATGAAAGAAATTTTGGCATGTCATCCTTGTTTTCTTATAATGCCTCAATAACTATGTTCCCCATTTAACCTCTTCAAGAGCATTTAGATCTGTCTATGTTGGGCCTGGATGGTTGATAAGTTCCCACGTTCTGGTAGATGCAGCAGAGAGAAAGAGAGAAAAAGAGAGAGAGAAAGAGAGAGAGAGAGAGAGAGAGAGAGATGGGAAAAACACAAATACAAGGCGAAAGGGTTAAATAAAGATTTTAATATCGAAATGTGCGATGAGGAACAGCGTCCATCTCGGTCCAAATCACTCATAAAATAACAAATATTGCAGACCATCAAATTTTTATAATTTTTTCTAGTGACAAATCACCAAATTATGGTCTGCAAATTCTAAAATGGGAGGAAGGGCAGACCCACGACTTACTATGCCTTACTATGTGAATCAAACAAGGAAACTCTACAAACTCTTTTGCCATGGTGCAGTAAAGACAAAGATGGGCATGGAATCCATATCTTTTGCTTGCGCTTAATGCAAATATCTGGAGAGAAGAGCATATAGGGTCTATGCTTTTCACGCACATCATTTATATCTAGTCTTCAAGAACAACAAATCATACCAAAGCCTTAATCTTAAAGGGAACTTTGGGTTTCAAAATTAAAGTTGAAAGAGGGAAGCGGTTGGTAGCCCAACGAGACAACCAAAATAAGACTTGGAAGGAATAAAATCCCATAATATCTAAAGACCAAATCCTCCAATTTTGGAGTAAAGGAACATGAAGAGAGAAGGGAAATAAGTGAGGAAACATCTTCAGATTCTCTATTATTAAGATCACTAAAGAAGTGGAAATTCCATACCCGTCCAATGAAGCTCAAACATTGGCGTATTATGAAAAGAAGACGAGCATAAAGTCTGGAAATGATTCCTGAAAGGAAGCATCCCCCAACCAAGACAACTCCCAAAACCTTATATTGTCCCCATCATTGTTGTTAAGGCGTCGCCTAGGCGACGACATGTCGTCCAGTCGAGCAGAAATGGGCAAGGCGAGATTCCAACTTGGTAGATTGCGTAAAGGCGAGCGCCTATCACAAAAAGTCGTCGCCTTGGACAATGCGGTGACGACTTGGATGACTTTTCGGCTAGTCAAGCGCCTTGAGCTCATGGGTCGACCCAAATCTGAACTTGATAAAAAACAACCGAGCGGCACAAGTTATGCAAAACCCAGCCCTAATGTAGTCGTCGATTCACAGAGAACTCAAAATCTCAGATCGAAGCGAACCGAGAGAGAGAGAGAGAGGACGAAGCCGACGGCGACAGGCGACTTTGACGGCGACGGCGACTTCGACAAGCGAGCTTTTGTTCTGTTCTGTTTCTGTTTCCTCTGCTCGTCCGAGTTTCTGTTGGGTTAGCCAGTAGCCACTTAGCCTAGTGCCTTACTTTGCCTTCATCTTTTTTTTAATCAAATATAAAGACTGCTTATTCTTTGTGTGAAATATAAAGAATGCTTATCATCGACCAAGTCAACCAGCTCGATGGATAGTCATTGTCTGAAATAAAGACTGTTTATTCTTTGTGTGAAATAGACTGCTTATATATTGTTTATTGTTTACTCTTATTTTTGTTCACAAATAAAATTAAAAATATGTCAATGTCTCAATTGTCTCTAATATATTTGATTGATTGCATTTTGTAGAAACTAGAAAAAAAATGGCTGAAAGTTCGGGGGCTAATAATTATGATATAACGAAGGACCCTAAAAGAAAAGCTAAATCGAACGATCCGGGTTGGAAATATGGATATTGACCGGATTTAAGTAATAAGGATGTCGTGCAATGTACACTTTGTGGGAAGAAATGTCATTCGGGCATCAAAAGGCTCAAACAACATCTAGTCGGAAATTATGGAGATGTAGCTAAGTGTCCCAAAACAACAGAAATTACGAGGGAGATGCAAGCGGCTTTGAATAGTAGAAAGAGGAACAAGCCACTTGAGCTAGATGATGATGATGATGATGTAGTAGAAGTGCAAGAAGAACAATCATCTGCTCGTCCAATCATGACTTCCAATACTTCTTCTAACACTATCCCAAGTTTTGGGACGACTTCTAAAAGGAAGAATGTTGTATTTCAATTCCAAAATCCACAACCAAAAGCTAAGACGATTGAAGCATTTCTAAGGAAAACTCCCGAAGAAGTTGTAGAGGAGAGGCATAGCAAGCGTTTGAGCCAAACGAGTATTGAAAGTCGTTTGAGGACACCGGAGGAAAAGGAGAGAGTCCAAATGCACGTTGCCGACTTTTTTTACGAATGTGGCATATCATTCAATGCTGCAAATTCAAGGAGATTTGAAGTAATGGTCTAGTCCATAAGGCAATATGAGCCGGGTTTCAAGCCTCCAACATATCATGAGTTGAGGGTTCCTTTACTTGAGAAGGCAAAGAAGAAAACCGATGACTTAAAGAAGAAACATGAAGTTGCTTGGAAGGAATACGGCTGCTCACTCATGTCGAATGGTTAGACAGATAAGAGGGGAAGACACTTGTTGAATTTTCTTGTTAATAGCCCGGAGGGGACTTATTTCATGGGTTCTGTTGATGCCTCCAGTCAGTCTCAAGATGCTACAATGTTGGCAAATCTACTTGATAGCAAAATCGAGGAAATTGGCCCCAAGTATGTTGTTCAGGTGGTCACAGACAATGCCTCTAATTACAAGGCAGCGGTGCATATACTAATTGAGAGGAGACCTACACTGTTTTGGACACCTTGCGCCGCTCACTACCTTGACCTTATGTTAGAGGACATAAGCAAGTTGAAGCAATTTCAGCCCACAATCACAAATGCAAGGAGAATTACAACATTCATTTATAGACATGGTCTTCTCAGTGCGATGAGGGAGAAAACGAATGGGAGGGATCTTGTAAGACCCGCAGTTACTAGATTTGCTACAGCTTTTCTCACCTTGCAGAGTTTGTACAAGAATAAAGATGCATTGAGGCATTTGTTCATCAGCAAGGATTGGTCAAAATCAAAGTTGTCGGCTACTGAAGCGGGGAAGAAAGTATGTGATACTGTTATTTCAACAACATTTTGGCATACTGTTGAGGATTGCATTAGGGCGTCACAACCACTTCTTATAGTATTGAGGATTGTTTATAGTGATGAGAAGCATGTATAATAAGGTGATTGAAATTGTTGAACGGCGATGGAAAAATCAAATGGAGCAAAAATTATATGGGGCTGCGTTGTTTCTCAATCCGGGCAAGTACTTTGATATCAAAGAGGAACGTCGGTTGTTTGCTAATGCTTTTACGAAATGACTTCAATGACGTTCTTGCAAAGATGGTGCCCGAGTTAGATTTGCTAGACAAGATAAGCAATCTAGTCGATAACTATGATGCTTCTCGTGATACTTTTGCAAGAGAAATGGGTGATTAGGCAACGGAAAATAAAGAATTCTCGTACGTATATTAAAAAATATATAAAGATATATTATGATTATAATTTATATATTTTCTTCATTTCCTCCCTTCCAAAATATTTATATTTCTTTTAAATGTTGCTAGTTGATTGGTGGAATGCTTTTGGTGCGGGAACTATTGAGCTATCCTTATTTGCAAAAAAAATTCTAGGCCTCTGTTGTTCTTCCGGTTGCGAGCGCAATTGGAGTACATTTGAGTTTATAAGTACTTTCTATTGTTAGTTCAAATTTCAAAAGTAATAAATCATTCACTATTATTAAAATTTTATCATTAATATTATTATTTTTTGTTCTATTTATTTTAGATTCATACGAAGAAGAGGAATAGATTGGAACACAAACGATTGAGTGACTTGGTGTATGTCCAATACAATCGAAAGATCGACTCAAGGTTCCAAAAGAGGCGTGAACTTGGCAATAATTTTGATCCATTAGTCATTGATGACTTTGAATGGGGTAATGAATGGATCGATAATAATGCCGATGTTGTTCATCCCGGGGGGATCTTACATGGAATGATGTGAATCGAGCAACAGGTGCATCCAACACGCTTGAGGGTCGCAATCTTTCAAGGAGTGCTCGTGCTAATACTAGTAATAATCTAATGACATACTCTCGACGTGGTGGTGGTTCAACTTCAAGGGAATCAAGGTTGATAGATTCCGACTCCGATAATGAAGTTGATGAAGAAGAGAGAATTCCAAATGATGATAAAGATGTGGAGGATGATTTTGGAGAAAGACCACCACCTACGACTTTGAATGAGAGTAGTTCTCGTGGAAGAGATGGAGATGACCTTTTCTATGATGATTTTGATTGAATGATATTTCTAGAGTCTAGACTAGTGTAGAGAGTCTAAACATTATTTTGGCTTGCTATGGTGGTGTTATGGTGGTGTTTTATTAGTTATTAGACTACATATTTGTGATGGTTGATTGCAATTTCCTTTTCTATGTGGTGTTTGTTGAATTCTTTATTTCTTTTACTAATCTTTAATATCAAATGTGTTGTTTTTGGATTGTTATTGATAAGTATTTACATAATTATGCCTTTAATGTTATTTCATTGTGTTATGTTTTGAGTTTTAATGTATATAAAATTTTATTGCCAATATACTTGTTAAGTAAAATAAATAATATATAAATTGCACATTGTAAATGACTTGTCGCTTTACGAACGCCATGGTGGTCGCCTTGTCGCCTAGGCGTCCAGGCAGTCAGCTACCGCCATGACTCGCCGTGGCGCCGTAACAACTATGGTCCCTATTTCCCAACCTGTACCTTGTCTGTGGCAACAGAAAATTCCTGAATTGAGAGATAAGCTTCCAAGGACTAGAATGAGTAGTTGCAGCTCGAGTGTGATCAGACACACCCATTCCAATGAAGACGAATTGGTTTCTGATCACTACAAGTGAAAGAGAGTCAGCTCCAAAGGAAGGCGCCAAAATCAATTGCTCACGAGGGACAAATATTTAGAGGCAATATTCTCCAACACTAAACCCCTCTCCTGTCTAGGATGATAAAACAACATCAGACCCCTACCAATGACTCCAAAGTTCTAATAATCGAGATTTCTTGTTTATATTGACATTTTAGAGACTCAACACCTCAGCTGGGCTGTGTGCTTGTGTTGGGGTATCAGTATTGGCCAAGGACATTCTTAAGCTTCCTGTGAGCTATATTTAGGTACTTGTATATGTGATTTTATAGTTGAGCAGGTGCGCAAAAGCTAATCTAATAATACATGATTCTATATCTTTGAAGAAGGAACCAGTCTTGTTTTTATGGGACCTAGATACTAACTACTTATTTGATCATGATGGAATGCGCAACAAAATTGAACTTTTGAATCCGATTTGATGTGAAAGGAAGGGCATTCTCTTGTCCCACCTGTCAAGGTTAAAATAGAACGAATAAATTCGTTGCTCATGGTCCGATGCAAAGTGAAGAACAACCTTAGCTTGACTTGCATTGAATCGGAGTTTTAGGGAATGTGGTCACAGGTGATGACAGCTCATGGCATAAGGTGTTCGGTTAAGTCCCACAACAAGGCCAATCCTCGTGTTTAGTTACCATCATTGAGTTTGGAAATCTGCCGCATGCGTCATTATTGAGAGATGAAGTTGAGGGGTTTCCCCACTCACAAATATGAAGTTTCAAAGTATCCTTAATATGTCTGTCTAAGCTTCAGATTGACATTTGTCTTCATGACATGATGGATAGGAATTACTAGACAAAAAAAGAAAGAAAGAAAAAGATGTGAATGGATGAAACATGGCTCATATGTACATGATTAGGGTGGTTGCTTAAGTAAGATGCGTTCTTTGACTATTGATTCTT
Source organism: Panax notoginseng (assembly GCA_016801055.1). Taxonomy (NCBI): domain Eukaryota; kingdom Viridiplantae; phylum Streptophyta; class Magnoliopsida; order Apiales; family Araliaceae; genus Panax; species Panax notoginseng. The sequence goes on from CM029022.1 coordinate 70,219,346, forward strand.
ATTTGGCAGATACATATAATTAAAAACCAAATTTAGCTGATCATGTTGTTACTTATCACTTTAATATTTGGAGAAACCTTCCAATAGTTGGATAACATTGTATAGTTAGGGACCAAAGGTGTCTCTCACAAACATTGTATCTACAAGCTGTAAACATAATCTTTATGGGAGATGGGTGAGTTGGTTCAAAGCTTGCATCTCCTTGGTCAGGTTTTTTTTGTGATGACGAACGGGCTACCCTTTGGTTTCTTTCATAGCTCGAGAGAGTTTGAGGCAAGGAGATATTCTTTCTTTTTTCTTTCTTTTTTATTTATTTTTCTTTTAACTTGCATTGGAGGCGTTGAGTAGGTAGTCCGGAAAGGCTGCAAGGGCTGGTTTAACTCAGGGCTTTTCAATTGGTAGACTAGAAGGAGCACAACTGTTGATTTCCCATCTTCTTTTCGCAGATGATACAGTAGTTTTGTGATGCGGAAGCAGCAGTTGTGAGCTTTGAGAAACGTCCTGATCTGTTTTGAGGCGGGTTCGAGAATTAAAGTGCTGAAGTGTGAATTTTTTTGTGGGGGGTTTATAGCCGAGCCGGAGAGTTTTGCTTCTATTTTTAGTCGTTTGTTTGGTGCTTTTCTAACTTCTTACTTGGTTATGTTGTTGGGTGCCTTGTACAAGTCTGAAGCCATTTGGGATCTATTTGTTGAGAGATTTGAGAAAAGACTTACAGGATGGAAAGGGTTACTTGTCCAAAAGAGGAAGATTTGGCCTTCTAGCTAGCCAGCCTATTTTACGTCTCTTATCCCTCTTTTGGCTTTGGTTCTCAAGAGGTTTCATAAGGTTATGCAGGACTTTGTTTAGATGGGGAGTGAAGCAAGAGGTAATTTAATCTGGTCATGCGAAAGCAGTGTGTTCTCCAATGAGTAGTTGCGACTTGGGTATTTTAATATAGTTTTGTTTGGAAAGTGGTTGTGGCTAGGGCTGAACAAGGAACCAAATTGGAACCGAAACTGTACCAAAAATCGCACAAACCGCACCAATTAAAACTGCTCCAATGGTTCCGATGTATGTGGTGGTTTTAGGTGAGTTGAAAAACCAAATTTACGGTTTCGGTTTGGTTACTAGTCAAAACCGCACGTATAAAACCGAAACTGCACTAAATAATCATCATGTTTTCTCAAATTTGCTACAAGTATATATATTTTCTCTACTATAAAATATTCTCCTTATTTTATTTTAGAAGACATATATTACAGGGTTGAGTGAAGAATAAATAATATCAATTATGTTTGCAAATCAAGAGTGGCTTGGCATTTTTTAAATCAAATATGATAACATAGTATTAATTTTGCTAAATTAGCTCCATGATTGTGTTCACTGCATAATACGTTTGCGTGAATGATTTTATTAACTATTTTACGGGTTTGTTATTTCAATTGGTTTTGGAACCGAAACCGCATCAAGTGAAACCAAATCGCACGGTTCAAAACCGCACCAATTACAAATGGTTTCATGTGCGGTTTTGAATTTTTCAAACCGCACCTAAGCGATTTCGTGTGCGGTTTGAACTTTAAACCGCACTAAACCGCACCATGCTTACCCCTAGCTGTGGCAGTTGTTTTTTGGTGAAGAGGGTGGTAATTTGTGCTTTGGTTTGGAGGAGGGAGGGTGGTGAACTCAACGTGGCTCCTTTCTGTATGAGAGAGGGGTGTAGAAAGCCATTTTGACAGGAGTCGATGTTTTTGTTGTTCACATTCCTTAAGAGGTCAGAAACGGTAGTAAGATCCACTTTTGGATGGAGAGGAGTTGTGGTGAGGAACTTCTTGGGTAGCATTTGCCTAACCTAGTAAGTATTGCAGCGATCCGGTTGCCATATTTACAGATTACTACTTGGAGATAGAGTGGAGTTGGTTGTTGTAGCCATTGTTTAGGTGTCACTATTGGGATTAGGAGCTAGAGGAGGTTTCAGACCTGCTGACTATTCTCGAAGGGAGCATTCTGTGGGGAGGATACATTCTTGATTTCAGAATATAATCATTAATTGCAAGCGGAAAAATATTGAGAATAAGAGAATTAGGAGAAGAATTAAAGAGGATCTATATAAACGGTGGCCTATGTTCCACCGCACATAATTCAAAAGACTCCATCTTGCGTTATTTAATGATATATGAAAACTTAATAGAAGTCCCTTATAAATATGTTTACAACAAGTGCTCTACGAGAAACTAACCTTGTTGTAATAGGAAACAGATAACCTAATTAATAACTTGAAAATAACTCCTAGTCATACTAGGAAACCTAATATAAGGAGACAATAACTCCTAACTATACTAGGCGTCTAGGAAACATATTGAACTCGCTTTGTTAAATCATAGGATGTCAACATGTGCCAAGATGGGTTCGCCTCCCCATTCATTCATCCTGGGATAGTGGAAAAATCATAGTAGGTAACATATGGCCACATCCATTCTTCCTAGTGATGCATGCTTTTGGTACCAACTCTCAACCTCAGATTATTGCAAAGGCGTCCGGCTCTCACCCTTTGCTTCTACAATACAGTAAGGTGCAAGGAGAATAAAAGTGGGTGATTAAAGTTGCGTTCTTATTTCAGGGTGTTGCAGGGTGACAACTGAGGAGCTTATGGTCTCTGGTGTTTTCACTATGTGGTATATGTTGGATGATACCTAGATCAGTTTTGAGATGTTGCATGCATGAAATTGGTGGAGGTTAGGAGTGAGAAGGCGGCATGACTTGGTGCCACATAGTATTTGGTGGACATAATTGAAGGAGAAAAACAACTGACATTTCAAAGGCATAAAGACACCTGTTGTTCTTATCTGATTTTTTTTCCTTTTTAGAGCCTTACTTTTTCTTGGTCCTTAAATGTTTTTTTGGTTGCATGAGGTGCTATGGGCCCTATTGTGCATTATGTGGATATTTTTAGAAGAATTTGCTCTAGAAGCCTAGTTTAGTAGGTATATAGGCTCTTTGTTGAGGTTGGAATTTGTCTTACTTGGGGCATATTTGTGCCTTTTATTTTCCCCATGCTTTGGTATACTGCATGTGTAATTTGATGCACCCCCTTTTAGGGCTTTCAGTGGATGGATTTACTTGTTCAACTATGCCTTTTATCCCAAACTAGTTGGTTTAGGCTGAAAATGAATTTAATAATGAAGGGATTATGCATTTAACTACTTGGGAAAAAATATTTTTTTTTTACTAGCTTGAGTGGATTGATAACACATTGTTTCTTAACGGTGCATGTCAAATAAGTTCTTGTTATATTTGTAGTATCAAGAATCATCCTTGTTCGGTTATTCCTCTTTGAAACAGGATGAACTTTGTTGGAACCTTTTTATTCTTTGTTTTCTTTGACAACGATTTCTTTATAGTTTAGGCTCGGCTTTTACACATGGGTGTACAAATACTTTTGTCTTGAACTGCTGCAGCTTCATGCAGTTTTTTCATTGTTTAATTAATGTTGCTGTGGGGTGACTTGTACCTTTTTTGTTGTAAGGAGATGATTTCTGCCTTTTATTTATATGTTTTATGCTTTGTTTCTAGGCTTATGTCCAACAGCTTGAGAGCAGTAGAATGAAGCTGACCCAACTTGAACAGGAGCTTCAACGAGCTAGGCAGCAGGTTTTATTGATAACTCTCCTAGTATCTTCCCCACTACCTTAGAATTTTCTGTCATTTTAACAATTATCCGTTCTTTGCTGAAGGGCATATTCATTTCAAGTTCAGGAGATCAATCTCAATCAATGAGTGGAAATGGTATGATTATCTTCTTATGCCTTTTCTCCAGTATTCAAATGAAGCGGCATATTATTATGGGCTAGTAAAAGGGAGATTATAGCTATGCTATCTTGTTAAATCATATGAAAGATGGATAATAAATCCTTTTTTTTTATGATTTTTTTCTGCTTCCATTTTCTGACAACGCAAAAGCTGCATGTTTCCATAAATATACAATGCTTTATATAACTCAAAATCCAGACTAAGCAGCAAAAGGACTTTAACACTCGTAACCATATGGTATATTTGTAACACGTATAATACTAACTCACAAACTTCTTTTGATTCCAATGGTTTATCTTTATATTGCACACCCCCTCCCTCCACTAAAAATAAATAAATAAAAAATGAAACAGCAAATGAATTGAGATTAGGAAGTGTTGTTGCTGAATGGCACTGATTTCCTCTACTCATTCTTTGTTTTGGACTGTCCAAAAATTTGTTCATTTGACCGTTTGACAGGTTATAATCTTTTAGGACTTTTGAGCTAAAAGAGATTTTCTAGAAAGAAGGACCATAAAAAAAGGTAGGACAAGGATATCGTCTAGAGGGAACAAGAGTAGTGCAGAAATATATATATATATATATATATATATATATATATATATATATATATATATTCCAAGAATATGTTCCCATCACCATTTGACAGCCTTAGATCATCCATATAAGCCTTTAAAAGTTGGGTTTTGTAATTTAAATAAAAAAACTATTTTATATAACATGAGAATATTATATGAAAATTTATATCCTACCAAATATTTCAATGAATGACAAAGCATCCATACCTTCGGAGGATCTTATTATCTTTACCCCCATTGTAGCCCTGATATATGGTAAGAATTAATTAAAACACACTAACGCTCAAATCTGGAGACAAGGATTTGTAGGTATGTCATTTGTGTTTCCTTTTAAATATTATATGGGAAAGTGAAATCATATAATACGATAGTTGAGGATGAGATGCAAAAACAGACTTCTTTGAGAAATTACCTGAAGAGTCCAGAATCCAATATCACGGGGAAAGAAGTCAAATCATTTTGATCTCTATGCCAAAAATTATCCAGCTTCCGACACTTCCAAAAAATCTATGAATGGAAGACCGCCTCCCATATACACCTTATGAACCAAAAATTATAGAAGACTTAACATGGTAGATATCCCTGTACAAGATGGACTTTTCAACCCCACGAGAATAGCTGGTAGTAAGACGCTATTGGAAACAAGTCATTCGCAGTAAATAAAGACAGATCCTTGATGCCGAAGCCATCAAACTGTGGCATTTACAGATCTTCCACCCCATTAATAGTACTGAAACTCTTCCTCCATGCTATCCAACCCATTTTCCTTATGGAGGTTGGATTAAGTATTTGAAGCTCACATATCAATGAATTCTATGTATAGGAAGCTCGAATCTCTTCTTGTATTATATACATATTTCAATCCAAGTAATAATTTGTATTGCTGAGAAATTAGAGTTGAAACCATTTTTAAGCACTTTCAGTGTGGAGGGTGTATTAATGGTGGACATTGGCTTTGTAGGGCTTAGTCACAATGGTAGTGAGTTGTTGGGCTTCATTGTGCAACCTTCCTGCCTAACTAACAATAAATCTACACTGGCTTATTCATCCATTTCTGATTTTACGACCTTCAAAGTCTGACTTGTTGTACTAAGCCCATTGGCAAAAAGTTTCATTTGTAGATCCATATCTTTACGTTGTTTCTGAAGAAGAATGAGCTAATGATTGCATCACATTGTAGGAGCCTTGGCATTTGATGTGGAATATGCGCGCTGGCTGGAAGAGCACAATAGGCGAGTCAATGAGCTGAGAGGAGCTGTTAACTCCCATGCGGGTGATGCTGAACTTCGCATCATTGTGGACGGAGTCTTGGCACACTATGATGACATTTTCAGGATAAAAGGTGATGCTGCTAAGGCTGATGTCTTCCATATTTTGTCAGGAATGTGGAAAACACCTGCAGAGAGGTGTTTTTTATGGCTTGGTGGATTTCGTTCATCTGAAATCCTTAAGGTGAGGGTTTTGATTAATTAGTTCCAAAGGTTGTAGAGGGCCCCATTGGTGTAGATTATGTGTTTGCTCATCTCTTTCTCTCTCTCCATCTCTCTCTTTGCTCTGGGTATAGATCCATATTTGTACTCAAATTTTTAGTTAGTAGCATATTGCTTGATTCATCTTCTAAAATTCATAACTAAATGGCTGCCTTGGATTAATTTGGGACTCTGAGACTTTTATTAAGAAGTATGGAATAAACTTGTGAGAAGGAAGAAATATAATATTCTGTTTTTGTGTCACAAATTTTCTTTTTCAATCATAAGTGAAGTATATTGAGTAGGAAGGGTGATAAATCAGGGACAAGATGAAATTTGAAACATAGGTGAATAAGTAGTAGAAACTGAGGATTTTTTTTAGCATCACCATTGTGGATGTGGGATTTGACAGATAATGTTTACTATTTTATATCAGGCCAAAATAAAATACTTAAAAAAAGTAATAGAAAACGGTTCTATGCTGATACTTAAACTAGCAATCATAGACTCGTCTTGTTTCATTCAAATAAAATATCCTATATTTTGTGCATGTGATTTGATTGAAACTTTGTGGTTCTTGTTAACTACCAACTTTCGTAGAGTATAATCTCTGAATTAATTTATTTATTCTTGTTTTTGTGTTTTGAAATAATTTGCTTAAAATTTAACCTTTTCCCCAGAAACAAATCATCAATCTACCAAGATGTAACCACAATAATCTGTAGAGTATGCATGCTTAATTAGTTAATTTTGTTACTTTAACTTTTATTTAGGACACGTGACTTCTTTGTATGGCAACCTATAAAGATGATCCTGAATCAAATCATTCCTTATTTGAAAGGGAAAATAATATGGATTTGATTGCAAGCTTCTCTTCAACTTTTTATTTTTAAAAAAATTATCTTTTGGGGTACTAAATGGTAAAATAATATGTGGCAGTCTTGTTATTTCAGATGAGATATGACCTCCATGATTTCACATTCATATAATTACTATTGTTTTCTGTTCAAACTCTTTTTGTAATCATTGTTATTATTATTGTCAAATATGTGTGCTACCGGGTTACCTCTTTGTTAAAGAAAATAGCTTTTTCTATTCCACGTTCACATAATGAATGGTATGACTTATGTTGCAGTCTTCTTATTTCAGATGAGATATGAGCTGCATGATTCCACATGCACATAATTCCTATTATTTTCTGGTCAAACTCTTTTTGTAACTATTCTTATTATTTTCAAATATGTGTACTACCATTTGTCCTTCCTTTTTCAGCATTGTCGGATTACCTCTTTGTTAATGTAAAGATTTTTCTTTCTTATAATGCCGGCTTTTTAATTTACGTGTGAAATTTATATAGCAACATGCTTGTGCATTTATATGGCTGCATAGAATGTTTCTTCTTTCGACTTGGCTATCTTTTCTTTGCAGCTGTTATATTTATGATTTCGAGCTTACTTTTCATGTTTCTTTTTCCATTGCAAAATTTTCCTGAATGTTTTTATATGGAAGCTTCTTTAAAGTATTTGGCCTTAATATGTTGATACATACATGTATATATATATACATTCATGCTCTATGTTCAGCGCAAACATGTTTTTACTGTTTTCTATTTATAGCATTGTAGGTTCAAAGTAGGGGTGAATTTTTTTTCCTTTGGATTTCTGTTCCTTCTGAATGCTCATTATGTCATTATGCATTTTGTGATCTGATGAATCCATCATCATGCACTAGAGCGGGGTATCATTAAGTTCTGAAAAAGCTATATTAGCTTTATGATAAACTGTAATGGCTATTTATAGGTGAAGGGTACTTTCCAACGAGTTTTGTATCTGTTAATGAATGTCATACTAATCGACACATAAAGGCGTTTGGGTGAGGTTGAATTCTGTGCGACCCTTGCTACATAGATGCTCTGGACCTACTTGGGTCCCGGTTTCTGTATTTTTTTCTTTCATCACTCATTTAAGGATCTAATTTATATATGCTGCAATCATCATTTGTTTTGTTGCATGTTCGCTGACCTCTACTTTGTTTATCTTCAACTCTTATGTTGCGTTATATTTGGATCTGACTTTTTCCTTCAATTTATTTTTTATCAGCATCTTGTTCACCTTCAAGCCCCCCCTCCCCCCTCTCTTTCCTTATCCCCCCTTTTCTTTATATCATTCTTCTAAATTTGAATCTCCATGGTTGTAGCTGCTTATAAATCAGTTGGAGCCTTTGACTGAGCAGCAGTTGTTGGCCATCAGCAACTTGCAGCAGTCATCTCAACAGGCCGAGGATGCACTGTCACAGGGAATGGAGGCATTGCAGCAGTCTTTGGCCGACACTTTGGCTGGATCACTTGGTCCCTCAAATTCATCAGGAAATGTCGCAAATTACATGGGTCAAATGGCTATGGCTATGGGAAAGCTTGGAACACTTGAAGGCTTCATTCGCCAGGTGATCCTCGTGTACACTTGAACGCGTACACACACACTTGCGTGCGCGAATACACGCAAACACACACATATACATTGTTTATTGATGATCTTTGTAAATGGACAAAATAAGTGATGTAAAATAATTAATGTTAATACCAGGCAGACAATCTGAGGCAACAAACCCTCCAACAATTGCATCGTATATTAACAACTCGCCAGTCAGCTCGTGCAGTCCTTGCCATCAATGACTATTTCTCACGGCTTCGAGCTCTTAGCTCTCTCTGGCTTGCGCGCCCACGAGAGTGAGAAAAGCACCATCTTTTCTGTGATACTTCTTATGAAGATGATTCGTATTGCCAATTGTTTGTTGTACCATATAGGATTCAGAGGTCTGCCTGTGCATTTAGTGGACTTTTAACTATTCCCATTTCAAAGCCGAGGCAGCCAGCCAGCAGTGTAGCTTTAACAGCCTGAGTTCGTCAACAGACTTTCGTGTACTGATTTTTCTCTGTTGTCGTGTTGTCGTGTATGATCTTCAACTTGTATTTATTAACTACAGTTAGTCTGTGTTGTCTTAAATGCTTATTGTAATCAATAGAGTTATAGAGTCTTGGTTCATGAAGTTATTTAATAATACAGCCACAATGATTGGCACTGCTTCTTCCATTACATCCATTAGGGATTTGATACACATGCATGTGCAATTGTCGTGTTTTTTATCAGTTATTTTTTAGAGTAAAAGACACAAGGCATCCCCAAATTTACCTGCATTTTGAACTTTGCATCTCATACTTTATAAATAGGCATTTTGCATCCTACTACTTTTAGTGCCTTGATAAATAACACACTCACCTACTTTCCCCGCATCTTTATATTTTCATTTTGTACACACACCCTCTTATCACTTTTCAGGGGCAAAATCAGTTGAATGATTTAGGAATTTAGGGTTCTTATCAGAGAGAAATATAGGGTGTTTGTACAAATGAAAACTATAAAGATGTGGCCAAAGGAGATGAGGATAGATTGAGGGATGTAAAGCATCTTTTACTTTTATTTTTACATGGGTTTCATTCAATATCATATTTTAAATATAACTTTTGTCGATAATACATCAAGAGAACTACCATTTTTATAAAGAAAATACGCCAGTTTCACAAGATCATCAAGCAATGAAGTGTAAGTTTGTAGTAGTTTGTTTGTTGAAGTAAATACTTTCCAATATTTGATAAAACTATTAGTTTTGTTTCCTCTATTCTACAAAACTAGTTGGTAGCACGTGCAATATACGGGTTAGTTTAAATAACGGACTTCATCTCATCAATATATCATATTTTTATAATTATAAATCGTATAATTAAAATCAAAAGTGGTCACTAATTTATTATATTAAACAATATAATTATTTAAAAAATAAAAATAATCGACACTTTTTTACCATTTGATTAACATATAAATTTTTTATCAAAATTTTAATGGATAAAAATTATTTTAAACTTTTAATTGTGAAAATAGTTTTATGATTCTAATTTTTTATTAACATAATTTTATCATTACTAACAAAATTATTAAAATTAAATAATTGGTGTATTGAATGAAATTGAAAAAAAAATGTATAACAGAGGATAGTAAAATCCTGAATTGTGTATTTCAATAGTATTTTAACGAATGACAATTGTGAGATATAAATTAAGGAATCCTAATTGCACTAATATTGTAAATAAATATGAAATTGTATTAATTGTGTAAATATTTTATGAGTACATTATTGTTGTAATTATTTTTAAAAATGTAATAGAATATGTAATTCTTCCAAATATATTTCAATACACAAAATCAAATTAGAGTATTAGGCCTGGTTCATGATATATCTTTCTTTAAAATAATTATCTATCATAACAATATAATTAATACATAAAAGCCTGATATATGTCATTTTTCCTTATATATGTGGTGTTATGTTGTTGCATATTTGAGTGTGGTTCCAGATTTTCAATTCTGACCCTTGATCTAGCAGGTAAATTAATAGCTTTTTAATAAAGTTAACAAGTAGGTAAAATATGTTAAATTAATTTAATTAGACCACTAACAGTTTGCATTCCATTTTTGTTTATTCTAAACAGTGAATTTGTATTTCATTTTATTGGAGGACTATTTTTCTCCTTTAGTTTTTTTTTTCATTTTAATTGTTAAGACTTTTTTTTTGTTCTTATTGTTTGATTTTCTATTATTGTTTGATTTTTGCAATTGATTTGATTATGTGTATTTATATATACTAGATTGCACGGGCTAGTTTGAGTAATAAATTTAATAATTTGTTCGATATTTATGTCAAAAAAAACTCGAAGTACACACTTAATGTAAATTAGTTGAATTACTTTATCATAAAATTAAGAGATTCACTTTCCTAAAGCAAATTCATCAAAATTAACTAAAGACAACAAAATGCAGTCTTTTAAGGAGACATAAATTCTTTCATAGCACATGTTTAATAGTACTTTCAACGTTGAAGTATGTCTCATGATATATAAGGAAAAAAATTCATACTCTTGCAAACAATTTAAGGAATATGATTCATGAACTTTGAGCACCACAACAAAGCATAGAACTATTATTGGAAACAAAGGCAAACACATGACATATTACATGACTATTATTTGTTTTTTACATAAATTTCTTACATGTAGTCGCCACTATAATTAGTTATGTTGCATGATGTAAACTTGGCAACGAATTCAAAACAAATTGTTGATAATGAACACACCTAAGCTTGTTACAATCCTCTCTTTCATTGTGACACTCCCAAAACAGGTCCAATCCAACCAACTTATTCTGAGTCGCCAAAAACATGGTACAGAAAATAACTACAACTTTATTACTACAATTGTCGTGCAAAATACAACAACACATATGTTGTGAGTTTTGATACAAATATATACCAACTGTGACTCATGTCCTAACCTTGGATAGTACGTCACAATGACACCTTACATAAAGGTACAGTCAATAACTGTTTTAGAAATTAAAATATTTGAGAAGTGCTCAAGGAAACCTTCGTACATGGGAGGCCATGCGTCTAGGTTATGATAGATATCATATGCCCACAGAATTATCCTTGGTTGACCCAATAGACCCCAAAGAAAAACAAGAAGATTACTATCATGTCCTTTCCAATAGTGAGTCTTCTCTTGACATATAATTATCTCCACTGTCTCCAGTTGAAAATTATATTTCAAATAAACTCCAAGATCATATAGGTAGTGCTCGTAGATATACTCAGCAGGTGGATGTGCACAACCCTGCCTTATGATGACACGAGGTTGTATGTCATTAAACATCTCGTATGATAGTGGCAAATCACCCTTCTAAAGTTGGGTTCGCCTCACCCTATATGATTCACCAAATATAACTACTAAATGATGTATAAAATACAACACACTATTCCAAAGTTCTCAATAAAATTATTTTCATACTGTTTAGTGAGAACCTTCACAGCTAGAGACCACCGTTCTATCCCCTGTTACCTCCGCTCGACCCGGCAACACTCTTATTATCTGAAAGGAATTGTGAAGCAAAAGGGTGAGCACACTAGCCCAGTAAAGAATATCATGACTAAAAATAATTAAATTATCAATAGCCTTCATCAGAAATAAATCAAAGATTTAGAACATATGGTAGATGATAAAATTTTTCAACCATAGTTGCAGCGGAACGAGCAATCCATTAGAAGAGTCAAATAGACCATAATGTCTATTATCTTCTCTATGTTAAAAGTCCACCAACAATGTTTTATCCCTGTAACATCAATCAACAGTTCCCGTCCACAATCATATGAATAACTCATAATCATATTTGTGGTTCCAAATTCCTTTTCTCATCCAGAATGAAGATAATTTTCATCACCTGTCTTTACCTGAAACATCAAAGATCATGGTTATACCAAATCACAGTTCATGTTCATAATCATACTAATAAATTCATCTTTGCACTACGGGCCAAAGATATTCATTAACATGTCATCTTTGCACTACGGGCCAAAGATATTCAACAACAGGTCATCTTTGCGCTACGGGCCAAAGATATTTACCAATAATTCATCTTTGCACTACAGACCAAAGATATTCAACAAGTCATCTTTGCACTACGGGCCAAAGATATTCATATCTCAAAGAAATATATAATCATTTAAGAATTTATATAAACAATAATTATAACCATGTTGATCATTTCACCTTGCACTTAAGCTAAAAATATTTCATTGTAAATTCAATGGTTATGATCATACCAGTCAATAATTCATCTTTGCACTACTGGCTAAAAAGAACCCATAGTCACGATCATACCAATAATCCACCCATCTTTACACTCAAGTCAAAGAGAAATTTCTTCACCAGGATTATAAAAATGTTATATATGATAATAAAAACAATATGATCAACAACTGTATTTAATTTCAAGAATAAGATTCATAAATCAATCATTTCATAACACTTTAATCCAAATGTTATAAATCACTTAATAATCTCATAATCTAATATTATTAATATTACCACAATATCTTAATCATTTTTTAAACTTATAAACAATTTATTTTAATTGTTTATACTTTACTAATTAATGCATTTAATCATTTTAAAATGCCAAACTCATAAGATTTTATCACCAATAATCAAAACCTTCATAAAAAATCGGCATATACCTTATATAAGATTCTTAAGCCATAAAATCTTATTTTCTAAATTTCTTACTTCACATAACATATTTAATTCATTTACTCATAACTAGACTATTTTCATAAAAAATATCAAATCAGTTCCAAAAATATTTTATTTCTAGAATTTAGCATAATATAGTCCCATATTGAACATATATTTTTCTCAGGATTTTTAAAATTCATTTACAATTTTTCATATGGCCAAAACTGCCGAATATTTAGACATTTATCATAAATTATATTTTTGTCCAAAACTTCTGAAATTTACATGGTATACTTCTGTTATATGCATGTACTCCCAATAAAATTTTTATCAATTTTGGAGTTAACCACAAGGAGTTATAAGCGTTTACTTTTAAAATAGTCTTTTCTCATAAAATTCATAACTCTTAATCTATATATCCAAAAAGCGCCATTTTTGGACACAATCAACAAAACTCATCAAATTATCATTTCAAATTTTTTCATAATTTTTGAAGGTTCACAAAAATTTTGAAACTGAAAAACATAATAACCCTTAAAATCCCTTACTATCCCTTACTTCAAAAGAGCAGTACTGGAATGTCAGATATAACGCTGAACGAACTTGCACCGTATAGCAATACTCAAGATATCTAAATACTCATAAAATACGCTCAATAATATAGAGAGAGAAAACTTCAGTTTCTGGTGTGATTTTCAATTCTAACCTAAACACCCTATTTATAGGAAATTGCTTAGAATATCAAAGTAGAAAATTTAATAAAATATTAATATATTTATATTATTTTCTTACGCACACCTTTCCATCTGAATTCAGCCACAAACACATGCAAGTGGGTCTCACAAACACACCAAACATGTTTTTCTTTTAAAAAATATTTAAAACTTCAAAAATTAATTATTCCGGAACTTCAATAATTCATAATAAATAGCCCTTTTATCAGAAAAATTCAAATCTTATATCCATTTTATAAGAAATTTAATTCTCTACAACTTTATAGAAAAAAGTTTTTCCAAATTTCAAACATAAATTGACCGAAATTCACAAACGGGCGATTTTATAGGCTATAATCAAATTTCAGTCAAGAAATGGGGTCCACCGATACACAAAACATGTGTTAATAATTTAATGTAACAAAAATACTCTTCCTCCTTATATACTCATATATCCCACATTCATTATAAAAATATCACTATTATTATGTTATTAAAATATAATAATATATTTAAATGAATTATTTTATCAAAAAAAGATAAAATATTAATTTTCAACAATTGTCACATTAAAAATTTTCTCCATCTATATCCACATAAAATCAATATTTTTCTCATCATATAAATCAATAATTAATTATTCACAAATAATATTACAGAATCACAATACTGGCAACCAGGCCGTTCCTAGGAAAGAGGGGGCTTTCCAATAAGGATCTCCCCTTACTGGCGTGCAATTAGGTGACCAAACCTCTCCTTAGACAGAACTTTCTAGACATTGCCAATAATGTTATCTAATAATATTATTCAGATAATATGAATTATTGCTCTGATAATGGAAAATACTGTGCAGTGATAATTATTGAAACAACAATAATAAAAAATATCAACGTAGCAATTATTGAATTAATAAAATAAAATATTGAACAGTAACTATTGTAGCAATTATTGAGTAGTGCCTTCTTACGTAAAAAAATATCATGCTTCGTGAATAGTAACTCATGAATAGTAACTCATAAATAGTAACTCGTGAATAGTAACTATAAGAAAAATTAAATATTTTTATTTCATAAAATTCGGGGTCTTACATTCATGCTCCGTTTTAACATGTCTACGCGTTCTTTAACATTGTTCCTTACAGGCAACGTTGTGAGCATATCTATCCATAAATATTTTATCAAACTCATTGTATCAAACACTTAAAATGCACTACCCAACCATACATAAACCAAAAAAACGTCTCAAGTAGTTACACTATTTACCAAAACAGAAGGTCAGTGAAATTATTTCAATTGCATACTTAATATCTGTCAACATGCATATATCAGATGCATGTTGATTTTGTGAAGTATAAAGTATATACTCATTGCTAACGTTGTTCTCTTCTTTTAATATTATATTCTTGTTTCTCGTGTATTTTCTTCAATCCAATTGATGATTTGACTTGGTAACCCCCACACATACATTGTTACTTGACAGGAATGTTAGATCAGTGGACGTACAAACTTCTTGAGGCGCTGATGAAACCAAATGCTAGAAGTGTATTCTGATAATTTTTGAGAGTTTTGAGGCCTTCATGAAATTGCAAGTAGCATCATAGCCAATTAGCCATACTGCCAAGGGAAATGTAGCATTAGATCACTTGTATCATTTTTTATTTCCCCCCCATTTCTTTTCTTCATTGTAATGAATTCAACTTGGGTTGCAATCATATGGTAGTACCATTGGTCTATAGTTCCAAGCTCCAGGCTGAGAATGAAGATCAATCCAAGACAAATAACAAACAATTAACAGAGAAAATGCTATAAATTGAAACAAATTCCACCATCTCATAAATGGTAAACAATATTTAACTGTAATTGCTAAAAACAGAATTGAAAAAAACAACAGTAGTTAACATTATTTGTAAAAGAAGCACACAATGCAAGGGAATACCCTCCTTGTCAATAGTATCAATGGTCTTCATAAATATCTGCCCTCCACTTTCAATTATAGTATCAGGTATCGCTCTTTAAATGAAAAAATAGCTCGACTAATTTTTCAAACTATATCCCAAGCAGACTTTACAAATAAATAATGTGACGCCCCCAAAATAGGTATACATCACCTATTCTGAGTCGCCAAAATACATAGTACAGAACAACTACAACATCATTATTACAATTATCGTGCAAAATACGACAACACATAAACTATGAATTTAAATACAAATATTGTCTTCTAGACAATATCCACACTCAAATAAGTCCTCATTACAATTATTGAAACACTATTTTATAAAATAGTGAGGACTGCTAACACAACTGACTGGAAACATCACTCTATACTCCGACTAGTTCCCGTTATATTCTTGCCTCCTGAGAAAAATGGAACAAAAAAGAAAAGGGTGAGCTCAACTAGCCCAGTAAAGAATATTATGACTAAGATAATATACAACAAATTATCATTAGTCTTCAACAGGGAAAAATCTGATAAAATATAATAGACAACAAGTTTTAGATCAACAACTGTAGCGAAAACAACAATCCATTAGAAGAGTCAAGTAGAGAATGAATTCTACTATCTTCTAAGATTTAAAAGTCCATCATCAATATTTTATCCTTGTAATTTCAATCAATATACATCTTGAATCAAATATTCATCTTTGCACTACAGGCCAAAGATATTCATTTGTATCATCAGTTGGTCATGTTCATCTAAACACATGTTTATCTTTGCACTACGGGCCAAAGATATTCATCAGTTAATCATTCATCTTTGTACTACAGGCCAAAGATATTCAGTAATATCATCACTTAAGACTGAGGATGATGAAAAATATCTTAAAGAAAACGAAACTAGTGAGACAAAAGGACAAATATTAGAGATTCGTACTACAATTTATCCAAGTTTAAAAATACTCTATAATAATTAATTGTGGGGTACAATTCAAAAATAAAGATCAAAACATGGATACAATCAAAGATAGTAACCATAATAGATATCTTGGACAAAGAAGAGAAAATTTTATTTTTTTTTGAATAGTGCCGTATTTGTGAATAGTGTCGTATACGTGAATAGTGCCGTATACGTGAATAGTAACCCGACACAAAAAGGTAAAAATTCCATAATAAAATTCATATCAATATTTCGACATAATGATATCGAAAAAAATAATATCATTTATGAAGAAAATAACATCACTTACCTCAAAATAAAAGTACTTCCGGCTGAAATATCAAGTATAAGGCTGAAGGAAACTTCTACTGAATAGCAACTCTCAAAATATCTAAATTCTCACAAAAATACGCTCGATAATATAGAGAGAGAAAGAGAGAAAACTTATTTCTGGTGTGATTTTCAATTCTAACTAAGCATCCTATTTATAAAAAAATGCTTAGAACGCCAAAGCAGACTAATCTGCTACCTGATGGTTTTACCTGCTACTATTCACGCCCACCACTTTTGAAATTAAATTTTAGCACATTTCTTACCAATCAAAAGTGGGGTCCACCCATTCTAGAAATTTCTAAAATATTTTAAATTTAAACTATAATCAGCAACTTCAATAATTCATAATAAATAGCCCTTTTATCAGAAAAATTTGAGTCTCATGTTTATTCCATAGGAAATTAAATTCTCTACAACTTTGAAGATTTAAGTTTTTCCAAATTCCAATAAAAAATGTCCAAAATCTACATACGGATGATTTTTAATACCATCATTCCGATAAAATACTGATAAAATATATCAGCATTAATTCTTTCATTTATAACCATATAAAATAAATATATCCATCATTTATATCTACATAAAATAAATATTTTCTTTAATTATTCATAAATAATATTACAGAATCACAATTATGACAACCAGGTCATTCCCAGGAAAGAGGGGGGCTTTCTGATAAGAATTTCTCCTTACTAGCACACAATTAGGTGACCAAACCTCTCCTTAGACAGAACTTCCTTAGACATTATCAATAATGCTATCTAATAATATTATTCAAATAATATGAATTATTGATATGATAATGGAGATACTGTGCAGTGACGATTATTGAAACAACAATAATATAAAATATCAACGTAACAATTATTGAATCAATAAAATAAAATATTGAACAGTAATTACTGTAACAATTATTGAGTAGTGCCTTCTTACGTAAAGATCAATAATTCAACAATACTATGCAATACCGTGTGGTACTGTGCACCCATACGTATTACTGTTTTTTAACCACCGGGTATTTCAATAGTGTTAACGGTAACAACAGCGCCGTTATTTATAAAAATTCAAACTTGTCGTTTTCTTCATCCGACCGTTTTTCGTTATGGGGCCCACAAATGACTACGCCATCGTACGAATATTCTCCGACAACAAGAATATCCCACGACCAAATGAATATTCCCCGACAATAATGAATATTTTATAACCACTTACTTATTTTGCAAAATTTATATATTTCACCCATAACCAAAGCATTATATCAAATTAACACCTTATTATTCAAAATAATAATTAGAGGAAATTCGATTTTATTTATGAATAAGTTGGGGTCTTACAACCTCCTCTCCTTATGAAATTTCGTCCTCAAAATTGACGTATGTACTTGGTGTTTCGAAAAAGGTGCGGATTCCTTATTTTCAATTCTGATTCCAACTCTCAGGTCATTTCTTCAATAGCATGGTTCCTCCACAAAATCTTAACTTGTGGTATAACCTTGATGCGTAGGACATGCTCTTTCCTATCCAAGATCTTAACAGGTACCTCATCGTATGTTAAATCTTCGGCTATCTTGTCTGGTTCTAACTCAATTATGTGGTTCGGGTCTTTCATATATTTACGAAGCATAGATATGTGAAAAATATTATGAACACGAGACATGCTTGGAGGTAATGCGAGTCTATAGGCCATATTTCCTAGTCGGTCAAGAATCTCAAATGGACCAATAATTCTTGGATTGAGCTTTCCTCTCTTCCCAAATCTTGTTACTCCCTTCCATGGAGCAATACGTAACAATACATGATCCCCAATATTAAATTTCACGTCCTTTCGATGAAGATCTGCATAACTCTTTTGTCGATCCTGTGCCGTTTGTATACGTTGTCGGATCATTTGGATTTTCTCTGTAGTTATACGTACCAATTCTGGTCCCAACAACGTTGCTTCACCCACCTCGTCCCAGCATACTGGAGAACGATATTTTCTTCCATACAACACCTCGAATGGAGCCATGTCTATACTTGCTTGATAACTGTTGTTGTTGGAGAATTCCATCAATGGTAGGTACTTATCCCAACTCCCTTTGAAATCTAGGACACAGAGTCTTAATAAATCTTCAAGAGTTTGAATAATCCTTTTTGATTGCCCGTCCGTTTGAGGATGGTAAGCCAAACTGAATCGTAAATCGTGCCCATAGATTTCTACAAGCTAACCCAAAATCGTGAAGTGAATCTTGGGTCACGATCCAAAACTATGGATACTGGCATGCCATGTAATCTCATTATCTCATTCACGTACATACGAGCAAGACGTTCAAGGGAATAAGTCTCTTGTATTGGCAAGAAATGAGCAGACTTGGTTAATTTATCAACAATAACCCAAATCGCATCTATGCCTTGAGAAACCTTGGGAAGATCCGTAACGAAATCCATAGTAATGTGTTCCCACTTCCATTTTAGAATCTCAAGTGGTTGCAATGGACCCTTTAGCACTTGATGCTCCGCCTTTACACGTTGACAAGTTAAACACCTCGAGATAAACTCCGCGATCTCTCTCTTCATATTGCTCCACCAAAATGTATGTCGAAGATCATGATACATTTTGGTACTCCCAAGATGGATTGCAAACGGTGTGTTGTGTGCCTCCATCATGATTCTATGCTTCACGTCAGAATCGTTAGGAACACAAAGTCTGGAGTTGACTCGAAGTATTCCTTCTTCATCGATTCTTGCTTCTGGAATAGTACCTTCTTGTACTTTCTTCTTCATACGCATCAGCTCCAGGTCCGCAGCTTGAGCAGCTTTAACTTTATCGATTAAAGTCGGTTCTACTCGTATATTTGATATCATCACGTGGGTCCCTGGAGTCTTTAACTCTATCTCCATCCTTTGCAAGTCATACATAATGGGCTTTTGCGTTGACAATATCGTACTCGTACCCGCATATGATCTTCTACTCAATGCGTCAGCTATTACGTTCGCTTTTCTAGGATGATATTGGATGGTATGATCGTAATCTTTCAAAAGCTCAAACCAACGTCGTTGTCGCATGTTAAGTTCCTTTTGGGTGAAAAAATATTTAAGGCTCTTATGATCCGTATAAATCTCCACTTTCTCCCCATACAGGTAGTGTCTCCAGATCTTCAATGTGAAAACGACTGCTGCCAACTCCAGATCATGAGTAGGATAATTCCTCTCATATTTTTTGAGTTGTCGCAAGGCATAAGCTATGACTTTCTCATGTTGCATGAGAACACACCCTAACCCTTTGCCTGAAGCATCGTTGTAGATAATAAATCTATCTGAACTCTGGTATTGTCAGAACAGGTGCCGAAATGAGTCTCCTTTTAAGCTCTTGGAAACTCTTCTCACATTCCTCACTCCATACGAATTTTGTATCTTTCCGAGTCAGCTGAGTTAACGGAGTAGCGATTCGAGAAAATCCCTCCACGAATCTCCGATAATAACCAGCTAAGCCTAAAAAGTTCTGTACTTCGGTCACCGACTTCGATTGCTTCCAACTTTGTATGGTTTCAATCTTCGTCGGGTCAACGGATACTCCATGTTTTGACACTATATGCTCAAGGAATGCTACTTCCTCAATCCAGAACTCACATTTCTTCAGCTTGGCATGTAGCTTGTTATAGCGAAGCCTTTGGAGTACTAGCTTCAAATGGTGCTCATGATCTTCACGGCTTTTTGAATAGATGAGGATGTCATCAATAAAGACAACAACAAACTGATCTAAATATTCCTTGAACACACGGTTCATCATAGCCATGAAAGCAGCAGGAGCATTAGTCAATCCAAAAGAAATGACTAAGAATTCATAATATCCGTACCGAGTTCTGAAGCCAGTCTTCGGAATATCCTTAGTTTTAATCTTCAGCTAATGATATCCAGAACGAAGATCGATCTTTGAAAAGAATTGTGCTCCTTGCAACTGGTCGAACAGGTTATCAATGCGAGGTAGTGGATACTTATTCTTGATGGTGACATGGTTCAATTCCCGGTAGTCAATACAAAGTCGCATACTCCCATCTTTTTTCTTTACGAATAAAATAGGAGCACCCCAAGGAGATGTACTAGGACGAATGAAACCAATGTCTAACAACTCATGTAGTTGGACCTTTAACTCCTGAAGTTCAATAGGAGCCATTCGATATGGGATTTTAGAAATGGGTTGTGTACTGGGTTCAAGGTCAATAAAGAATTCAACTTCACGTTCTGGGGGTAGACCGGGAAGTTCTTCAGGAAATACGTCAGGAAATTCACTAACAATAGAAATATTATTCAAATCTGACGTGTTTTTGTTCATGTCCGTGACATGGGCTAAGAAAGCTTAACATCCATTTTTTAATAAACGAATAGCTTTATGGCTTGATATGACAGTGATTGACTTTAGTGGTTTGGTAGCTTGAATTCGTATAACAGGTTGGTTAGGAATATGAAAACTAACAACCTTATGAAAATAATCAATTTTGGCATGATGAATAGTTAACCAATCAATCCCTAAAATCATATCAAATGCAAGTATTTTTAAAGAAATAAGATCGACAGGTAATGTGATGGTATCAACTTGGATCAAGCAAGATTTATAAACAGTAGATGTAATAAAAGTTTCTCTTAACGGAGTCTCAACAGATAAGTCAAAGTCTAATTTCTCCGGAGTCAAGTTCAAACGTTGAACACAAGTAGGAGAGATAAAAGAATGGGTAGAACTGGTATCTAATAAGGTATAAACTTCGCAAAAGTTTATGATTAGCTTACCCGTGATTACCTCGTTCGGGTTCCTCGCATTTTAGCCAGTCACGACAAACGCTCTTCCAAGAACCGCTGACTTTGACTTGTCAGGAACAGCCTTCGAAGTCACCATTCCCGCTGGACTTGGTTTTAATACAAGACAATATCTAGCTATATGACCTTCCTTTCCACAGTTACAACACACCTTGGATTGTTGTGGACAGTTTGGGCTGATATGTCCATCTTTCCCGCATTTGTAACAAATGACCGGGGATAGTTCTCCTCCCCTAGAAACAATTGATGCTGGTGCTGACGTCTTCACGTTATCATTGTTGTACTTTCTCTTTTTGAAATCTCCCCCCGACTCGCTTCTTCTACTATCATAGCCACGATTACCACCAGAGTGGTTACCGCTTTTGTCCGAATGTTTTCCTCCCCGCTGGTTGTCATTGCTCTGATGACTGCTGCCACCGGTATGACCCTGGTTGCAGTCCCTCGGTTGAACATACTCATTATCATGCTCTAATAATTGATCCCTGTTTACAACATCTGAATATATTGAAAATTTATGAGAGATAAGATATTAACGAATTTTAGGTTTCAGACCTCTTAGAAACATCATCGTCATACGTTCCTCATTCTCTACCAAATGAGGTGCAAACCTGGATAACTCCGCGAACTTCACCTCGTACTGGGACACCGTCACGTTGTTTTGTTTCAGTCTAATAAACTCTATCTTCTTCATATGACGAATACTTTCAGGAAAGTACTTGTCATTAAACAGTTTCTGAAATGTTTCCCAAGATATATTGAGTGCGGCTAGCTGGGTACATTTCACAGACTCCCACCAGTAGTTTGCCTCACCACGGAACATAAAGGTGGCGAATGAAACCTTCTGTTCCTCCGTGCATCCCAAGATATCAAATATCTTGGTAATTTACTTGACCCACGTTTTCGCCTTGATCGGATCCGACTTTCCCACAAATTCTGGTGGTCCCAACTCTTTGAACTGCTTGGCTGTGACAAGCCGCGCTTTGCTATCATTTCCACCCGTATTTTGTACATGAGTCTCCCTCGTCAGATTTTGTATGAACTGCAAAAAGTTTCTAAACATTCTATCATTCATCATTTGTTCGGTAGTGTTGTTTACAGGAGGAATATTGCCTTCCTACTGCACGTTCCCTTGGTTGGTGATTAAAGGTGTCTCCACGGTCTCATTCACTCCATTGTTAACATTTTCAGCTGCCATTCTCAAATACTGGCATAAAGCAAGGGTTAATTAAAAAGATTGACATACCACATAATACCCCTATATTATGACCGACCAACAAATAAGCTTAGGTAGGACACACTAGCGAAGGATTTACTCGTCTCTCCCCTCCTAGTTCTATTCCCTGATCTCCGCCAGAGACCATATCCCTAAGCTCTGATACCAACTGTGACGCCCCCAAAATAGGTATATATCACCTATTCTGAGTTGTCAAATACATGGTACAGAACAACTACAACATCATTATTATAATTATTGTGCAAAATACGATAACACATAAACTGTGAGTTTAAATATAAATATTATCTTCTAGACAATATCCACACTCAAATAAGTCCTCATTACAATTATTAAAATACTATTTTACAAAATAGTGAGGACTGCTAACACAACAGACTAGAAACATCACTCTACACCCCGACTAGTTCCCGCTATATTCTCGCCTCCTGAGAAAAATGGAACAAAACAAAAAAGGGTGAGCTCAACTAGCCCAGTAAAGAATATTATGACTAAGATAATATATAACAAATTATCATTAGTCTTCAACAGGGAAAAATCTGATAAAATATAATAGACAACAAGTTTTAGATCAACAACTGCAGCGGAAATAATAATCCATTAGAAGAGTCAAGTAGAGAATGAATTCTACTATCTTCTAAGATTTAAAAGTCCATCATCAATATTTTATCCCTGTAATTTCAATCAATAAACATCTTGAATCAAATATTCATCTTTTCACTACAGGCCAAAGATATTCATTTGTATCGCCAGTTGGTCATGTTCATCTAAACACTTGCTCATCTTTGCACTACTGGCCAAAGATATTTATCAGTTAATCATTCATCTTTGCACTACAGGCCAAAGATATTCAGTAATATCATCACTTAGGACTGAGGATGATGAAAAATATCTTAAAAAAAACGAATTCAGTAAGACAAAATGATAAATATTAGGGATTCGTACTACAGTTTATCCAAGTTTAAAAATACTCCATAATAATCAATTGTGGGGCATAATTCAAAAATAAATATCAAAACATGGATACAATAAAAGATAGTAACCATAATAGATATTTTGAACAAAGAAGAGAAAATTTTATTTTTTTGTGAATAGTGTCGTATACGTGAATAGTGTCGTATATATGAATAGTAACCCCGACACAAAAGGTAGAAATTCCACAATAAAATTCATATCAATATTTCGGCATAATGATATTGAAAAAAATAATACCATTTATGAAGAAAATAGCATCCCTTACCTCAAAAGAACAGTACTTTCGGCTGAAATATCAGGTATAAGGCTGAAGGAAACTTGTACTGAATAGCAACTCTCAAAGTATCTAAATACTCACAAAAATACGCTCGATAATATTGAGAGAGAAAGAGAGAAAGAGAGAAAACTTGTTTCTGGTGTGATTTTTAATTCTAACTAAGCATCATATTTATAGGAAAATGCTTATAACGCCAAAGTAGACTAACCTGCTACCTGATGGCTTTACCTCTTACTATTCACGCCCACCAATTTTGAAATAAAATTTTAGCACATTTCTCACCAATCAAAAGTGGGGCCCACCCATTCTAGAAATTTCTAAAATATTTTAAATTTAAACAATAATCAGCAACTTTAATAATTCATAATAAATATTCCTTTTATCAGAAAAATTCGAGTCTCATGTCTATTCCATAGGAAATTAAATTCTCTACAATTTTGTAGATTTAAGTTTTTCTAAATTCCAATCAGAAAATATCCGAAATCTATATACGGATGATTTTCAATACCTCCATTCCGACAAAATACTGATAAAATACCTCAGCAGTAATTTCTTCATTTATAACCACATAAAATAAATATATCTATCATTTATATCCACATAAAATAAATATTTTTTTATCATATAAATTAAAAAATTAATTATTCATAAATAATATTATAGAATCACAATTATGACAACTAGGTCGTTCCCAGGAAAGAGAGGGCTTTTCGATAAGGATTTCTCCTTACTGGCGCGCAATTAGGTGACCAAACCTCTCCTTAGACAGAACTTCCTTAGACATTGCCAATAATGCTATCTAATAATATTATTCAAATAATATAAATTATTGATCTGATAATGGAGATACTGTGTAGTGACAATTATTGAAACAACAATAATATAAAATATCAACGTAGCAATTATTAAATCAATAAAATAAAATATTGAACAGTAATTACTGTAACAATTATTGAGTAGTGCCTACTTACGTAAGGATCAATAATTCAACAATACTATGCAATACCGTGTGCTACTGTGCACCCACGTGTATTACTGTATTTTAACCACCGGGTATTCCAACAGTGTTAACGGTAACAACTGCGCCGTTATTTATAAAAACTCAAACTCGTCGTTTTCTTCATCCGACCGTTTTCCGTTATGGAGCTCACAAATGACTGCGCCATCGTACGAATATTTCCCGACAACAAGAATATTTCAAGACCAAACGAATATTCCCCGACAACAATGAATATTTTATAACCACTTGCTTATTTTATAAAATTTACACATTTCACCCATAACCAAAGTATTATATCACATTAACAACTTATTATTCAAAATAATAATTAGAGGAAATTCGATTTTATTTATGAATAAGTTGGGGTCTTACAAATAATATCACCAAGAATTAATTAAAAGTTTGCAAAAGTTTGATTACGGCTGGTACATACCTTGTTGAATGATCTTGCTCGGCCAAATATAAAATCAACTATTCGCTTGCCAATTTGAAAAGTTTCTCAAGATCATAATCCCATTTTATATGCTAGATATAACATTAAAGAAAAAAAGTGAATGACCAAAATAATTTTACCTATTAATCTTCCCAATACCAATGTACTGAGATTATGAAATGGCATAGGTTGTGGTGTTCATTTTTACAGTCATTAATAGTTTATTACTACTAATATGTGGTCAAATAGACAAAAAAAAATTCGCATAACGTTAAGAGCAAAACCCACTCTCAAAAACTAACCTGAGATTCCCAAATCTTGTATAGGCTTCTTTTCTGCTGTATTCAACCTCCCATCCTGGTTTACAATATCTTTTATATCGTCATGTGAAGTCTCAACTTTGTGACGCCCCTAAAATAGGTATACATCACCCATTCTGAGTCGCCAAATACATGGTACAGAAACAAATACAACTTCATTACTACAATTGTCGAGCAAAATACGACAACACATAAACTGTGAGTTACAAATATTATCTAATAGACAGAATTATAACTCAAAAGGAGTCCACATTACAATTATTAATACACTATTTTACAAAAATAGTGAGGACTGCTAAAATAACTTTCTAGAACCATCACTTCATACCTCGGCTAGTTCCTGCTATATTCTCACCTCCTGAGAAGAAAAATGGAACATAAAGGAAAATAGTGAGCTCAACTAGCCCAGTAAAGAATATTATGACTAAGATAATATACAACAAATTATCATTAGTCTTCAACAGGGAAAAATCTGATAGAATATAATAGACAACAAGTTTTAGATCAACAACTGCAGCGAAAATAATAATTCATTAGAAGAGTTAAGTAGAGAATAAAATCTACTATCATCCATGAATTTAAAAGTCCATCATCAATATTTTATCCCTGTAACATCAATCAATATATATCTTGAATCAAATATTCATCTTTATACTACGGGCCAAAGATATTCATTTGTATCACCAGTTAGTCATGTTCATCTCAACACCTGTTCATCTTTGTACTACGGGCCAAAGATATTCATCAGGTAATCATTCATCTTTGCACTACAGGCCAAAGATATTCATCAAGTATCACCGTTAAGGACTGAGGATGATGAAAAATATTTTAGAGAACGAATCCAGTACGATAAAAGGACAAAGTTTAGATATTCATACTTTAGATAATTCAAGTTTAAAAATACTCCATAATAAAATATAATGGAGAAAAATTCAAGAATGACGATCAAAATATGGATACAATCAAAGATAGTAACCATAATAGACATCTGGGACAAAGAAGAGAAAATTTTATTTTTCGGTGAATAGTGCCGTATACGTGAATAGTAATCCCGATACAAAAAGTTCTAAATTTGATAAAAAAGTTCAGACCAATATTTTAGCATAATGATATTGAAAGAAATAATATCATTTACCAAAAAAATAACATCCCTTACCTCAAAATAACAGTACTTCTGATCAGGATATTGGATGCAAAGCCGAAGAAAACTTGTACTGAATATCAACTCTCAAAGTATCAAAATACTCACAAAAATATGCTCGATAATATAGAGAGAAAGAAAACTTATTTCTGGTGTGATTTTCAATTCTAACCTAAGCGCTTATTTATAGAAAAATGCTAGAACGCCAAAGGAGACTACATTAATAAAATAATATTATTTATTTCCTTTCCTTCTACGCCATCCTTCTTGAATCAGCTAGCATGCCAATTCTGAAAATTTTTTAGCAGCCCACATGTTTAAAACAAAAGTGGGTCCCACCCAATTTTAATAAAAATTATTTTATTTTCTAAAACTTCAGTAATTCATAGTAAATAGGCCGCTTATCAGAAAAATATGAATTTTATGTCCATTCCACACGAAATTGAATTCTCTACAACTTTGTAGCTTTAAGTTTTTTTAAATTCCAGACAAAAAATATCCAAAACCCACAAACAGATGATTTTCAATACTTCTTAAAATTCATAACAAATCATGCGTTAATTTTTAACGGTTCAAAATTTGTGGACATATACTCAACTTACACATGTATAACATATCTAAAAATCACAACGATCCAACGGTCGGATTAAAATTATAACTCACGCAATAGAGTTTTAAAAAAACTATTTTGATTTTTAAAACCTCTATTCCGACAAAATACTGATAAAACCCCTTAACACTAATTCTTTCATTTATAAACACATAAATAATTCCATCATTTATATCCACATCAAATAAATATTTCCTTATCATATAAATCAATAATTAATTATTCACAAATAATATTACAGAATCACAATTATGATAACCAGGCCGTTCTCTGCTGCTTTCTGATAAGAATTTCTCCCTATTGGCGCGCAATTAGATTATCTATCTTCTCCTCGACAGAATCTTCTAGACATTGTCAATAATGCTATCTAATAATATTATTCAAATAATATAAATTATTGATCTGATAATGGAGATACTGTGCAGTGACAATTATTGAAACAACAATAAAATAAAATATTAACGCAGCAATTATTGAACCAATAAAATAAAATATTGAACAGTAATTACTGTAACAATTATTGAGTAGTGCCTTCTTACGTAAGGATCAATAATTCATTAATACTGTGCAATACCGTGTGCTACTGTGCAACCACGCGTATTACTGTATTTTAAACACTGGGTATTCCAACTGTAACGACCCCAAAATCTATACAATTTAAATCCCGACTTCGGTCGTTAACCATGCATTCAACCTCTAAATAATACATCATTATTCGATGTTAAACTTAATAAAATTGCGGAATATTTAAAACTTTTATACATTTCCTTCTTTCTTGCCCTGAATCGCAACCATTACATTACATCTCTTTGATTCAATCTTATATCATGAATCGTTACAACAAAATGACTATACAAAGTCTTACATCATAACTAAATATCCATATACATTGGATAGCTCAACTTACATTTCAACAACATGTTACGTTCAAAATATGAAATACATTTCTCATAAAATATAAGTAATCTTCATGAATATAGATCTCTATAACTCACATAACACGTATCTTTACCTTAAAATCTTGATCTACAAACGTGGTTATTTGCAAGAATGAGCTCGACAGCCCAACAAAGTCTAACAGTTTTCATGCATCACATAGCACATAATAACATGCTCAACATACATCTCATTAAAGTAACATGGCATGCATGCTTTTAATTCACATAACAAATATAAAGATTGAGTTCCTTACTCAATCATCATTACTTAGCCAAAACAATGCAGTCATATATTGACTTTAACATTTCATGATTTCAACATGCATAACATATCATGCAATTTAAAACAGTTCATCAAGTCCATATAGAAAATAGGAACCGAAAGACTTTCCTTGATCGTTGTATACCAATAATAGCTTAACAGCTTACAGTTATCTGCACTTCACGTGCCCTACACAATTATATAATCATACACATCAACTATTAGTCACATAACAACACATAGCAATTGTAATGTAAACTCTACTCTACGTCTCATAACCCTTCCTATCATAAATACACAATGTTCAATTTAATTGTGTTAACTTTCAACTTATATCTCACTGTATTTCATATTTGCAGTTCATTCAAGTGCTTAAGTCTTGATAGGACTACTTATTGGTTTTATATTAAACCCATTCCATAACTTATAATATCCATTTCAATTGAATTGAAACACTTTTTAAGTTCATTAACACTTGGCACGGCGTTTCGACGTTCATTCGTCACACGCCCGATTTGCCTCTCTTGTGTAAGCTTACTATGCTTCTATAACTCATCTAATACATTATGTATTAATGTTAAGCATCATTATAATTACTAGTATTCATGTTTTATAACTTAGGACATCATCTTTTATGGTCTGGAGCACTACACATGCATATGTGCATGCCCGACACCCTCCGATTGCATCTGAAAACACAACAGTCCTAAAGATGACCATTTTGACCCATCCTAATGACCTCAAATTGAAATACGTAAAGAACAAAAATTGTAGGTCTACTCGTCCTCGTTCCGGATCATCTTGAATCACCTCCATCGGAGTTCGTATGAGGAAGTTATGGCTATTTTACTACAGGAGGTCAAAACTGTCCAAGTCAGACCACAAATCCGGCGCTGGGGCGCGGATCAGTGGCGCCGGGGAGCGAGTACCAGCGCCGAGGGGCGAGTTACAACGCTGGGGCGCGAAATTTGGCGCTGGGGCTCAAATTTTGGCGCTGGGGCGCCGAAACTTGCAGAACCCAACCACGAACAACATAACAAAGCTATTGTCTTTATTTTTAAAGACAATTAACCCCAATTAACATGCATAACTTCATTGTAAACTACATATAAACGTTAGTAATCATCCATAGACTAGTTACTAACCACTAAACAACAATTTCAGAAAACTTAATTCTTTGAAAACACTGTTTTAAAACCAAAACTCCATAGTTGATATATTTTAACACAGTAAACACCGTAAATTCTAATAACAACCAATTCGTTTACTTTAACTACGATTCTCTGAACTTCTTAACAACAGAATTAACATGTTCACAGTTTTAATTTCCCAATTAGCTATCAACAATTTACTGATTTTGATCCTCTTAACAACCAAACTAATGAATATTTTGACTGTTAATAGCCATGTACCGAAACATATACTGCAAAATAGTTTCCTTCCTTTTAAACGAAATTAACATAACCTTTCATGTACTTCGAACATCATACACCCATAAAAACACCATAGTTCAGTTATATAATAACTACTACAGAGTTTTGTAAAAACTTTATATTTACAATGAAATAGAAGAACACAGAGACGTAAAAACATATATTTATTAAGGTTTTAAAACATAACTTTTGTTGTTAAGAAATTCTTGTTAACCCTTGCTAGTCATAGACAACCTTGCAACTTCAGACACCTTTTCCTCTCAATTTACTCTATTCTCTCTCAATTTCTGCAATCTTCCTTTTCTTTTCTCTTGAGCCAAAACCCAAATACTCCTTACGTAAAAACAAAATAAAACCAACGCACGCCCGTTTAAACAAAACCGACGCCTACTCAATACCCCTATTCAATTTATCAATTACCAAATTAATATATATATATATATATATATATATATATATATATATATTAATTTATATTTTATTTATTAAAATTCAAAATTTAAAAAAAAACAAAAGCCATAAGACTTTGTTTGGCAAAACACTTTAAAATTAAGGAATTTATATCCTTAAGTATTGTTTGGGTAAAACCAAATCAAAACTACTTTAATTTATTTTAATAACTAATTATAATATAGTTATTTGCCACACTTCTTTTAATTAAGTTTTCATACTTAACTAATTAATTCTAATAACAATTCATTGCAAAATATAATAATTTATTTGATCATTATAAACTCTCTAACTTAATTATTAAATTAAATTAGATTACTATTTCAAAATAATTACTTTCCTTAACTCATTAATTATTTATTAAACAAATAAATAATCAAATCACATCAAATCAATTAAACAAATACTTATTCAACGATAAACACATCCATTAAATATTTATATAATTCAATAAATATTTAAATATTATAATAAAAATCTGGATTGTTACATCATTCCCTACTTACAAGGATTATGTCCTCAGAATCACAACTCAAGCCATTCATTCGTTACAATCTTCCCTACTTACAAAGATTCTGTCCCCAGAATCGAAGACACAAATTACACAAATAACTCAGAGAAATCTTTCATCATTTTATCTAAATATAGATTTTATATTTCCTACTACATTCATTACCTAACAAATTCTAGGTTTCATTTCATAACTTTCATTTGAACTCAATTATATTTTGAGTATTATATATCTTTTAACCCATTCATTTCCTTTTCTAAAGATCGTTATCATAAACACTCGGAAATCGCTATCATAAACACTCGGGATATTACATTCACCATTTCTTCTAAGAATTTCGTCCTCGAAATTTTATTTATTAATTTTTATTCATTCATTCTATCAAAGTAGATTTTACATCACTACTTCATTCATTCATTGGTTTCTATAACCACTTTCTTTCCACAAAGATCATTCTACAATTATTAACTTTTCTATTAAAAGTTTCACAAATTTCTTTGATAACTCATCCCCTTCTCATTTCAAAATCTCTTTTCTCACTTAATCAACACATTCATCATTCAGTGTTGCATTCTACGACTTACTTCTTTCTAAGGAATATTTTCCTTTTTCACTTCCATCTTGCAGAATAACAAAAATCTTCCACAATTGTTCAATAATTGGGAAGTAGTTTGAATAACTCAGGAATTTAAAAGATTCCAAATCATGCTGAGGGTCATAAGACCACGAACTATGTCCATAGTTACAAGTAATCTTTCAACTTCAACTTTAACAGTCATAAGACTATAAGGACCCCCGTACTTAGGGTGTTAAGCACTTCGTACGATGTATTGTGCACAAACATTTAAACGCTATGCATATGTCCATAGTTATAAGTAATCTTTCAACTTAAACTTTAACAGTCATAAGACTATAGGGACTCCTCGTACTTAGGGTGATCAGCCCTTCGTATAATGTATTGTGCACAAACATCTCAACTCCTCCGCGTAATCCCCTATAAAAGGATTGTTCATCTCAGCTTTTCAACATCTGAATCAGCACCAAAACAATTTGGTTTGACATAACTTCTCAAGAAACTCTTGAATTTCATGAACATCTTTCAATATTTGTCTAGCTGAATCAAATAGCATAGACCTCTACAATAACTCGGACATTAACCGAAATATACATATACATACATACATATGTATTCTCATATCTTAAAGAAATCTCAAAAATCTTTTTATGACGTCATGATACCGCACTGTATTTACAGTCCGTTGAGGATTCCGTCATTTGGTGACTTTATCATAATACATCATACCATAGTGGGCTGACGATCCTTAGATCACATCCAACACTAGGTAATACTGCATTGATGACTCCATCGTTTTTATCATCTTTGCACCAGGTTACATGATGCATTAATGATAATAAATACATTTTGATATATTGCAAATCATTTTTGTCTAGCTGAAGTAATTAGCATAGACATACGAATAACAGTATTGTTGTTAAAACTCATTGGTTCCATCATTTGATCCAATATTTTTCAAGAAAATAAAAGTGTAAACATCAGCATGAAGTCAATAAATTTCGAAAGTCTAGCATAGCTAGTAGATTTAGAATACCTATGCTTCCACCATCAACTCCACTTTCTATAATGATCCATTGCTTAATAGGTTTATCTATTCCTATCATCCTCAATACTCCATTCACACTTAATTATACCCTAGTTCATCAAACTTACCACACGTTATGAGTTCAGGAACTTGCCACAATCATATGAGTTTAAGAACTTATCATAGTCAGGCCATAGGCGTCCATTCGCTGAGGGGTTCAAAAATATACCATATAATTATGAGTCACGAACCTACCATAAGTATGAGTTTTAAGAACTCGCACTTAACCTTATAATATTCTCTAACTATACTCTACCTATCTGTTATACACATGAAAAAAGAATCACCTTCTCAACAGACATATAGTAAATAGCGCGACACAAACATTCCAATGATTATCAATGTGATAAATTGAGTACAAGCATAAAACCCTCGCCCATACAAAGGTTTGTACAACTCAGCCACCACCTGAGTCCTCAATTGAAATCCCACCTAACTCTATCTTACTCTTAACTTGCTTTTTGCTCGATACGAATTCCTCGTGTCACATCATCTATAACTCCTCATGAGTTATCTCGTACTATTTCATAGTACACCATCTTCATAGCATTAAGCTATAATCATTCAAACATTAGAGACCATCTTTCTTTTATAACTTAAACAGATCACGTCGTGACCTTATTCTATAATCATCTCTCTTAAAATTCTTTTGTTAACTCGTGATCGTTTTGTTTTACGATCCTCATTCTTTCTCTTTTTCATCATTTACGACATTATTCGTTATCTTGGCTATTGGAGTTAGGAAACTCCCATTTCTTATCTTTATATCTTCAAGATTCTTCTTTGAATCTTCTTGTTTATATAACAATTCTTCCTTTAAGAATTTCTAACTTCATTTACATCGCTCAAAATTTCATTCAAGTTCTAAACTCTCATCATACGTGTCCATTTCTACAATTGGTACACATCGAGTCTCTAACAGTTTCAATATGGTACGCTGAGTGGTTTCCCACAAACAACCAACAAACTAGGTTCCGAGTTGCTAGTTCGTATATACCTCCGCTCCATGAAGGAATCGTTTAGCCCAGATACCATACATCAACTATTAAAGAGTACAACTGTACCACACTTAGACATAACTCTCTATTCATAACTTCTTTATCACTCTTCTTATAGACACTGTCTATTTATTACATTACATCCTTATTATTAGAGTTGGGTAACCCCGCATTTATATTCCTTATAACTCTACGAGATTCTTCTTTGAATCCTTTCACGCAAGTTTAAATCCCCTCTTTATAAATTGCTTAAATTACTTCTTATTGTTCAAACTCTATTTGAGCTTATTCTTTAATTATCTTCACCTCTCTTCTCTAAGGTTATAGCCTACGGTACTCCTACCTAAGGTTTATAACCTACAGCTCTGATACCAACTGTAACGACCCCAAAATCTATACAATTTAAATCCCGACTCTGGTCGTTAACCATGCATTCAACCTCTAAATAATACATCATTATTCGATGTTAAACTTAATAAAATTGCGGAATATTTAAAACTTTTATACATTTCCTTCTTTCTTGCCCTAAATCGCAACCATTACATTACATCTCTTTGATTCAATCTTATATCATGAATCGTTACAACAAAATGACTATACAAAGTCTTACATCATAACTAAATATCCATATACATTGGATAGCTCAACTTACATTTCAACAACATGTTACGTTCAAAATATGAAATACATTTCTCATAAAATATAAGTAATCTTCATGAATATAGATCTCTATAACTCACATAACACGTATCTTTACCTTAAAATCTTGATCTACAAACGTGGTTATTTGCAAGAATGAGCTCGACAGCCCAACAAAGTCTAACAGTTTTCATGCATCACATAGCACATAATAACATGCTCAACATACATCTCATTAAAGTAACATGGCATGCATGCTTTTAATTCACATAACAAATATAAAGATTGAGTTCCTTACTCAATCATCATTACTTAGCCAAAACAATGCAGTCATATATTGACTTTAACATTTCATGATTTCAACATGCATAACATATCATGCAATTTAAAACAGTTCATCAAGTCCATATAGAAAATAGGAACCGAAAGACTTTCCTTGATCGTTGTATACCAATAATAGCTTAACAGCTTACAGTTATCTGCACTTCACGTGCCCTACACAATTATATAATCATACACATCAACTATTAGTCACATAACAACACATAGCAATTGTAATGTAAACTCTACTCTACGTCTCATAACCCTTCCTATCATAAATACACAATGTTCAATTTAATTGTGTTAACTTTCAACTTATATCTCACTGTATTTCATATTTGCAGTTCATTCAAGTGCTTAAGTCTTGATAGGACTACTTATTGGTTTTATATTAAACCCATTCCATAACTTATAATATCCATTTCAATTGAATTGAAACACTTTTTAAGTTCATTAACACTTGGCACGGCGTTTCGACGTTCATTCGTCACACGCCCGATTTGCCTCTCTTGTGTAAGCTTACTATGCTTCTATAACTCATCTAATACATTATGTATTAATGTTAAGCATCATTATAATTACTAGTATTCATGTTTTATAACTTAGGACATCATCTTTTATGGTCTGGAGCACTACACATGCATATGTGCATGCCCGACACCCTCCGATTGCCTATGAAAACACAACAGTCCTAAAGATGACCATTTTGACCCATCCTAAAGACCTCAAATTGAAAAACGTAAAGAACAAAAATTATAGGTCTACTCGTCCTCGTTCCGGATCATCTTGAATCACCTCCATCGGAGTTCGTATGAGGAAGTTATGGCTATTTTACTACAGGAGGTCAAAACTGTCCAAGTCAGACCACAAATCCGGCGCTGGGGCGCGGATCAGTGGCGCCGGGGAGCGAGTACCAGCGCCGGGGCGCGAGTTACAGCGCTGGGGCGCGAAATTTGGCGCTGGGGCTCAAATTTTGGCGTTGGGGCGCCGAAACTTGCAGAACCCAACCACGAACAACATAACAAAGCTATTGTCTTTATTTTTAAAGACAATTAACCCCAATTAACATGCATAACTTCATTGTAAACTACATATAAACGTTAGTAATCATCCATAGACTAGTTACTAACCACTGAACAACAATTTCAGAAAACTTAATTCTTTGAAAACACTGTTTTAAAACCAAAACTCCATAGTTGATATATTTTAACACAGTAAACACCGTAAATTCTAATAACAACCAATTCGTTTACTTTAACTACGATTCTCTGAACTTCTTAACAACAGAATTAACATGTTCACAGTTTTAATTTCCCAATTAGCTATCAACAATTTACTGATTTTGATCCTCTTAACAACCAAACTAATGAATATTTTGACTGTTAATAGCCATGTACCGAAACATATACTGCAAAATAGTTTCCTTCCTTTTAAACGAAATTAACATAACCTTTCATGTACTTCGAACATCATACACCCATAAAAACACCATAGTTCAGTTATATAATAACTACTACAGAGTTTTGTAAAAACTTTATATTTACAATGAAATAGAAGAACACAGAGACGTAAAAACATATATTTATTAAGGTTTTAAAACATACCTTTTGTTGTTAAGAAATTCTTGTTAACCCTTGCTAGTCATAGACAACCTTGCAACTTCAGACACCTTTTCCTCTCAATTTACTCTATTCTCTCTCAATTTCTGCAATCTTCCTTTTCTTTTCTCTTGAGCCAAAACCCAAATACTCCTTACGTAAAAACAAAATAAAACCAACGCACGCCCGTTTAAACAAAACCGACGCCTACTCAATACCCCTATTCAATTTATCAATTACCAAATTAATATATATATATATATATATATATATATATATATATATATATTTATATTAATTTATATTTTATTTATTAAAATTCAAAATTTTTAAAAAAACAAAAGCCATAGGGCTTTGTTTGGCAAAACACTTTAAAATTAAGGAATTTATATCCTTAAGTATTGTTTGGGTAAAACCAAATCAAAACTACTTTAATTTATTTTAATAACTAATTATAATATAGTTATTTGCCACACTTCTTTTAATTAAGTTTTCATACTTAACTAATTAATTCTAATAACAATTCATTGCAAAATATAATAATTTATTTGATCATTATAAACTCTCTAACTTAATTATTAAATTAAATTAGATTACTATTTCAAAATAATTACTTTCCTTAACTCATTAATTATTTATTAAACAAATAAATAATCAAATCACATCAAATCAATTAAACAAATACTTATTCAACGATAAACACATCCATTAAATATTTATATAATTCAATAAATATTTAAATATTATAATAAAAATCTGGATTGTTACACCAACAGTGTTAACGGTAACAACTACGCCGTTATTTATAAAAACCCAAACTTGTCGGTTTCTTCATCCGACAGTTATTCTGTTATGGGACCCACAAATGACTGCGCCGTCGTACGGATATTTCCGACAAAAAGAATATTCCACGACCAAACGAATATTCTCCGATAACAATGAATATTTTATAACCACTTGCTTATTTTGTAAAATTTACACATTTCACCCATAACCAAAATATTCTATCCAATTAACTCCTTATAATTTCAAGATAATGAGTAGAGAAAATTCAATTTTATTTATAATAAGTTGGGGTCTTACAACCTCCCCTCCTTATGAAATTTAGTCCTCGATATTGACGTACGTACCTGGTATTTTATAAAGGTGAGGGTACCTCGCTTTCATTTCCGATTCCAACTCCCAGGTCATTTCTTCAATAGCGTGGTTCCTCCACAAAACCTTGACTTGTGGTATAACATTTGTTCGTAAGACATGCTCTTTCCTATCCAATATCTTGACAGGTACCTCCTCGTACGTTAAATCTTCGGCTATCTCGTCTGGTTCTAACGCAATAATATGGTTCGAGTCTTTCACATATTTACGAAGCATAGATATATAAAAAATATTATGAACACGAGACATGCTTGGAGGTAATGCGAGTCTATAGGCCACATTTCCTATTCGGTCAAGAATCTCAAATGGACCAATAATTCGTGGATTGAGCTTTCCTCTCTTCCCAAATTTTATAACTCCCTTCCATGGAGCAATACGTAACAGTATATAATCCTCAATATTAAATTCCACGTCATTTCGATGAAGATCCGCATAACTCTTTTGTCGATCCTGTGCCGTTTATATATGTTATCGGATCATTTGAATTTTCTCTGTAGTCATACGTACCAATTCTGGTCCTAACAACGTTGCTTCACCCACCTCGTCCCAGTATACTGGAGAACGACATTTTCTTCCATACAACGCCTCGAATGGAGCCATGCCTATACTTGCTTGATAACTGTTGTTGTAGGAGAATTTCACCAATGGTAGGTACTTATTCCAACTCCCTTTGAAATTTAGGACACAGTGTCTTAATAGATCTTCAAGAGTTTGAATAGTCCTCTCTGATTGTCCGTCCGTTTGAGGATGGTATGCCAAACTGAATCGTAAATCCGTGCCCATAACTTTCTGCAAGCTAACTCAAAATTGTGAAGTGAATCTTGGGTCACGATCCGAAACTATGGATACTGACATGCCATGCAATCTCACAATCTCATTTACGTACATACGAGCAAGACATTCAAGAGAATAAGTCTCACGTGTAGGCAAGAAATGAGCAGACTTGGTTAATCTATCAACAATAACCCAAATCGCATCTATGCCTTGAGAAACCTTGGGAAGACCCGTAACGAAATCCATGGTAATGTGTTCCCACTTCCATTTCGGAATCTCAAGTGGTTGCAATGGACCCTTTGACACTTGATGCTCTACCTTTACACGTTGACAAGTTAAACACCTCGATATAAACTCCGCGATCTCTCTCTTCATATTGCTCCACCAAAATGTATGTCGAAGATCATGATACTTTTTGGTATTCCCAAGATGGATAGCAAAAGGTGTGTTGTGCGCCTCCATCATGATTCTATGCTTCAAGTCAGAATCGTTAGGAACATAAAGTCTGGAGTGGACTCGAAGTATTCCTTCTTCATCGATTCTTGCTTCTGGAATAGCACATTCTTGCACTTTCTACTTCATACGCATCAGCTCCAGGTCCGTAGATTGAGCAGCTTTAACGTTATCGATTAAAGTCGATTCTACTTGTATATTTGATATCATCACGTGGGTACTTGGAGCCTTTACCTCTATCTCCATCCTTTGCAAGTGATACAAAATGGGTCTTTGCGTTAACAACATTGCACTTGTACCTACATACGATCTTCTACTCAATGTATCAGCTACCACGTTTGCTTTTCCAGGATGATATTAGATGGTATGATAATAATCTTTCAATAGCTCAAACCAACGTCGTTGCCGCATGTTGAGTTCCTTTTGGGTGAAGAAATATTTGAGTTTTTTTAGATCCGTATAAATCTTCACTTTCTCCCCATACAGGTAGTGCCTCCAGATTTTCAATGCAAAAACGACTGCTGTCAACTCTAGATCATGAGTAGGATAATTCCTCTCATATTCTTTGAGTTGTTGCGAGGCATAGGCTACGACTTTCCCATGTTGCTTGAGAACACATCCTAACCCTTTGCCTGAAGCATCGCTGTAGATAACAAATCCATCCGAACCAGATGGTATTGTCAGAACAGGTGCCGAAATGAGTCTCCTCTTAAGCTCTTGGAAACTCTTCTCGCATTTTTCGCTCCATACGAATTTTGTATCTTTCTGAGTCAGCTGAGTTAATGGGGTAGCGATTTGAGAAAATCTTTCCACGAATCTCCGATAATAACCAGCTAAGCCCAGAAAACTACGCACTTCGGTCACCGACTTCGGTTGCTCCCAACTTTGTATGGTTTCAATCTTCACCGGGTCAGCAGATACTCCATGTTTTGACACCACTTGCCCAAGGAATGCTACTTCCTCAAGCCAGAACTCGCATTTCTTCAGCTTGGTATATGGCTTGTTATCGCGAAGCCTTTGGAGTACCAGCTTCAAATGGTGCTCATGATCTTCACGGCTTTTAGAATAGATGAGGATGTCATTAATAAAGACAACAACGAACTGATCCAAATATTCATTGAACACACGGTTCATCATATCCATGAAAGCAGCAGGAGCATTAGTCAATCCAAAAGACATGACTAAGAATTTAAAATGCCCATACCGAGTTCTAAAGGCAGTCTTTGGAATATCCTCAGTTTTAATCTTCAGCTGATGATATCCAGAACGAAGATCAATCTTTGAAAAGAATTGTGCTCCTTGTAACTGGTCGAATAGGTCATCAATGCGAGGTAGCGGATACCTATTCTTGATGGTGGCATGGTTTAATTCCCGGTAGTCAATACAAAATCGCATACTCCCGTCTTTCTTCTTTACGAATAAAATAGGAGCACCCCAAGGAGATATACTAAGACTAATGAAACCGATGTCCAACAACTCCTGTAGTTGGACCTTTAACTCCTAAAGTTCAATAGGAGCCATTCGATATGGGATTTTAGAAATGGGCTTTGTACCCGGTTCAAGATCAATAAAGAATTTAACTTCACGT
Organism: Panax notoginseng; assembly: GCA_016801055.1. Classification (NCBI taxonomy): domain Eukaryota; kingdom Viridiplantae; phylum Streptophyta; class Magnoliopsida; order Apiales; family Araliaceae; genus Panax; species Panax notoginseng. The sequence goes on from CM029022.1 coordinate 70,259,780, forward strand.
TCTGGGGGTAGACCAGGAAGTTCTTCAGGAAATTCACTAACAACAAAAATATTATTCAAATCTGACGTGTTTTTGTTCAAGTCCATAACATGGGCTAAGAAAGCTTGACATCCGTTTTTTAATAAACGAATGGCCTTATGGCTTGATATGACAGTGACTGATTTTAATGGTTGAGTTGCTTGAATTCGTATAACAGGTTGGTTAGAAATATGAAAACTAGCAACCTTACGAAAATAATCAATTTTGGCATGATGAGTGGTTAACCAATCAATCCCTAAAATCATATCAAATGCAAGTATCTTTAAAGAGTTAAGATCAACAGGTAATGTGATTATGCCAACTTGTATCAAACAAGATCTATAAATAGTGGATGTGATAAAGGTTTCTCCTAATGGAGTCTCAACAGATAAGTCAAAGTCTAATTTCTCCAGAGTCAAGTTTAAACGTTGATCACAAGCAGGAGAGATAAAAGAATGAGTAGAACCGGTATCTAGTAAAGTATAAACTTCGCAAGAGTTCAAAATTAGTTTACCCGTGATCACCTTGTTCGGGTTTCTCACGTTTTGGCCAGTCACGACAAACACCCTCCCTTGAACCACCGACTTTGTTTTGTCCGTAGTCGCCTTCAGTGCCGCCATCCCAGTTGGACTTGACTTTGCTACCGGATAAAACTGGACTATATGACCGTCTTTTCCACAACTGAAACACACCTTGGAAGGCTGTGAACAGTTTGGACTTATATGTCCCTCCTCTCCGCATCTGTAGCATCTAACTGGCGGTCGTTCTCCTCCCCTAAAATTTGTTATTGGTGTTGGTGCTGCTGTTGATGTCTTTCCATCATTGTTGAATCTCCTCTTTTTGAAATTTTCACATGACTCACCTCTCCTGTTATCATGGTCACGATTACCACCCGAGTGGTTACCGCTTTTGTCCATATTTTTCCCTCCGCGCTGGTTATCATCGCTCCGATGACTGCTGTCACCGGTATGACCCTGGTTGTGGTCCCTCAGTTGAATATACTCATTATCTCGCTCTAATAATTGAACCCTGTTTACAACATCTGAATATAAAAAAAAATTATGAGAGATAAGATATTGCCGAATTTCGGATTTTAGACCTCTCAGAAACATCCGTGTCATTCGTTCCTCATTCTCTACCAAATGAGGTGCAAACCTGGATAACTCTGCGAACTTCGCCTCGTACTGAGACACAGTCATGTTGTTTTGTTCTATTTTGATAAACTCTACCTCCTTCATACGACGAATACTTTCAGGAAAGTACTTATCATTGAACAGTTTTTGAAACGTTTCCCAAGACATGCTGAGTGCAGCAGGCTGGGTACGCTTCACAGATTCTCACCAGTAATCTGCCTCACCACGGAACATAAATGTGGCGAATGGAACCTTCTGTTCCTCCGTGCAGCCCAAGATATCAAATATCTTGGTAATTTGCTTGACCCACGTTTCCGCCTTAATTGGATCCGGCATTCCCTAGAATTCTGGTGGTCCCAACTCTTTAAACTGCTTAGCTGTGACAAACCACGCATTGCTATCATTTTCACCCGTATTTTGTACACGAGTTTCCCTTGTCTGATTTTCTAATAACTGCAAAAAGCTTCTAAATATCCCATCATTCATCATTTGTTCGGTAGTGTTGTTTATAAGAGGAAAATTGCCTTCTTGTTGCACGTTCCCCTGAGTGGTGATCAAAGCTGTCTCCACGATCTCATACGCTCCATTGTTAACGTTCTCAGCTACCATTCTTAAATACTATCATAAAACAAGGGTTAATTAAACAAATTAACATATCACATAATATCCCTATATTATGACCGACCAATAAATAAGTTTAAGTAGGACACACTAGCGAAGGATTTACTCGTCTCTCCCTTCCTAGTTCTATTCCCCAATCTCTGCCAGAGACCATATCCCTAAGCTCTGATACCAACTGTGACGCCCCCAAAATAGGTATATATCACACATTCTGAGTCGCCAAATACATGGTACAGAAACAAATACAACTTCATTACTACAATTGTCGAGTAAAATACGACAACACATAAACTATGAGTTTAAATACAAATATTGTCTAATAGACAGTATTAAAACTCAAAAGGAGTCTTCATTAAAATTATTGATACACTATTTTATAAAAATAGTGAGGACTGCTAAAACAACTTTTTAGAACCATCACTCCATACCCCGGCTAGTTCCTGCTATATTCTCACCTCCTAAGAAGAAAAATGAAACAAAAAGGAAAAGGGTGAGCTCAACTAGCCCAGTAAAGAATATTATGACTAAGATAATATACAACAAATTATCATTAGTCTTCAACAAGGAAAAATCTGATAGAATATAATAGACAACAAGTTTTAGATTAACAACTGCAGCGGAAATAATAATTCATTAGAAGAGTTAAGTAGAGAATGAAATCTACTATCATCTATGAATTTAAAAGTCCATCATCAATATTTTATCCATGTAACATCAATCAATATACATCTTGAATCAAATATTCATCTTTGCACTACAGGCCAAAGATATTCATTTGTATCACCAGTTGGTCATGTTCATCTCAACACATGTTCATCTTTTCACTACGGGCCAAAGATATTCATCAGGTAATCATTCATCTTTGCACTACAGGCCAAAGATATTCATCAAGTATAACAATTAAAGACTGAGGATGATGAAAAACATTTTAGAGAACGAATCCAGTACGATAAAAGGACAAAGTTTAGATATTCGTACTTTAGATAATTCAAGTTTAAAAATACTCCATAATAAAACATAATGGAGAAAAATTTAAGAATGACGATCAAAACATGGATACAATCAAAGATAGTAACCATAATAGACATCTGGGACAAAGAAGAGAAAATTTCTTTTTCGGTGAATAGTGTCGTATACATGAATAGTGTCGTATACGTGAATAGTAACTCCAATACAAAAAGTTTTAAATTTGATAAAAAGTTTAGACCAATATTTCAGCATAATGATATTAAAAGAAATAATATCATTTACGAAAAAAAATAACATCCCTTACCTCAAAATAACAGTACTTCTGATCGGAATATCGGATGCAAAGCCGAAGGAAACTTGTACTGAATATCAACTCTCAAAGTATCAAAATACTCACAAAAATATACTCGATAATATAGAGAGAAAGAAAACTTGTTTCTGGTGTAATTTTCAATTCTAACCTAAGCGTCTATTTATAGGAAAATGTTAGAACGCCAAAAGAGACTACATTAATAAAATAATATTATTTATTTCCTTTCCTTCTACGCCATCCTTCTTGAATCAGCTAGCATGCCAATTCTGAATTTTTTTTTTTGCAGCCCACATGTTTAAAACAAAAGTGGGTCCCACCTAATTTTAATAAAAATTATTTTATTTTTCGAAACTTCAGTAATTCATATTAAATAGTCCGCTTATCAGAAAAATACGAATTTTATGTCCATTCCACACGAAATCGAATTCTCTACAACTTTGTAGATTTAAGTTTTTCCAAATTCTAGACAAAAAATATCTGAAACCCACAAACAAATAATTTTCAACACTTCTTAAAATTCATAACAAATTATGCATTAATTTTTAACAGTTCAAAATTTGTGGACATATACTAAACTTATATATGCATAACATATCCAAAAATCACAACGATCCAAAGGTCGAATTAAAATTATAACTCACGCAATAGAGCTTGAAGAACACTGTTTTGATTTTTAAAACCTCTATTCCGACAAAATACTGATAAAACCCCTCAACACTAATTCCTTCATTTATAACCACATAAATAATTCTATCATTTATATCTACATCAAATAAATATTTCCTTATCATATAAATTAATAATTAATTATTCACAAATAATATTACAGAATCACAATTATGACAACCAGACCGTTCCCTGCAAAGAGGGGACTTTCCGATAAGGATTTCTCCCTATTGGCGCGCAATTAGATTATCTAACATCTCCTCGACAGAACCTTCTAGACATTGCCAATAATACTATCTAATAATATTATTCAAATAATATAAATTATTGATCTGATAATGGAGATACTGTGCAGTGACAATTATTGAAACAACAATAATATAAAATATCAACGCAACAATTATTGAACCAATAAATAAAATATTGAACAGTAATTACTGTAACAATTATTGAGTAGTGCCTTTTTACGTAAGGATCAATAATTCATCAATACTGTGCAATACCATGTGCTACTGTGCAACCACGCGTATTACTGTATTTTAACCACCGGGTATTCCAACAGTGTTAACGGTAACAACTACGCCGTTATTTATAAAAACTCAAACTTGTCGTTTTCTTCATTCGACAGTTATTCTGTTATGGGGCCCACAAATGACTGCATCGTCGTATGGATATTCCCGACAAAAAGAATATTCCACGACCAAACGAATATTCCCCGACAACAATAAATATTTTATAACCACTTGCTTATTTTGTAAAATTTGCACATTTCACCCATAACCAAAATATTCTATCAAATTAACTCCATATTATTTCAAGATAATGTGTTGAGAAAATTCAATTTTATTTATAATAAGTTAGGGTCTTACAAACTTCATCATCCCGTGCATTTTTCCCAACATAAGAACTATTATGGGTAAGTGTTCCATCTGGCAAGATAGACAATTGGAGCAAGAATCCTTTTTAATATAGTGACGCTTTTAAGTTCCTAAAAAGTAGGTTGCAAATGTGCAGAAAATTAATATCCAAAGGTGATAAATTGCAGGTTCAAGTAGAGTGGTGACCAAATTTTTTTCCAAACTTCCAATAAATCTTCAAAGTAAAAAAAATCATAATTCGTAACTTTGTTAGAGAAAATAATGCTTCCCTTGTGTGTGTAAATTGTGTGCTTGAAGCTAAACTGAAGTACTTAATCATTTACGCGATAGTGAGGTATGCAGAAAATGAATAAAAATATCATCTTTGCTTTGAAGTTTCTTCAAAATTATCTTCCAGAATCGGATCGAAAAACCCTACAAATTAAATCAAAATTTTTTAATAAAACAAAGGAAATAATCATCGATTACCTGATATGTTCTTGAAATCGAATAAATTGGATTGATCGAGCGATTTTGAGCCCACAAAACCGAAATCGAGTGTGGTTCGGGAAAGAGATGTACATTCACAATGGTTCAACCATTATTTAATTACTGATTCTACATTCACGATGGTATGGTGTAATAATTGAGGGAAAATTGGCCGTAAAGAATATGACAAAACAACCAAGTAACTGTCTGGACTACCAACTGATACTTCAAGAATCTATAGTACGTTCCCCACTGAAAAAATTCAATGCCCTACAAATCACACCTGACTACCAACTGGTATTTCAAGAATCTATACTATTTTCCCCACTGACAAAATTCAATGCCCTACAAATCACACCACTGGCAAATAGACACCAGGTTCCATAATCATCTCCTTCAGAAAACCTAGAAGAGTTGCATACATAACTGAGCATATCATAAAATCTATGCAACAATGTGCTTCAGTCACATTATGTCTCTCTGGTATTTTAAAAATCCATTGGCATTCAAATTGCTAGAAAGTATTTCAATCTTTCAGATTTAGTTTTCCTTTATTTACTTGTCCCCCATATTATTATTTGAGTTCAAGAAGGAAAGGAAGCAGCTGAACATTATTTTTTCAAATTAACACAAAAGTCCAATGCCCACATCAACATGTCGGGTCTTAATGTTGCATGTATAAAGAGTAGAGTAAGGATAGAATAAAGCATTGAAAAAAACAGAACTTCTTCAAAGATGATTATTTGTAATTTCAGAATTCACCAACAAAAAAGTTAAATTTCTTCAAAAACTAAAACTAAATTTCATTCAAAAATAAAAAGGAAAACCTCAAAAAAATTTCAATAAAACAAAGGAAATAATCAACAATTACCTGATTTGTTATCAAAATCGAATAAATCGGATCGAAAAACCCTACAAATTAAATCAAAAAATTTCAATAAAACAAAGAAAATAATCATCAATTACCTGATATGTTCTTGAAATCGAATAAATTGGATCGATCGAGCGATTTTGAGCCCACAAAACTGAAATCGAGTGTGGTTCGGGAAAGAGAGGGACGAAGGATGTCAGATCTGTAACAAAAGAATAAATTTTAACATAATATAAAGCCAATAAATCAACATCAACATACGAATATACATACATATATATATATATATATATATATATATATATATATATATATAGAAGTGGAAGAAGTGAAAGAGGGAGAGGGGGAAGTGGAACTCTGTGGAAGTGGAAGTTGAAGAGTAAGAGGAAGAGGGGTGGAACAAAAGAAAAAGTGAGGGGAATCGATTTCGCAGGGAAGAAACTGAAGTTATGAGGAGGAGAAGAGGAAGAGATTAGACAACTCATTGAATAACTCGGAATATTGAAGGAAATTGACTCAAATTAATTACGAGTCGACTCTAAATTAGGATCGCTTTTGCTGTCTTTATATATAAGGTATTAAAGGATAGATAATTGAAGAATAGAATAATAGATTTAATTTGCAATTGATTTGATTTGAGACTTTTTTTTTTGTTCTTATTGTTTGATTTTCCATTATTGTTTAATTTTTGTAATTGATTTGATTATGTGTATTTATATATAAGTGTATTTATATATAAGAATAGATAATTGAAGAATAGAATAATAGATTTGATTTGCAATTGATTTGATGATATCATCATTTTCAATTGATTTGATGTGATGATGTCATCATTTATGTGTATTTATATATAAGTATTTTTATAATTGATTTGATTATGTGTGTGTGTGTGTGTGTGTGTGTGTGTATATATATATATATATATATATATATATATATATATATATATATATATATATAAGTGTACTTATATATAAGAATAGAATAGAATAATAGATTTGATTTGCAATTGATTTGATTTGATGATGTCATTATTTCCAATTGATTTGATTATCTTAAATGCTTATTGTAATCAATAGAGTTATAGAGTCTTGGTTCATGAAGTTATTTAATAATACAGCCACAATGATTGGCACTGCTTCTTCCATTACATCCATTAGGGATTTGATACACATACATGTGCAATTGTCGTGTTTTTTATCAGTTATTTTTAAGAGTAAAAGACACAAGGCATCCCCAAATTTACCTGTATTTTGCACTTTGCATCTCATACTTTATAAATAGGCATTTTGCATCTTCCTACTTTTAGTGCCTTGATAAATAACACACTCACCTACTTTCCCCTCATCTTTATAGTTTTCATTTTGTACACACACCCTCTTATCTCGTTTCAGGGGCAAGATCAGTTGAATGATTTAGGAGTTTAGCTAGGGTTCTTATCAGAGAGAGAAATATAGAGGGTTTGTACAAATGAAAACTATAAAGATGTGGCCAAAGGAGATGAGGGTAGATTGAGGGATGTAAAGCATCTTTTACTTTTATTTTACATGGGTTTCATTCAATATCATATTTTAAATATAACTTTTGTCGATAATACATCAAGAGAACTACCATTTTTATAAAGAAAATATGCCAGTTTCACAAGATCATCTGTTATAAAAAAATTTGCTTTGTAGTAAGATATAGAACAACAATATTTCTGCCTGAATCGAATGGTTGACCACTCTTTCCTTAAGACTATATTCGCCCCTTACTTTTGCTACACAGAGTTACTGCGAATTAGTCTACCAAGATAAGACAGGCCTAGATTTTATTTTGTACTAGAATTTGTTGTGTAGGAACAAATCTAGTGCTAAACTATAAATGAAAGAAGAAAATTATTACAAGAAATATATATAGAATAATAATTTTCTTAAGTACTTGAAAAAGATTGGATTGAATAATTTTCAGTGTGTTGAATTTGGTGGATTTCTGATCTATTTATAGGTTGCTCGTATCCCAATTCTGATGGGTCGTATCCCAATTAATTTGGTTGTATCCCAATTGATGGGTCGTATCCCAATTAATTTGGTCGAATTGTATCCCAATTCAACCCAATTTTAATATTAGCGTATTTTTGGCCCAACTCAATTTTGGCTCCCAACTTCCAACCGCCAAATATTACCGTTGGCTCCCAACTTCCAATACTCCGCCAAATATTAGACAGAATATTACCATTGGAAACTGACCGTTGACCCGTCCGTTAGAAACTGATATTACCGTTGATTTTATTACTGTTGGCCTTTTAAAATTTTTATTAAATATATATATATATATATATATATATATATATATATATATATATATATATATATAAATGTTGTTACCATGACTTGAACCCGAGTCCTTAATATCAACACTTCTCTCTTATCCAACTTACCTAATATTAATTGTTTGTTATATGGATAACATATAATATATTTATTATATACTTTTAGATAATGAAAATATCCAACAATCATCCCCTATTTTCATAATCCTCCAATTCTTTTTCTTTGATATTCTTCTTTCTCTTAAATATAGTATACATAAGTAATAGGTATCTTTCGACTTAAACCTTCACATAGTCTATTTCACAAAACATCTTAATTTTTAGTAGCGTTAGCTTTGAACTAAAAAATCTTAAAGTGATATCTTGCTCTATAGATATATACTATATTTCTTATAGTTTAAGGAAACCCAACATATTTATGGCCTTGTGTTTACCTCTTGGGTTTCGTAAGTGACTTAGAGATAAGCCTTATGTCTCGCAGAAGCGGCGGCCCACTTCCTTCACTTACATAGGTGAATCTAATTAGATGCACTTGTATGACCTGCATCCTCCAAACCGGACATAGATTCATTAAAGGTTTACCCTACCCTCTTTATTCTCCATACAAGCATACACTATCTTTGAGATGGTTTTGAAGAATTTCTTCTTCTTAGTTGTCTAGTGTATAACTGGTTATTACTATAAGTATTTTTCCATTGAACTAATATACCAGATGTTACTCTAATATTTAGTTGGGTTCCACTTATAGATTACCTCTCATTTAAAGGCTTTAAACCCATCTCCCAAGAAGTCTTACATATTACATCCTTGCCTAGGCCTTTTGTAAAAGGATCTGCCAAATTTTCTTTTGACTTAACATGGTTAAAGGTAACAACCCCTTTATTGATTTGCTCCCTTACATAACTATGTCTTAAACTTATATGTCTAGAATTTCCGTTATAAACCTTGTTATAGGACCGTGATAATGCTGCGTCATTATCACAATATATTGAGATAGTTGTCATTGGTTTGGGCCAAAGTGGTATCTCAAATAATAAATCCTTAAGTCATTTGGCTTCTTTTACAGCAATTGATAATGCAACAAACTCAGATTCCATAGTTGAATGTGTTATCAAGGTTTGTTTCTTGGAACCCCAAGAAATTGCCCCTCCTCCTAAAGTGAATATCCATCCACTTGTAGATTTTATTTCATCTGAATCTGTTATCCAGTTTGCATCCGTGTACCCTTCTACCACAGTTGGGTATCCTGTATAGCATAATGCATAGTTCATTGTGCCTTTAAGATATTTAAGTATCCTTGATACTGCACCCCAATGAACTTGACCTGGATTATGAGTAAACATACTCAATACTCCTACTGAAAATGCTATATCAGGTCTAGTACATTGCATTGCATACATTAGACTACCAATTACACTTGGATATTCTAATTGAGATATACTATTTCCTTTATTTGGAAATAACTTAACAGGATGATCATATGGGGTAGAGGCTATCTTGCAATTCTCGTGATTAAACTTCTTTAACAATTTCTCAATATAATGAGACTGAGTTAAAGAAATGGTATCTTGAGACCGCACAATTTTAATACCTAAAATTACATCAGCCTCCCCCATGTCTTTCATATCAAAAGTAGCAGACAAAAATACTTTAGTTTCTAATACTACTTTTTCACTAGTACCAAAAATAAGCATATCATCAACATATAAACAAATTATAACACCAAAATTTTTATTAAATTTAGAATAAACACATTTATCCGATTTATTTTAAATCCATTTGAAACAATCATTTGGTCAAATTTTTCATGCCACTGCTTAGGTGCTTGTTTTAGGCCATATAAAGATTTAATACGTTTACAAACTTTTTTTTCCTGGCCTTTCAAAACAAACCCTTCTGGTTGTTCCATATAGACTTCCTCTTCTAAATCACCATTTAGAAAAGCAGTTTTAACATTCATTTGGTGTATAACAAGTTTATGTATTGATGCTAATGCAATTAATAACCTAATGGTACTAATTCTTGCAACTGGAGCATATATATCAAAATAATCAATTCCTTCCTTTTGCTTAAAACCTTTGGCTACAAGTCTAGCTTTATACTTATCAATGGATCCATCTGATTTTCTCTTCTTTTTAAAGATCCATTTACAACCAATGAGTTTACTATCAGGAGGTAAATCCGCCAAGACCCAAGTCCTGTTACTCATGATAGAATTCATTTCATCATTTATGGCTTCTTGCCAAAAACCTGAATCTTGAGAGGACATAGCTTCTCTTAACATTAATGGATCTCTATCACTAGAATCATGTTCAGTCACAAACACACTAGAAGAAACAATAACATCCTTGTTTCCTTCTACTAGGTACATGTAAACATCTGGGTCATAGGATTTTTCTATCCTTGTTCTTTTACTTCTTCTTGGTTCTATTTCTTTAGTAGATGTAGTAAGTTCCATTTCATTATTTGTTCCATGATGAACAATTTCTTGATCCTCTTTATCAGTGTCTTCTCTTGACCTTTTCTTAAAGAAAGAATTCTCAAAGAACTCAATATCTCTAGACTCCAAAATTATATTTTGGCTAACAGAATCTATGGATTCCATGGTCAAGAATTTATAGGCTTTGCTATTTTGTGCATAGCCTATAAAAACACACTTGATTGCCTTAGCACCAAGTTTAGGCTTTTTAGGATCAGTTAACCTTACTAATGTTCTACATCCCCACACCTTTAAATGGTCAAGAGAGGGTTTTCTCTTTTTCCACAATTCATAAGGTGTAATATTAGCTTTCTTATGGGGTATACGATTAACAAGCAGCCATTAATGCTTCCCCCCATAAATTTTTAGGCAAACTAGAAGTAAGAAGTAATGTATTAATCATTTCTCCAAGTGTTCTATTTTTTTCGTTCTGCCACTCCATTTTGTTGAGGACTATAAGGGGTTGTAGTTTGATGAATTATACCATAATTCTCACAAAAATCATTATAAGAGAAGTATTCCCCTCCTCTATCTGATCTAAGAATTTTAATTCTTTGATCTAATTGATTTTCAACTTCAGCCTTGTAGATTTAAAATTTTTCTAAAGCCTCATCTTTAGTCCATAACAAATAAACTTGAGTGTATCTAGAACAATTATCTATAAATGTTATAAAATATCTTTTACCTCCCCTAGTTAATATGCCCTCAAATTCACAAATATCGGAATGAATTAATTCTAATAATTGTGAATTTCTTTCTACTTTTTTGAAAGACTTCTTGGCAATTTTAGATTTAACACATAACACATTTTTCTAAATTAGAAAAATTAATCTTAAGAATTAAACTAAGATTACTCATGTTACGCATACTTTTATAATTTACATGTTCTAATCTAGCATGCCAAACATTAAAAGTAGAAATCATATAAGCAAAAGATGAATTTTCATTAATAACATTTAGTTTGTACATGCCATTAGATTCATATCCTTTTCCGACATACATACCACCCTTAGACAATACAATACAATTAGCGTCAAACAAAACTTTTATGCCATATTTGTTTAAAAGACTAACAGATACAAGATTTTTCCTAATTTCTAGAACATGAAGAACATCATTAAGAGTAATTGTCTTCCCGGATGACAGCTTGAGAACCACCTTGCCTTTGCCCATCACTTTTGCAGTTGATGAATTTCCCATTAATAGTTTTTGACTATCCTTCATAGGTTCATAGGCTTGAAATATTGCTTTATTCTTGGCAATATGCTTGGTTGCTCCAGAATCAATCCACCATTCTATGTCATTTCCAACCAAGTTAGTCTCCATGATCATAGCAGCAATATCCTTATTATCTACCATATTTGCTTGGTCATTCTTTTGTTGCCTTTGTTTCAAGTACAAAGTACATTGTTTCTTGAAATGTCCTGGCTTACCACACTTCCAACAAGTACCTTTCGGTTTATTATTTCCAGAAGTGCTATGTTGACCACCACGCTTTCTTTTATTGTTGCCCCTTGGTTTAAATGCATTTTCTATGACAAGAGCTTTAGTACTTTTATTTTCTATTTCCAATTTATCCAAGTTTCGAGAATTTTCTTCAACTTGGAGAAATTTAATAAGTTATTGCATAGACATTGCATCTTTCTTTTGTTTCAATTCTTTTCGACAATCTTTCCATGAAAATGGTAATTTTGAAATGATTGTCGATACTTGAAACCCTTCGTCAAGGCTATGGCCTTCTGACATAATTTGATTCATAATAATTTGAAGTTCATGTACTTGCAGCATAATAGATTTGTTATCTATCATTTGCTAATCAAATAATGAACTTACTAGAAATTTTTTATTTTCGGCGTCCTCAATTTTGTATTTGTTGTCGAGATCCTCTCATAATTCCCTTGTCGTCTTTTCCATGAATTTGGCTTCATACACATCGTACAACGAATTGGATAGTGCATTTAAAATGTACCCTTTACACATAAAGTCATCTTGTTCCCATTTTATTCGATTCTTCATTTCTGTCGGTGTCTCATTTTCCTTTTCTTTAATTTTCTCTTCATTTAGCACATGAGAAATTTTTAATGCTGTTAAGCAAAAATATATTTTGCTTTTCCAACGTCTGAAGAATAATCCATCAAACTTTTCAAGTTTGTTAATTTGATTCAAGCTATTTTTTGAATTGTTGTCCTCCATGGTAATTATAGTCTTAAGATTGTTATAAAAAATTTGCTTTGTATTAAGATATAGAACAACAATATTTCTGCCTGAATCGAATGGTTGATCACTCTTTCCTTAAGACTATATTCGCCCCTTACTTTTGCTACACAAAGTTACTGCGAATTAGTCTCCCAAGATAAGACAGGCTCAGATTTTATTCTATACTAGAAATTGTTGTGTAGGAACAAATCTTGTGCTAAACTATAAATGAAAGAAGAAAAGTATAACAAGGAAAATATATAGAATAATAATTTTCTTAAGTACTTGAAAAGGATTGGATTGAATAATTTTCAGTGTGTTGAATTTGGTGGATTTCTGATCTATTTATAGGTTGTTCGTATCCCAATTCTGATGGGTCGTATCCCAATTAATTAGGTGGGATATGGCGTTCTGTATTTTTGAATTGTATCCCAATTCAACCCAATTTTAATATTAAAGTATTTTTGGCCCAACTCAATTTTGGCTCCCAACTTCCAACCGCCAAATATTACCGTCGTTGGAAACTGACCGTTGGCCCGTCCGTTGGAAACTGATATTACCGCCCGTCCGTTGGAAACTGATATTACCGTTGATTTTATTACTGTTGGCCTTTTAAACTGATATTACCGCCCGTCCGTTGGAAACTGATATTACCGTTGATTTTATTACTGTTGGCCTTTTAAAAATTTTATTAAAAATATATATATATAAAAATGTTGTTACCATGACTTGAACTCAAATCCTTAATATCAACACTTCTCTCTTATCCAACTTAACTAATATTAATTGTTGGTTATATAGATAACATATAATATATTTATTATATACTTTTAGATAATGAAAATATCCAACATCATCAAGCAATGAAGTGCAAGTTTGTAGTAGTTTGTTTGTTGAAGTAAATACTTTCCAATATTTGATAAAACTAGTAGTTTTGTTTCCTCTATTCTACAAAACTAGTTGGTAGCACGTGCAATATACGAGCTAGTTTAAATAACTGATTGTATCTCATCAATACATCATATTTTTATAATTATAAATCGTATAATTAAAATCAAATCTGGTCACTAATTTATTATATTAAATAATATAATTATTTAAAAAATAAAAATAATTGACACTTTTTTATCATTTGATCAACATATAAATTTTTTATCAAAATTTTAATGGATAAAAATTATTTTAAACTTTTAATTGTGAAAATAGTTTTTATGATTCTAATTTTCTATTAACATAATTTTATCATTACTAACAAAATTATTAAAATTAAATAATTGGTGTATTGAATGAAATTGAAAAAAAATTGTATAATAGAGGATAGTAAAATCCTGAATTGTGTATTGCAATAGTATTTTAACGAATGACAATTGTGAAATATATTTCAATACACAAAATCAAATTAGAGTATTAGGTCTGGTTCATGATATATCTTTCTTTAAAATAATTATCTATCATAACAATATAATTAATACATAAAAGCCTAATATATGTCATTTTTCCTTATATATGTGGTGTTATGTTGTTGCATATTTGAGTGTGGTTCCAGATTTTCAATCCTGACCCTTGATCTAGCAGGTAAATTAATATCTTTTTAATAAAGTTAATAAGTAGGTAAAATATTTTAAATTAATTTAATTAGACCACTAACCAGTTGAGTTTGCATTCCATTTTTGTTTATTCTAAACAGTGAATTTGTATTTCATTTTATTGCAGGACCATTTTTCTCCTTTAGTTTTTTTTTTTCATTTTAATTGTAAAGACTTTTTTTTCGTTCTTATTGTTTGATTTTCTATTATTGTTTGATTTTTACAATTGATTTGATTATTTGTATTTATATATAAAAATAGATAATTGAAGAATAGAATAATAGATTTGATTTGCAATTGATTTGATTTGAGACTTTTTTTTCATTCTTATTGTTTAATTTTCCATTATTGATTGATTTTTGTAATTGATTTGATTATGTATATTTATATATAAGTGTACTTATATATAAGAATAGAAAATTGAAGAATAGAATAATAGATTTGATTTGCAATTGATTTGATGATATCATCATTTTCAATTGATTTGATTTGATGATGTCATCATTTATGTTTATTTATATACAAGTATTTTTGCAATTGATTTGATTATGTGTATTTATATAAAAGAATTGAAAAGAATAATAGATTTGATTTGCAATTGATTTGATTTGATGATGTCATTATTTCCAATTGATTTGATTTGATGATGTCATCATTTATGTGTATTTATATATACTAGTTGATAGCCCGTGCGACGCACGGGCTAGTTTGAATAATGAATTGACTAACCTAAACTTGAATATATCTAACAAAAAAATACATTCATTAAAACATAAGAACATCAACGTAAACTTGAATATATCTAACAAAAAAAATACATTCATTAAAGCATAAGAACATCCTCTCAGTCTTATTTCATCAAAAACTAGAAATGCCAAACTCGATCTAGGTAGCATATATTTAGTACCCTCCTTGAGTGTAGGAGCAACAAACAAAAAGTTATTTAGTGATCCGTTGTTACTAAGTATTCAAATTATTTAAGAGGTGTACAATTATGTCCTTACCAAAATTTGATTTTTGTAAATTAATCTTATTACGTGTCCTACTCTCTGTGGCAACACCTGTAACCAAAGCGTCATCATCACACAATTTGTTGTTGCACAATATGAGATGTGCTAAAAATAAAAAATAGTAACTGAACTAAATAATAATTTACACCAAACCTAAACAACCACAAAACGGATAATAAATTCATTGCCCAATATTCTACAATAGCATCCACCTCAGACAAATTGTGACTTTGTTAATGTCATGGGTCAATTTATTTGATTCATCTTGTAATCCAGGACCTAGGCTACATCTAATAACTATAAGCCTACTATCAGGCTTTTGAAAATCTATCAAACATAAACCACACAAAACGGATAATAAATTCATTGCCCCACAAAATGAAGAATGTTCTATCTTTTCAAACTCCAAACAAAAGCAACTCAATCATTCATAGTAAAGGGCAGCGTAAACTCACAAAGTAAGCAAGAAACATCAGGCACAAGTAGGAATGCAGTAAAATTGAAACACAAATGCTCAACACCAAAGTCACAATCAACAAATTTAAACAATCCAAACACCAATTATATATGTACACATATAAGAACTAAAATTATATATGAATGTTTACCTCATCAGCAGTAATAATAGCCTTGATATGCTGCCCAACCCAGAAACAACAAACAGTACCAAAATCAGTTACAAACCCAAAACCCAACCAAACATGACATTTTGTAATTTTATACTATTGCACATGAAAAAAGGATTCTTATAGTAAAACAAAAATATTGACAAATGAGACTTTTTGCAACAGGAAAAATATAAAGAACACAACAGAGGGTTAACTAACCAAGATACCTGCATACTGAACCTATGAGTCACATTCTTTGAAGTTGGCAAACAAAGTTCCATACTGTATAATTGTGATGTGATAATTTCCCCATCACCATAAATGCTTTAGACATTTAATCTTTCTAACTGTGTAAGACAAATGCTCAATCATGTTAAGAGTTCTACTACCAATATTTCAAGAACTTTTGTGAAAATCTTGAATGATATAATATTTATCAACAAATTTGATCCTTGTCTTGATAAAAAGCAAGGTATTTATAACAGGTGGTAAGTAGGTTTACAACCATATAGAGGAAAAGAGATCACAAAAAGAAAACACAGACACACACACACACACACACACACACACACACACACACACACACACACACACACATATATATATATATATATATATTAGTGACGGTTGAAATTTCATTGAATGAATGATAATATATAGCTGGCCTTCAATTAGCAATTTGATGGTGAACCCTCAAGGCTCAATTTCTAGCACCATGGTAACCTCATGTGACCTCTATAACTTTGTGTCGGTATGAATATCAATCCATTTCCTTCGTATCATTACATATAGCAATGGTCCTTGTGACTTTAGTACTCACTCACTGATCTCGTCTTTTACAAAGGCTTAAAAGAAGCTTTAAGCTTCTGATTAGCTTCAAGACTGCATTTTTTTTATATGATCTTAATATTCTGTTAAAACGATTTTTGTCCTGGGCGGTAACGGGTGGTTCCCAATGCAAATTATTTTTGTTTCCCAAAGAGTCCTCGGGTTACTGATTTTCTTGTTAGTATCTGGGAGCCAATGCTATGGTGAGGAAATAATGCTTAGCAATTGAGACAATATAGAAAATTTTATGCATCTCAATAAAAGGGGTGTTTATATACGATTATGAAGTTAACACGTTGACTAAATTGAACTCACCAACGTTAACTCATATCCTACAATTTCAAATTAAATAATGAGTTCAGTCAATATTAGAGAAAATAATTGCAAAGAAATATACCTTGATCATTTGTTAGCAAGGTCCTTCTTATAAGATTATGTTGTTTAGAGTTTTTATCACTACATATGGAAGAAGAAAACTTACAACATATAAATACCTCCATTCCAATTTGTGGCTGTAGCGCTCATCATATAGGGAAATATATAAGCATGCTCATCATATAGGGAAAGATAAACATTTACCAAAACCAAGAAAAGTATGTGTGGTATCAACCTTGAATTTTGATGCATGTTTTTGAAATTCGGTACAATGATCCTGATAAATTGAGGGGATTGAAGTGATGGGTAGTCATGGATTTGGTGTTGAAGTTAAAAGGAGGTTGAGATTCTTGCTAAATATTGAGATATACTTGTTTTTAGGTTGCTAGATTGGTGGTGTCAGTTCAGTACTTCAGTCTAGTAAAAAGTTTGCATCTTTATACCAAGACTTTAATTTTTCTAGGTAGGCCAGTAAGTAAAAATCTAACCTAAACAACAAAGGATATTTTGAAAAATTGACAAAAAATGTGTGATTTTAGAATTTTATCATATCATTTGAATATTCTGGTTGTCTCACCTCGGAGACTCTAGCTCATTATATGTCTGTTTGAATGTTGAATAAATTTTGCATGAATATTAAACTTCAGCTGGTAAAGCTTGATTTTATATACATGTTCATAAATATACCTCATATCAAACAATTAAACTATTATCTTATTATCTACCCTTCTACGTGCAAGTATAATTTAATGTAAACATGAGCACTAAACAAACTAAGATGCTTTATGTAGTAGTAGAGCACAAAGTACATACTTCCATGTGTCAAAAACTTAGCAAACTCGTTCAAAGATCTCATCTTCTATCCCTGAACCATTGATCTGCAGGCAAATGGTTCCCATTACTATAACATATATATAATTCATAGAAAAGATACTAAACAAAATTTCAAGAAGAAAATTATAAATTGAATAACTGGAAGAGACCATAGATGCACTCAAGCACAAACAAATGAGTAAAAACAGGCAAACTTTTTTGTTCCTTTAAGCCTAAGACTTTCTGAATAGAAAATTTGATAAAACAAATTACACCTGATAGCAATCAAAATTAGACATAATCAAAATTAAACTTGAATAATGATCAAATATTATTGTGCTTTGAAAAGGCTTGATAAAGGTAGCATTTTTACTTTTAATTTTGGTTTAGTTTTGGTGTAGCGCTGAATTTGGCATAATCTCGAAAAATGAGAGTTTTAAAACCTCAAAAATATGTAATTGAGAGTACACAATTTACAGGTTCTACAAAGTTACAGTGGTGTCATACTAATTTTAATTTTTGATCAGATTTATACATGGAAACTCCTACTGAGACTGAATTATTAGGCATATCTTATCTGAGAAAAGCAACTGAAACAATATAAAAGGCTATCTTCTACAAATCAAACATGCAGCAAAAAAAATAATAAGCATATAAATTTGCTACATCATATGATCCAAAGACCTGGAAGCATTGAATTTCAAAGTGCATTCATTATGCCCCTAGAACTTGCCCAATTAGATAAACCATTAGTGTCAACAAACACCCCCTAGCAACATTTATAAATGACCTATATACTTTTAGATTCTTTTGATAAAAATGCTCATTTTACATATAAATGGAAAACATGAGAAAACAAAAAATTAGGAAAATTGACCTTAAAAGAGCTGTGATCAAGCTGAATAGCTCTACGACAGTCCTCCTCAACTTCGGTCCAATCACTACAAAACAAAGGCAACAAAAAATTAAAGGAAATAAATGGTCAATGAACTCGAACATCACAAATTCCAGTCTTTCAGTATCCAAAGGGGAAAATAATCAGAAATGAATAAGCAAAACCATAAAGGGTACGCGGCCAAAGTTTGTTCAATTGGTTCTATGTTTGTCATTTCCATTAATGCAGATTGAGTGTTATTTTCTCCTTTCTTGATCCTTATTAATCTATTTCTCATTTTGCCCTCTTGCGGTGAAGGTCAACACCCAATGGACGGGAATGATGGAGATCTAATTAGTCCCGTTGAGGAGGATATGAATGTCATATTGCAGACATCACATAATTTAGACTTGAATGTGGAACGGGATTCCTGCAGCCCAAATTCTCATGTTAATGCAGTAGAATCCAATCTTTTGTCAAAAGATGTCACCAATATGAATGAGGATACTTCCGCTTGCGATGGCATAGAGCTCGGTTAGTCCAATATACAGGAACATTAGGGCACAACGTAATAGCCTGAAAACCCCCAAATAAAATATATAAAAACGAATGAGAATAAAGCATAACGTTTCTGACACGGAAGATTATTCACATAACAGATAAAGAAGAGAAAAAGGAAAAGGAAAAGGAAAAGGAAAAGGAAAAGGGAGCACAAAAGTAACTAATTTCAAATTAAGGGTTCTAACAAAAGATGCTAGAATTTAACAAAAACCCAAATAAAGAATAAAACAAAAAGACCTGCAAAGTAGATAGCTGGGCTTCAAGCAAGTTGAATGCATCACGAATATTTGAAAGAGATGCTTCGTCTTCATTTTCATGGAAGCCACATCACAATTCAAAATTCTCACAATTCAAAATTCTAATTCAAAATGCTGTTTACTTACCCAAAAATAACTTCCAAAATGCACTAAATTGAAATTCCATACACATAGAATCCAAGCTTGGACAAAGTGACCATTGTATTGCAAAATTATACCGATTAAAGCTAAAGTTTAATACAGAATATTTTAAAAACAAAAAGGGTGCATTAAAAATTTCAGAATTCAACAACAAAAAAGTTAAATTTCTTCAAAAATTAAAGCTAAATTTCATTCAAAAATAAAAAGGGTAATGTTGGGCCATAATACTTTTCGTATTGGGCCAGGCCGAATGGGCTCCTCCTTTGGACATGTTACTTTTGTCCTGATGGGTCGAATGATTTGGGACCAGTTATTTGACTATGTTATTGGGTTATTTCGGTTAGATCCGGGCAGTCTGGACCATCTTTATTATTGGGCTTAGCATTGGATTGGTCCATTATGTAAATTGTCTCTTATCATATTTTTAACCGGTAATCATCACAAAAGATAATAGTTGACTGTTATGTCTGCCACCTTTCTGCATGGCATTAATGAGGATGAGACTCAGATTACCGGCGGTGGAAAACAGTGGTAGCAGGTAGGGAAGTGAGCTACATACTTTCGGCTGAGGTGACCGGGAGTGGGGGGAGGTGTCAGGAGATAGTGGGTGGCACGGTAAACCGGGTCTAGGGTACGTATGGGGCAAAGATCACACAAGAAAATAAGGTAACAAAATATTACACCACACACAATCATATTATTATTCTCTCTCAAGCACTAGACATTTTTTCCTCCATTGTTAACCTTGTGATCGCCTGTACTGACTCTCACGCCAGAGCTATCCCCCGACGGTCAGACCATCAAGCTTTTGGTTGTTGACTTGTTGAACTGTGCAGGATCAGAACGTCTTATGTGATTGGGACGTGGGAGAAGATCTTGGCGTTAACATTGGCGCTAGAAGAAGGGCTGGGTTCTAGTGTCCTGAGTATTTTTCAATCACAAACTGTGTTTGTTCTACATCAGTGTTCATGGGGAAGAGTAGAACACCTACATCTAAAGGGCAGCCGATGACTGTCAGTGAATCAACACCATGAGTATCTGTCAAGGATCGTTTGGGACCGACACTAAGTATTCATGCCAGCACAGCGTCAAAACGTTCACATGAAGATTCTCGCCCGAGGGCTGTGAGTAACGTTAAGCGAAAACTAGTTTTCACGACAGAGAAAGGGTTTGGCCATGGTCGGAAACGAGTAGAAGGCACCTCGCCTAGAACTCGATACCGAGATGACCAAGACGAAAAGGCCTCCCGACTGGCTAAGATGGCGGATGAGGCAGATAGGGCCATGGAGGTACTTGTAAAACAACGACAGGATATAGATGAGTAGATGTCCCGAATGGCAGAGTTGAGGGACGAAGCGTCCAGCTATGTTCAATCCGAAGAACGTGGGCATCAGAGTGGAAAGGAACCTGCTCATTCAGGACGTGAGTCTCGGGATCAACCTCGAGAAAGAAGAAGATCCAGAAGCCCTACTCCTCAAAGATCGAAGAGGGCACATCACCCTGTCGGTTCTAAGGAGCAGGGTCGAAACGAACGAAGAGGTCGATCCAGAAATCGCACTCCTGAGAATACAAAGAAGGCGCTCGTTGTTGCGCATTCCCACCACAGCAGCCGAGCTCAAAGGCGAAGCAGATCTAGAGGTCGTACACCAGAAAGTCCACCGAGGGCACTCCGCTCTGTGGACCATCGTCATCGAAAAAGTCCCTCGAAAGTTGGGGGTTCTATTGTAAGAGGCCGGTCCACTCAGAAGAGGAAGGAGTCGCCAAAAAAAGAAGCATCATCCCAACTAGAAGGCGTGGAGTATCTCGTTAAAGAATTGAAGGAACTTCGGAAGCAGCTTGTCGAGGTACAGAAAACGAAAGATATTTCGGGAAAGAAGGCATCCCCTTTTTCCGCGGAGATTCTAAAAGAGAAAGCTGACCCCATTAAAAAGTTGCCCCACATTGAAAGTTATGATGGATCGGGGGATCCCTATGACCACAGTCAGGCGTTCAACCGACTGATGGATTATTGTGACTTTAGCGATGCTGCTAAGTGTCATACTTTTGTCACGACACTCCGAAAGGACGCTAGGCAATGGATGGAGACTTTGCCTTCGGATTCAATTTTGTCTTGGGTGGACATGTGCAATAAGTTCCATGCTCGCTTCGGGAGCAACAAAAGAAGGGGGAAACCAACTGTTTCGTTGGCTCAGGTTCGACAGTATTCGAATGAGTCTTTGGGCCAATATGTAAAGCTGTTCCGTGAAGCAGTCGGTCAAGTGACAGACCTAAATGATCTACAAGCCGTGGGACTGTTTCAGAACGGGTTGGATCTGGTCAGGTCAGAGAAGTTGGTAAAGAAGTTAATGTTTCACCACCCGAAAAGTCTCGCTGAAGCCTTCGACAAAGCTGAAGGTTATATCGTGGTAGAGGAAGCCATGAATAGCCTCAAGCGTACTTCTTCAGATCGGTTTAAGGAGACAGATCGGGACAGAACAGAAGGGGACCAGAAGAAGAATGAAGGAAATAAAGACCGCTATGATGGCGGGTCAAAGAAATACAACAATAATTGGAGACAAGGTGGAGGACATTCGTCCGCTCCAGCCCAGAGAGTAAATAGGACGTACACTGCACTCAACACTAACAGGGCTGTTATCTTAGAACAGATTAAGAATCAACCTATCTTCGAACCACCTCAAGATAACATTAAGCCCGAAAAAGGAAATTCTCGTAAGTATTGTGACTATCATCAAGTCTCGGGTCACGATACGAACGACTGTGCTAGTTTGAAGGATTTTATTGAAAGAAAGGCACAAGGCGGAGCTTTAGTTCAGTATGTGGCTGCCATAACGAATCAACAGCAAGATGGAAGACCTGTTCAGCCAACCCAACCAGTTCAGCAAGTGTTCCCAGCTCCTGGGCCGCCAGCAAGGCAAGTGATAGATGTCATCACTGGTGGCACTTTTGGTAAACTTGTTGGAAAGAAGCGCCGAAGTTATCTGAATTTCGTCATGTCTGTGGCGGGTACCCTCCCGAAGACTGACAGACTTTATCCAGGTACGGTAATCTCCTTCACTGATGAGGATTACCCTTCGGAAACCATCGAACCACATGTAGGATCATTGGTAGTGACTGCACAAGTGGGTTCGGTGGATATAAAGCGAATGATGATCAACAATGGGTCTTCTGTGGATATCCTATATGCCCACGCTTATCAGAGGATGAATCTGGATGTATAGAAGATGGAAATAGGGCAGGAGGCTCCTTTGTACGGTTTCAGCAACGATGCAGTCAAGGTGGCTGGAACCATTGAGCTGCCGGTCATCTTCGGAATGGCCCCCCAGCAGGTAGAAATTATTTGCAAATTTTATGTTGTGCATGTAGATTCTGCTTATAATGCTATTTTGGGGAGGCCTACTTTAACTGCTTTACAAGCTGTAACCTCAATCCCTCATTTCAAAATCAAATTTTCTACGGCTCATGGGGTTGGAGAGGTGAAAGGAGATATGGATCTGGCCAGAAGATGTTATAAAAACGCCGTGATCACTTCGAGAATGGGGGTATCAAAGCAAAAACAGACCATGGCAATAGAAATCGAACCCTTCACTGAGAGCAGTTCAGAGCCATTGGTCATGCTAGCTGAAGAAACAGAGGAGATAGAGCTCATCCCTGGAAAGGCGAGCAAGACAGTGAAAATAGGTTTGGGTCTGCCGAAACCTCTCCGGACGAACCTCATTGAACTCCTACGATGCTATGTTGACATCTTCGCATGGGAACCTCAAGACATGCCGGGAGTGAGCAGGGATATTGCTGAGCATCGGTTGGAAGTGGACCCGTTAAAGAAGCCAGTTCGACAGAAGAGGAGGATCTTTGTACCTGAGCGCCAGGGGATCATCGATGAAGAGATTGCAAAGTTGTTAGCTGCTGACTTCATCTTTGAGATCGACTACCCGCAGTGGATGGCAAATGTGGTGTTGGTCCAGAAGCAGAACGGGAAATGGCGAGTCTGCATCGACTATACAGATTTGAATAAAGCTTGTCCAAAGAATTTCTACCCGCTGCCCCACATCGACCAGCTCATCGATGCAACTTCGGGGTATGCTTTATTAAGTTTCATGGACGCATTCTCTGGGTATCATCAGATTTCTATGTGTAAAGAGGATATACCGAAGACGGCGTTCATTACGCATCGTTCGGTATATGCCTATAAGAAAATGACCTTCGGCCTCATCAATGCCGGGGCCACATACCAGAGGATGATAAACTACGTCTTCAGATATCAATTGGGAAAGAATATAGAGGTGTACGTGGATGACATGATTGTTAAGAGCATGCTGGTATATAAACATCTGGATGACTTAGAAGAATGCTTTCAGACAGTTTGTCATCACAAATTGAGACTGAATCCTGTTAAGTGCACCTTCGGATTAGGGGCTGGCAAGTTTCTGGGTTATCTCGTCAATCAAAGAGGAATTGAAGCCAATCCAGAGAAGATTCAAGCGATCCTGAACATGAAGACTCCTCAGTCATTTAAAGATGTTCAACGTTTGACTGGAAGGATTGCAGCTTTGAGGAGGTTCATGTCCAAATCGGCAGAAAGGTGTTTGCCATTTTTTAATACGTTGAAAGGGCCGAAGAATGCAAAGACGTTCCAATGGACTTCGGAGTGTGAGGACGCCTTTCAGAGCATCAAGTCCTACTTATCTTCGGCGCCTTTGTTGGTGAAGGCCGCTCCTGCTGAGGCTCTGTATTTGTACTTAGCAGCTAGTTCATTGGCAGTAGGGGCAGTTTTGGTGCGTGAAGTTGGGGGTAAGCAGCACCCGGTTTATTATGTAAGCCATGTCCTTCGGGATGCTGAAACAAGGTACCCAAACATTGAAAAGTTTGCTTTTACTTTAGTAACTGCTAGTCGAAAACTTAGGCAATACTTCCAGGGTAGGTTGTTAGTGGTATACACAGATCAGCCTTTGAAGAAGATTATGAGCAAACCTGAGGTATCGGGGAGATTAGCTGCATGGACGATGGAGTTATCTCAATTTTTCATTGAATATCATCCCCGAACCGCCATCAAGGGGCAGACCTTGGCTGATTTTGTAGTCGAATGTTCGTTTTCTGAAGCTGATAAAGTGGTGACAGAAGCTGAAGGATCCAACAGAGCAGTTGTAGTTCTTCAGCAGAAGCAGAGTTCGTGAACGTTGTATGCAGATGGGTCTTCTACTACGGACGTCAGTGGAGCAGGGATTATTCTGACGAGTCCGGAGGGATTCAAAGTGCAACAGGCCATCAGATTTCAGTTTAAAGCGACGAACAACAAAGCGGAGTATGAGGCAGTGATGGCCGGATTACGACTAGCTAAGAGTCTCGAAGTGCAAAGAATAGTCATCTTCAGTGACTCTCAGTTAGTTGTTAAACAAGTCTCCGGGGAATACGAAGCCCGAGGTCATAGAATGGTCAAGTATTTAGCAGAACTGAAAGAACGGCTTCAGTATTTCCAGTCTTATGAGTTTCAAGGGGTCGAACGCAATGATAATTCCATTGCCGATGCACTCTCCAAATTAGCCACTACAGATGTTAACATTTTTGATGGGTCGGTTTACTTGGAAATTTTGCAACATCCTAGCATTCATCGTGAATCGGTAATGTGTGTTGACCGAACCAACTGCTGGTTGACTCCATTTCTGGAGTATCTGGCAGATGGCGTTTTGCCTTCGGATCAGATGCTGGACAAGAAAATCAAGTATAAGAGTGTTAACTTCGTTATGATTGATGGGGATCTGTTTCGAAAGGCCTTCTCGTCTCCACTGTTAAAATGTTTGACTCCGTCCGAAGCTGAATATTCTCTTCGAGAAGTTCACTAGGGCATCTGTGGCGACCATATGGCTGCTAAGTCATTAGCCTACAAAGTACTTCATCAAGGATACTATTGGCCTACCATCTTCAAGGAAGCTACGGAATACGTCAAGAAGTGTGAGAAGTGTCAACTAAACAGTCCAATCCCACATCAGCCACCAGAAGAGCTATACTCGATCTTATCTCCTATACCTTTTACTGTCTGGGGGGTTGACATACTGGGTCCATTGCCGAAAGCCAAAGGTCAGGTCAGTTTTGTTATAGTTGCCATCGATTATATGACAAAATGGGTAGAAGCGAAGCCACTTAGGTTAATAAAGGAACATGAATGCTTGAAGTTCATGAAGGAGTCAGTAGTGTTCCGTTTTGGAATTCCTAAGGTGGTGATATCAGACAACGGACGCCAATTTGTGGGATTAAAGTTTGAAGCATTTTTGAAGGAATTGGGAGTTTAGCACAGAAAGACTTCAGTAGCTCATCCTCAGTCGAATGGACAAGTCGAAGTGACCAACAGGACGTTGCTGAATGGGATCAAGCGTAGGTTGGATGAGGCTAAGGGAAGATGGCCAGAGGAGCTGCTCAGCATGTTATGGGCTTATCGGACTACACCAAGGACTACAACAGGGGACTCACCTTTTAGACTGGCCTATGGTACTGAGGCCTTAGTCCCTGTTAAAATTGGTTCTCCAAGTCTTCGGGTCAGTCAATTCAAGGAGATATACAATGAAGAGGGACTGAAAGCTAATCTGGATTTGCTCGAAGAGGTCAGAGAAACATTTTTGATTAGATTTGCAGCCTACCAGCGAAGAGTGGCTAAACACTACAATAAGGGGGTAAAGCTTCGCAGATTCGAAGTGGAAAATTTTGTCTTTAGAGAAGTCGAAGCATCTACACCTCAGAATTTGGGAAAACTAATGCCGAACTGGGAAGGGCCTTATGAAGTCATTGAGGTACCGAAGCCGGGAACTTATCGGTTGAGGACACTAGCCGGATCAGAGATCAAGAATACTTGACATGCAGGCAGGCTTCAAAAGTATTTTCAGTAGATACAATGTCAGTACACCGGAAGTCTGTAAATGTTTAAGTCATCATCAATAAAAGTTTCCTTTTTCTCAAACAAGTCTTGTCTTCGTTGCTGTTAATGTCATCGGTCCAAGGAGGTTCGGGTGGACTCGCTGACCATTCGATGGTAGCCTTATTGGCAGGTGGTCCTTATGGGTTTGTCAGGCCCTTCGTGGTAGGCAAACGCCATCCTTAAGACGTTGTCAGGCCCTGCGTGGTATGCAATTGTCGACCTTTAGACCTTGTCAGGCCCTTCGTGGTAGGCAAGTGTCATCCTTACGTTGTCAGGCCCTGCGTGGTAGGCAATTGTCGACCTTTAGACCTTGTCAGGCCCTTCGTGGTAGGCAAGTGTCATCCTTAAGACGTTGTCAGGCCCTGCGTGGTAGACAATTGTCGACCTTTAGACCTCGTCAGGCCCTTTTGTGGTAGGCAAGTGTCATCTTTTAGACTTTGTCAAGTCCTTCGTGGTAGGCAAATGTCATCTTGTGCAAGTTTTAGGCCCTTTGTGGTAAATAAATTCCCAATGAAGCAGATCTATCTCATACTTCGGTAACGAATAAGTATTCCTTTACTTTATTACCTAATTTTTCCTAAGTGTTGAGATCGGAATGCCTCATTCTTTAACTTCATCTTATCTGTTATATGACTTGTCTAGTTGTTAATTAACAGTTTAAGTTAAGTCCATGAAAGAGCTTGTACATTTTTCAAGTTGAATCGAATTGAAGTATTGATAAAAAATAAATGCACCGAAGTCATAAGGAATAAAGTTAATATTTCATTTACATAATATTGTTTACAAAACGATAGAAGCTTTTACAGAAATCCTACAGCTAAGGGAAAAAAATTATCTTCAGGAGTCAGCTTCGTCTTCCGAAGAGTCGAGAATGGTCGGATCAACCTTAGCTGTGACAAGTCTTGCCTTGTCTTTGCTTCGACACTCGTCATATCCATCCGAGAACATTTGGACAATCTCCTCATTCAACTCAACTGATTTTCGGTAGTCTTGTTGAATTTCCTTCCGAAGATCTTCGGTCAGAGGGGGACCCAAATCTCTTAAAGTGCGAAACTCTCGAAGTTCCTCTTCGAGCTTTGCTCGTTCCTTCAGATGTTTCAACTCCCTAGCTTCAAATTCGTTCACCTGCAGCGCTAGGCTCTTGTTGGTTTTCACAAATGTTTCATTTTTCTGCACAAGGACTTCATTTCTACGAACCAAGTCTACGTTCGTATCGACGGTGATTCGGTGCGTGGCTTCGGCTGTCTCCAATTTCTCTTTTACTTATTCAAATCCTTTTGGAGGCATTCATTATTGAAGAGAGCGGTACCGTGGTCCCTTCTCTCTTTGCTCAGAGCCGACGTCAGAATAGCATTCTCTCGTCTGGCTGCGTCTTCTTCGGCTTCGGTTTCTTTATATCTGGGAAGAAGCCTCCCGAAGACAACATTTGCATGCAGACATCCAAAGACAGTCAGTAAATTGTTATGAGAGGTACATAATTTCCAATATTCAGATTGAACAACTAACTCACCTTAGCTTGGTAACTCATGCATTCCTCGATTAAATCCCTAATCGAGCAGTTTCCGAACCGATGGTCATCGGTCTCCCGAACAAAGGAATCGAACAGCTGAAAGGGAAAGTTTGCATTAAACTCTGGCCATACGGTGGGTGAAGATGTGGCCATACGCTGAGGTGGAAGATCGTGTTGAAGAGGGCATGGGTGGTTCAGGAGGCGGTGGTAGTTGATCGTCAGAAGGTTGTTTCCTTTTACGGGACAGAGGTGAAAACTCGGTTTAATTTTCAAGCTCGTCTTCAAAGACATGGATTTCCACAGGAATGATGATCGGAGGATCAACTTCGACAGTGGAAACCTGAAGTTCGTTAGCAGATAAAGGGGTCACCTTGGTCCTCCTCTTTTTGGTACGGAGGGCTTGCATCCGTTCCTTAGCAGGCATATCAATCATACTGGTGGTGGAGGTCTGTTGAGATTCTTAAGAAATTGATCTTGGTTTTCGAACAACCCTCTTCTTCTGTCGAGGTCGGCTGGATTCCTCTACAGTTTCTGATTCTACAGGAAAGACCTCAGCGTCATGGGCCTCCGAAGCCGGAATTTCTTCTTGTGGGACTTTGGTAGGGGGTGATGACGATTTGCCCGAAAGGAATTTCTCGAAATCCCTTCGGTCGATCGATGTGGATTTTATCAAAGGCACTGCAACAAAAAAAACATTCTTTTAGATCAGTTTACTAAAAGAAATCTCGGCAAATTATGTATCGATAAGAGTTTGGAACTCACATTTATGGTCGTACAACCATGCTTGCTTACTCAGGAGTCCGAAGCTCCATTCCTTCAGGGGAATCTTCTCGAGAATGCTTGCCATTTCTTTCTCACGTTCCTCTGAAATGTCTCCGAAGTCTGCAGAAATCCGCTCGAAGATGGTCCATTCCGGAATAGAAGATATTTCGGGTCCCTTCACGAAGAACCATTCTCTGTGCCACCCCTTGTTGCTCGAAGGAGTATCCATCAAAGGTCGTTTTTCAAATTTGGCGTTGGGCTTGGGGGGCTGTTTGCTCAGCACTTTAAAGCCTCGCTCCCGAGATTTCCCAGCAGAGAAGAGGGTGAAAAAGGAATCGACTGTAGGGGGTATCCCTAGCTCATAACAGAATGCTATGAAAGCCAGAATGTGGATATACGAATTTGGCACCAATTAGGCGAACCCCACTCCGATAAACCCCAAAAGAGTAATTAGAAAAGAGTGGAGAGGAAATCTAACTCCCTTCTCTAAGACAGTTACCGGTACGGCGGTCCACCCATCAGGTCGATGATACATCCGTTCATGCGATGCTGGAGCTCTCACCAGATGGGTGTCCGGAATCTGATAACGACTTTTAATGGTGCGCAGCTCGATCTCGGTGATAATGGAGAGAGTATTGGCGTGGGGGTATTGTTCTTCACTCTCAAAGAACTCTAAAGGATTAGGTTGTGGGTTTGGGGGATTCCTGGTAGGGCTAGCAGCGATTTGGGAGTTTGGGTTTGAAACCGTCTTGGTAGGGCTGTGACTGGGAGGAATGGTGGAAATCGGAACTGCAGGAATGGGGGTGGTGTTGTCAGAATGTTGAGACGCCATTACTAAGATCTTGCAGATAGAGGAGAAATCAAAAGGAAGGAGAGAACAATATGTGTACCAAGTTCAAATTAAGCCGGTAAAGCCGTCAGAATCGGAGAAAGTTGGCTTTTATAGTAGGTGGTCTTTTCAAATTTTGCACGAAAATCAAGGGCGGCGCATTAATTGGAGGTAATGATGTGAGAGGGGAAGAGATAGCGTCCGATTTTGGGTTTAATGGGTTAACCAGAGTGGGCTGGTGTCCATTGGATCTTCATTTTTCGTCCGTAAGGCTGATGGGCATGTGCCATTTGGGCATCCGGCTCTACTTGAATTAATAACTGTTGCTTGTCAGTTGGGTCTCGGTGAGATTCCTCTTAGCCCCCTTTGGTTTATTACAAATCCCTTTCATTATGGACTTATATATTATTTACAGTCTTTCATTAGACATCCTGTTTAATAAAAGACTGGGGGGCAATGTTGGGCCATAATACTTTTCGTATTGGGTCAGGCCGAATGGGCTCCTCCTTTGGACATGTTACTTTTGTCCTGATGGGTCGAATGATTTGGGCCCAGTTATTTGACTATGTTATTGGGTTATTTCGGTTGGGTCCGGGCAGTCTGGACCATCTTTATTATTGGGCTTAGTCATTGGATTGGTCCATTATGCAAATTGTCTCTTATCATATTTTTAACCGGTAATCATCACAAAAGATAATAGTTGACTGTTATATCTGCCACCTTTCTGCATGGCATTAATGAGGATGAGACTTAGATTACCGGCGGTGGAAAACAATGGTAGCAGGTAGGAAAATGAGCTACATACTTTCGGCTGAGGTGACCGGGAGTGGGGGGAGGTGTCAGGAGATAGTGGGTGGCACGGTAAACCGGGTCTGGGGTACGTATGGGGCAAGGATCACATAAGAAAATAAGGTAACAAAATATTATACCACACACAATCATATTATTATTCTCTCTCAAGCACTAGACATTTTTTTCTCTATTGTTAATCTTGTGATCGCCTGTACTGACTCTCACACCGGAGTTATCCCCCGACGGTCAGGCCGTCAAGCTTTTGGTTGTTGACTTGTTGAACTGTGCAGGATCAGAACGTCTTATGTGATTAGGACGTGGGAGAAGATCCTGGCATTAACAGGTAACATTAAAAATTTCAGAATTCAATAAATAATAATAAAAAATTAGTGATTATAAACTTGAGTCCAAGATTAAGGGAATGGTAGAGGCGCTGATGAAGTTTGAACATATGACCACTGGTTCACCCCTAGAGATTAGTCAGAACATAGACACACAATTAATATTGAATATTGATCGAGTGCTCTATGATTTGGAGTTGCTTGATGATTAGGCCTCAGAGATCTCAAGAATGTTTTGAGAATAGCAATAATACCCTCTTTATAAAATTGGAGTATGAAATGCAAAAGGGATGAATATTGGAAACAACCTGAGCTTGGTGGGCTTGGGTTTGCGCTTGTTGACCAATGGCTTCTTGACGTCGTCAGCTGGGTAGAACGTGGGTGGCTTCGCGGGTGGCTCGGCAGTCGTCGGCTTCTTGTCGTGCCTTGGAAATACGCCGTCGTTCTTAGCCTTGATTGCCCATAACCCCCGCTTGTGGTACGTCGCCGACCTGGAATACTTTTCAATTTCGCGAATCAGATCTGGGTTATGGCTTTTCTTTGCTGTTTTCGGCGCCATTGATGATGATACGCGTTGTCGAAGTTTAGGATAAATCAGAGATCGAGAAAAGAGATTTGGAATGCGTGTGGGAGGAGGGAGAGAGAACAAAAGAAAACCTGAGGAAATCGATTTCGCAGA
Source organism: Panax notoginseng (assembly GCA_016801055.1). Taxonomy (NCBI): domain Eukaryota; kingdom Viridiplantae; phylum Streptophyta; class Magnoliopsida; order Apiales; family Araliaceae; genus Panax; species Panax notoginseng. Next base: position 70,291,573 of record CM029022.1, read on the forward strand.
GAATGGGAAGGGAAGAAACTGAAGTGATTGGCGAAGAAGAAACGGATGGTTTATGGCTGAGGAAGAGGAAGAGATTTGATCAACTCGGTAAATAATTCGGTCGAATTGATTAAATTGATTCTGAGCCAATTTTAAATTGGGATATTGTTTGCTGTCTTTATATATAATAAAGTATTGAAGTATTGATGAGTCTCATTTGTTAAATTACAAATATTAATTATATATTTTTATTTCATATTTATTTTTAAAAATAATAATTCAGTTTGTAAGAGTGATATGTTCATGTAATTATGATAGTAAGTTTGACTATAGTATTATTTTTCAAAAAAACAATGACACTACGATGCATCTCATTTTGGCATGAAAAGGGTTCCCAAATAGGTCACATCCTGCAAGCAACTTATTGAGAACATCATTCAAACAATTATAATTCACCTTCCAATAGCATAATTTCTGAAGTTGGAATTATACACGGAAAAATAACAATGGGCAAATATGTAAAAAGACCTCTGACGTTTACCCCAAAATTCTACTTACATCCTAAAGTTTTTCTTCTTTCTAAAAATACACTTATTAAATTAAGGTCAACTACCTGTTAACAGACCTGCCTAGACAAACGGGCCTGGACCAATTTTACTGATGTGACATGAAGAGATAAACACAAAATCAGATTTGGATTTGATTTTCCATTTTCTTTTGTGAGTAGAGGAGATTTCGAATTTAGCAATGGCGTTTGGGAATGGAGTTTGGATCTGAGTTATGTATATTGGAGATCTGGTTGTGGTGTTTTTGGTTGAAGTGATTTTGAACTTGGCTCTTCCTTCGCCTTGCTTTATTGTGATCCCCGACCTATTTTCGACGGCCTGGTTCTATTTTATTTCTTTATTTTGTTTTGGATGTTTGATTTGGGTTTGTGTTTTGGTGGCCTGTTCTCCCTCTTGATTTCATGTGTTGTCGTTATCTTTATCTTCCATTAAATCATGTACGAGTGTTTATTTAATTTGGGTTGTTCAAACTGGGTTAGATGTTTGTGACTTCGCCGATATATGGCAAATCTGTGGCATGATGTTTAATTCCAATTTATCAGTTTGATTTTTAATGTTTAGTAAATGGTTTATTGGTTTTGATTTCAATTTTTCTTCCATGTTCAACTCGTTACCCCATCGCCAGACATCGATCTCCTTATCCTCCTCCTCTACCGGCCCATCCAATTTGGATCTGCTTTGGAGCTTTGATAATTTGGGTATGTGATGCTTAGATTTGTGCTGATGTGCTTGTGTTAGGTTTGGGCAATGGTTTTTTTTTTGGGTCCTTAATACTAATATACAACAATTAGAAAATAATTATACTATTAGTACATCTACAAAATAATTACAAAAATAACGAAATTCACATTAATAAGGAAATCTAAAATCAAGGAGAAATAACTGTCATAATTAATAATTTAAATTCAAATATATGTGATCTAACAACAAAAACAAATTCAAATTCAAAATAATAATTCAAATTCAAATATTCAAATTCAAATCTTCATCTAGCCCTCTCCTCCGCTACTCCGCTACGAATCTCCTTCTTCACAGGTTGCCCTCTCCTCCGCTATTCCATCGCGAATCTCCGTTGTCAAAAAGGCCAATGAGAAGAAGAAGAAGATTCACCCTACAAAAAATTTAAAAATAAATAGATGTAACTCTTACTGTTCTCGATTTTTTTATAACTATTTGGTGACCCACAAAAACTAAAATGGTTACCTTTGTATGAATCGTTGGCTACCAACTGCATCATATTCAAACTAAATTGGTAACTTAATAAAACTGAATTGGTTACCTTGGTCTGAAGGTTTGACAACATCATCTTCCTCATCCCCTTCACCGGTGAGACAGAGCGAGAGTCAATCACAAAATGGTCGATGAGATGGATAAAGGAGGTGGATATTTGATTTTTCACAATTTCTTTATGTCCGAAATTTTCAATTTTATGTCCAAAGGAAAATAAGAACACTGCATAGGAAAGAGAGAGATAAGAGAGTGATGTGTAATGTAATGTTGATAACCAAATCTTCGTACTATGGTAACCAAACTTTTATACCAAGGTAACCAAACCTTTATACCAATGTAACCAATCTACCTCCACACCTGCATTATGAATTGGTTACCTTGGTGTGAAAGTTTGACAATCAACTGCATGAATGTTTGGCTACCAATTACATCACATTCAAAATAAATTGGTAACTTAATAAAACTGAATTGGTTACCGTAGTATGAAGGTTTGGCTACCCACTGCATGAAGGTTTGGCTACCAACTGCATCACATTCAAAATAAATTGATAACCTAATAACACTGAATTAGTTACCTTGGTATGAATGTTTGGCTACCAACTGCACTACGAAAAAACTGCATGTGTGGATGTGGATTGGTTAACTTGGTATGACGGTTTTGTTACCTTGATATGAAGGTTTGATTACCTTGGTGTGAAGGTTTAGTTACCAACTGTACCATGAAAAAATTGAAGGTGTGGGGGTGGATTGGTGTGTAGGTTTGCTAGATTTCATGTGTTGATCATAAGACATTGTTATGTAGACTCTATTGGGAAGAAGAGTGTAAATCCTCATATCTTCGTCTTTGCCATCCCAGTTCTTCAGAAGTATTGGACGGACCCTACCATGCATTCTTCCGGCAAAAAATACAAGGATCGTACACTGTGACACTCTTTTACCACCAAGATTTCTAAGAGGTCTCCTAGGATTTTTTATGGTGGTTTCCGGTAAGGAAACATCCTTTCCTGCATCTTCAGATGAATATGGGTTGCAGAGTGTTTTTATAGAATTTTTGGTCAGTTCCTTGTGCTTAGTCAATGTATAAGGACACTGCAAAATTATATTGAAACATAAATAGAAAAGGAGAGTGCCTGTTGAATTACTTACGCTTGATCAACATGTAATTATGTAAATGCCCTTAGAAATTAAAAAGAATCAGAAAAAGAACCAGCCGCCACTTTGGTTTATAGTAGGAAAAAAGAGGATGAATAAAAAAGAGAGAAACAAAAACAGAGATCAAAAATGGGTCTGCTGTGTTTGAATAAGAAAATAATAATTAACTGGAATAGATAAGGAAGATAATCGTGGGACACTGATTTGCCATGTCAACCCATTAATATTAATCCCCTAAATTGAGGAATCCTAATTACACTAATATTGTAAATAAATATGGAAAAATGTATTACTTTTGTAATTATTTTATGGATGCACCATTATTGTAATTATTTTTAAAAATATACTAATATATGTAATTAATACCTTTTTTTTTTGCCGGATGACCTTTATGGTTTGGGTGATCGAAAACTATAGTTTCCCGACTGTTGCAGATGTGCCTTCCATTTTTGGATTTTGTGTTTGATCTGAATACCTTGTTCGAAGTCTAAATTTAGTTTAACTCTCTTCATGCATCGTCGGTTAAGGGCAGAATACAGTTGATCTAAAATTTGTAACGTCAAGTATATTTTTGAAAAAAAGAAAAATTTGGGACTTCCGGATAAATGTCAAAGACAGTTTTGCACCTTTGCCCAATTGAATCGTTATCATTACATTCGCATTCCATTCCAAGAATTATAGACATAAAAGACGAAACAATTGAATCATTCTCATTACAATCACATTCCAAACCCAACATCCAGTGTCTAATCCAATATGAAGGGAATATTATCAAGAAAAGTCATCAACCAAAACCGCCAAATATATGTTTGGTTACACAGCAAACGTACTTGAAAATTTTATTTGTTTGATAACAGTATAATTCAAACACAGCTAATTTAATTTAGCATTGGGACTCAAACGCAACACTAAAAATATTATGATGCGATTGAAAGTCCAAACGACGGAAACGCTAGTACCCGCAAAAACTTTGACGAGGATCAAGATTGTCAAACATCATCAAAGCTGATGGCACATGTATATGCACATTCCATAAAGACCACACAAAAAATCTAAGAATATTATACATGTGATTCCCTTAGCTAGCTTCTCCCGTACTCCCCTTTTTCCTTCCTTCCCCATGACTCCTCTACCTTGCCTATATAAGGCAGTGCATGCTGCTGATTGAAATAATAAGAATTCTCTCTGAAAAATTTCTCTCTCTTTTCTCTTGCTTATTCTCTCTAAATTTATGCAGCAATTATAAGAGTATCTTTATACACTTTGCTAAAGTTTTATAATACGTTATCAGCACGAAGCTCTAACCAGTTGAGACGGTAAAATTAAATTCTTGCAATTTATTATTATATTACCGGTTTGGCTATATCACCAATAATATAATTTTATTCTTATAATTGCATTTAAATTCTGTTATTTACAATGGTACCATCTATCCTTGTTGATCTTACAAGACTTGGTGGGAACCTTTTTACCGCTTATTAAATTATGGGAATAACCTGTATATGTGAAATATCATATACCTGGTGAATAATCCTTTGTATTCATTTCTTATTAAATTATTGGAATAACCTGTATACGCGGACTACCCTATACATGGTGAAATTCTTTTATTATTACATTCTTTATTATTCTGTTGGAACATCCTGTCGGTGCGAATTTCGCCTGATCTGGTTCCGTTATTTATTATTCTGTCGGAATATCCTGTCTGTGCGTTTACTCATGACCTGGTTCCATTCTTTATTATTCTGTTGGAATATTCTGTCTATGCGATCTACCGCATGCCGGGTGAAGATCCATTTGCATTATAAATATAAGAATATTTATATTTGTATTTTATCACCACTTGAGGTAGTTTATTTTCTTTATATCATACATGCAATTATTTATTGTTTTAATAAATAATAAATTTATGTTTTAACCCAGAATAGATGGCAAACTTGGCAAAAATAGATTTTTTTTATTTTGAAAATCTCTGAAGACAACTATTTGGCTTGGGCACTTGATGCAGAATTGCACCTTAGTGCAAATGAGTTAGAAAAGACCATTGAATCAGGAAATACAGCAACTTCGGCACAAAATGCAAAAGCCATAATTTTTCTTCGTCACCATATTGATGAAGGATTAAAGACTGAGTATTTAACAGTCAAAGATCCTTTGTCTTTATAGACACAACTGAAGGAAAGATTTGACCACCAAAAATTGGTTGTTCTCCCTAATGCCAAATTTGAGTGGCTTAATTTAAGGCTACAAGATTACAAATCAATTACGGAATATAGTTTCAATGTTTATAGAATAACCTCTACTTTGGCTTTATGCGGAGATCCAGTTTCTGAAACCCAAATGTTAGAGAAAACGCTCTCAACTTTTCATCCTACCAACATGATTTTGTCACAACAATATAGACAGAGTAAGTTCACAAAATTCAGTGACTTGTTGTCTATCCTCCTTGTTGCAGAAAAGAATAATGAATTGTTGTTGAAAAACCATCAAATACGGCCAATGGGTGCTACCCCATTGCCAGATATTAACATCACATCATTCCAGCAGAATAAACGTGACAAAAGATAGTCATATAATAAGAAGCCTTGGGGACGAAAGAATAAACGAGGCCATCGTAACAACAAATTCTAGAACCGCGACAATTCAGGCCACCAGAAGTGGCAAGTGTCTGAGTCGGGTAAAAATAAAGAAAATGCAACACAGATGAAGAACAAACTAGATGTTTGTTTTAGGTGTGGGATGAATGGGCATTGGTCGCATACCTGTCGTACGCCAAGACATCTGGTTAATTTATTCCAAGAGTCTCAAAAGAACAAAGTAATGGAGGTTGAAACAAACTTTGTTAATCATCAATTGAATATTGTTGATGTTCCACCAATGACCAACAATGAGGAAAAAGTTGTTGATATTACTGAACCTTCTGAAAGTATCTTTTGGGATATCGTTTAATTTCTTGTTTTAATTAAACATCCTGCATGTATAATATTATTAGTTTTCATTCTATATGTGGTATGTGTTTCTCATGAATAAAATTATATTTGAAATATAACTTTTCTTATTTATGTTTTTATATGTGTCAGACCATTTTTAATGGATATGGAGGATATATGTTTAGCAGACAGTGCAATAACTCATACAATACTTCGAAGTGAGAAATATTTTTCACAACTGATCAAAGCTAATGGAAATGTAGGAACTATCTCTGGCACATCAAATTTAGTCGAGGGATTTGGAAAAGCTAGTTTCTTGCTACCAAATGAGACACAAATTTTTATCAAAAATGCTCTATATTCTAGTAAATCAAGAAGAAATTTGCTTAATTTTAAAGATATTCGACTAAATGGTTTTCACATTGAGACAACTAATGAGAATGATAATGAATATCTTTTCATCACTTCTACTATTTCTGGAAAAAAGAATATCCTAGAAAAACTTCATTCAATTTCTTCTGGATTATATACTATGAAAATTAGAGCACTTGAGTCTCATAATGTTATGATTCCAAAAATCATAGATCCCAAATCCTTTATGCTTTGGCATGAAAGACTCGGTCATCCAGGTACTTCTATGATGCGTCGTATTATTGAAAATTCTACTGGTCATCCTCTCGAAAATAAAAAGGTTTTTCCTAGTAGTGAATTTTCTTGTGCTGCGTGTTCTCGAGGAAAATTAATTGTTCGACCATCACCAGTAAAAGTTTATAAAGAAGCCCCAAAATTCTTAGAGAGAATTCAAGGAGACATTTGTGGACCCATTCACTCATTGTCTGGACCATTTCGATATTTCATGGTTTTAATTGATGCTTCAACTAGATGGTCTCATGTTTGTCTTCTCTCTTCTCGAAATTTTGCTTCTCAAAACTTCTTGCTCAAATAATCAAGTTACGGGCACAGTTCTCGGATCATCCAATCAAGTTAATTCGACTTGATAATGCACCTGAATTTTCATCAATGACTTTTAATGATTTTTGCATGACTATTGGAATCTCCATTGAACATTCTGTTTCTCATATTCATACACAAAATGGTTTAACTGAATCTTTAATAAAAAGACTTTAACTAATTGCACGACCATTAATGTTAAGGGCTAACTTACCTACCTCAGTTTGGGGTCATGCAATTCTCCATGCTGCAGCCATCATTCGAGTAAGACCAACGGGTCTTCATAAATTTTCTCCTCTGTAGTTAGTTCTTGGACAGACACCCAACATATCACACTTTCGAGTTTTTGGGAGTGCGGTATATGTTCCAATTGCACCTCCACAAAGAACTAAGATGGGAGCCCAACGAAGAATAGGTATTTATGTTGGTTTTGATTCTCCTTCTATTATCAGATATCTTGAACCTTTAACTGGAGATGTTTTTACTGCACGTTATGTAGATTGTCATTTTGATGAATCTGTATTTCCACCATTAGGAGGAGGGAAAGTTTTAAATAAAAAACCCTCTGAAATATCATGGAATGCATCAGATTTAAATTCACTTGATCCTCGTACAGGACAATGTGAAATTGAAGTCTAAAGAATTATTCATTTACAAAATATTACAAATCAAATGCCAGATGCATTTAATGATGCTAGAAAAGTGATAAAGTCACATACACCTGCAGTGAATACTCCAGCAAGGATAGAAATACCTATTGAAAAATCAATTCCTGGAGAATTGACGAATAAGATAATAGAAGAATCTAAACCACGCTAGAAGCGTGGAAGACCGGTTGGTGCAAAAGACACTATACCACGAAAATCAAAAGCAAATAAGGGAATCCCAGAAGGAATACCCGCTCCAGAAGAGGTACAAACTGCTCCAGAAGTAGCACATATTCCAAGAGTGGGAATAGCCCCAGAAGAGGTTCAAAATCTCAGTGAAGAGATAAGAGATGAACACCAAGAGATCTCAATAAATTATGTACATGATGAGAAAATATGGGATCGAAGCAAAGTCATGATTGACGATATATTTGCTTTCTCTATAGCATCAGATATTACTTTGATTCCTGACACGGATCCTGAACCACAAAACGTGGAAGAATGTCAGAAAAGAAAAGATTGGCCAAAATGGAAAGATGCTATTCAAACTGAGCTACAATCTCTATTGAAAAGAGAAGTATTTGGACCAGTAGTCCAAACACCTCTGGGTGTAATCCCGGTTGGAAACAAATGGGTATTTGTACGAAAGCGAAATTAGAAAAATGAAATTGTGAGGTACAAAGCCCGACTTGTAGCTCAAGGGTTTTCACAAAAACCTGGTATTGATTATCATGATACATATTCTCCAGTAATGGATGGAGTCACTTTTCGCTTTCTGATAGGTATGGCAACCATGGAAGGTTTGGAAACACGTCTAATGGATGTGGTAACAACATACCTATATGGCTCACTTGACAGTGAGATTTACATGAGAATCCCTGAATGATTGAAAATGGCTGAATCACAAAGGCCCCGTCACATATATTCAATCAAGTTACAATGCTCGTTGTATGGGTTGAAACAGTCTGGTCGTATGCGGTATAATCGACTTAGTGATTATTTAATAAAAGATGGATATATAAATGATCAAGTATGTCCATGTGTTTTTATTAAGAAATCACAAAGTGGATTTTCCATCATTGCTGTATATGTGGATGATTTGAATCTTGTAGGTACTCCTGAAGAACTCACAAGAACTGCTACTTATTTAAAAGATGAATTTGAAATGAAAGATCTTGGAAAGACAAAATTCTGTTTGGGAATACAAGTGGAGCATTTAGCATCTGAAATTTTTGTTCATCAATCCATATATGCTGAAAAGATTTTCAGTCGTTTTCATATAGATAAAGCTCATCCTTTGACTACCCCGATGGTTGTTCGATCTTTAGAAGTTGATAAAGATACATTTCGGCCTCTAGAAAGTGGGGAAGAAGTTTTTGGACCTGAAGTTCCATACCTAAGTGCAATAGGTGCTCTTATGTATCTTGCAAACTGTACACGACCTGATATTACTTTTGTTGTCAACTTGTTAGCAAGATACAGTTCTTCTCCTACTAAGAGACATTGGGATGAGATCAAATACATTTTTAGATACCTCCGTGGAAGTATAGATCTTGGGTTATTTTATCCAAGAGATTCAACGTCGCGATTAGTTAGATATGCCGATGTAGGATATTTATCAGATCCACACAATAGAAGATCACAAACAGGT